>OU611765.1:7210842-7553342 GCA_914767535.2 Dunaliella primolecta
GAGAGAGAGAGAGAGAGCTGCTGGCTTCGTCAAGGCCTGCGGATCAGGCTATGCTCCTACTCTAATCCCACCACGCCTTGGCCAGACCCTCGTAGAAACCAAAAGGCAGTGGCAGTGCCGGCCAAATAGGCCGCAAACCTTGATCCATGATGAGGCCGGCTGACTTGTTGGAAGCCTAACTTGCTGCGCCGGCTGCTTGCACACAAACTTATGTGCTTGGAGTACATGCCCTTGAACCACGCTCATGAGCAACTATGCATGCGCAACCCTTTGCCCATGCCCCGGACGCCTGCTCCATTGCTAGACTCACAAGCAAGGATTCATGCGCAACCCATAATTGTCCCTTCCAGGGCCCCCGCTGCCGTCGAGCAGCTCAAGATCGCGCCCGCTTGATTTCTAGGCTCACAAGCAAGGATTCATGCGCAACCCATAATTGTCCCTTCCAGGGCCCCCGCTGCCATCGAGCAGCTCAAGATCGCGCCCGCTTAATTTCTAGGCTCACAAGCAAGGATTCATGCGCAACCCATAATTGTCCCTTCCAGGGCCCCCGCTGCCATCGAGCAGCTCAAGATCGCGCCCGCTTAATTTCTAGGCTCACAAGCAAGGATTCATGCGCAACCCATAATTGTCCCTTCCAGGGCCCCCGCTGCCATCGAGCAGCTCAAGATCGCGCCCGCTTAATTTCTAGGCTCACAAGCAAGGATTCATGCGCAACCCATAATTGTCCCTTCCAGGGCCCCCGCTGCCATCGAGCAGCTCAAGATCGCGCCCGCTTAATTTCTAGGCTCACAAGCAAGGATTCATGCGCAACCCATAATTGTCCCTTCCAGGGCCCCCGCTGCCATCGAGCAGCTCAAGATCGCGCCCGCTTGATTTCTAGGCTCACAAGCAAGGATTCATGCGCAACCCATAATTGTCCCTTCCAGGGCCCCCGCTGCCATCGAGCAGCTCAAGATCGCGCCCGCTTAATTTCTAGGCTCACAAGCAAGGATTCATGCGCAACCCATAATTGTCCCTTCCAGGGCCCCCGCTGCCATCGAGCAGCTCAAGATCGCGCCCGCTTAATTTCTAGGCTCACAAGCAAGGATTCATGCGCAACCCATAATTGTCCCTTCCAGGGCCCCCGCTGCCATCGAGCAGCTCAAGATCGCGCCCGCTTAATTTCTAGGCTCACAAGCAAGGATTCATGCGCAACCCATAATTGTCCCTTCCAGGGCCCCCACTGCCATCGAGCAGCTCAAGATCGTGTTCGCTTAATTTCTAGGCTCACAAGCAAGGATTCATGCGCAACCCATAATTGTCCCTTCCAGGGCCCCCGCTGCCATCGAGCAGCTCAAGATCACACCCGCTTCTTTGCTAGGCTCGCAAGTGACCATGCATGTGCACCCCATCATTGTCCCTGCCAGGGCCCCCACTGCCATTGAGCAGCTCAAGATCACGCCCGCTTCATTGCCGTGGCTGCCGGAGCCTTTGGTGCGCATGCTCGACCGAGAGCCCCTCCCCGGACTCATGCTGGCCTTTGCCAGCCGCGGCTTCTTCGTGCCCATGGATGTGCCCACCCCTTGCAAGGCACTGCTGCAGGTGGGTGTGCGTGTGTGTTTTGTGTGTGTTTGTGTGCGCGCGTGTTTCCTGATGCTGGACCTTGGCAGCCGCAGCTTCTTTGTACCCATGGATGTGCCCACCCCTTGCAAGGCGCTGCTGCATGTGTGTGTGTTTTCTGAGATGCTAATCTCTTGCTAGCCACACCCTGATGTGCTCACCCCTTGCAAGGTGCTACTGCGCGCGCGTGTGTGTGTGTGTGTGTGTGTGTGTGTGCGCGCGTGCGTGCGTGCGTGCGTGCGTGCAAGTTGCTGCGGCTGCTATGCATGTGGTAAGGAAGGCATGGATATATCTTAGTCGATGTTTATGTGCTTGCCTACCAAAGGTGGCAGAGCCCTTTCGGCGACTTTGGACTTTGGACTTTGTGGATCAGTGCAAAATGCTGCTGCTGGCTTATGATCAGTTTTAGGCTTCAGGATTGGATTAGGATACAGGGGTTAGGGAAGCAAAATGCTGCTGTTGGCTTGCTGCTCATCCGTTTTGCAGGGCATGGGGAACACCTCTTTGTGTGTGTCCACAACAGGTCCGTTTTGCAGGGCATATGCAACACCTCTTTGTGTCCACATCACACTCAATTTGCAGGGCATATCGTCGCCTTGTTGGTGGCTCTTTCCTCCTACAGGGTGTCTGCTGCCGCTGCTATCCCTCCCTCCTTCTTGCTCCCACCCACAGGAAGTTCACCACCACGCCGCGTCTGCTGGGCTGTGCCCACCAGCCTTGCTCCACATCACACAGCTAGCAACACCCCCCAGCTTCTGGGCACACTGCTCTTCCTCTTCTTCTCGCTCCCACCCACAGGATGTCCGACGTCGCGCTGCGTCTGTGCTGGCCGCGCCTGGTGCTGCAGTGCACGAGTTCTGCTACATCACAGAGACGCTGCAACGGCTGCTGGGGCAGGGACCAGAGGGCGCAAAAGCTGCAGCAGGAGGTGCAGCGGGAGGCCAAGCTGGACCCCGTGCCGTGGACTGGTTTGTGCCCAGCACGCACCTGCCGGCGGCGCAAGTCGTGGACGCCACGGGGTCAGTGAGCGCAGCGGAGATCCACCGCAGCATGTCGCCCGTGGGCAGGACGATGCAGGTGCATATGACCCATGGGTGTGCTCGTGTGCAAACTTTGTGTGTGTGTGTGTGTGTGTGTGTGTGTGTGTGTGGGCAGGACGATGCAGGTGCATGGCCCATGGGTGTGCTCGTGTGCGAACATGTGTGTGTGTATGTGTGTGTGTGTGTGTGTGTAAGCAGGAAACAGAGCAACGCGTGCGCAGCATCCCGTATCTGTGTGCACAGGTGTAGGGGCAAGCAACAGCATGCAGGACTGATGGGTTGTTTCAGTTGCAACCATGCCTAGCCAAAGCTGCAAACCTTCCTCGTTGCTGGTTCTTCCTGCTGTGGAGTATCTGTGGAATGGCAGGAGTGTTTTCTGCTGCCATATCCCAAAGGCTGGAAAGCCAGGAGTGTGCTGGAAAGCCATATTCCAAAGGCTGGAAGGCCAGGAGTGTGCTGGAAAGCCATATTCCTATGGCAGGAAAGCCAGGAGTGTTTTCTGCTGCCATATGCCAAAGGCAGGAAAGCCAGGAGTGTGCTGGAAAGCCGTATTCCAAAGGCTGGAAAGCCAGGAGTGTACTGCTGCCATATGCCAAAGGCTGGAAAGCCAGGAGCGTGCTGGAAAGCCATGTCCCAAAGGCTGGAAAGCCAGGAGTGTGCTGGAAAGCCATATCCCAAAAGCAGGAAAGCCAGGAGTGTTTTCTGCTGCCATATGCCAAAGGCAGGAAAGCCAGGAGTGTGCTGGAAAGCCGTATTCCAAAGGCTGGAAAGCCAGGAGTGTTTTCTGCTGCCATTTGCCAAAGGCTGGAAAGCCAGGAGTGTGCTGGAAAGCCATATTCCTAAGGCAGGAAAGCCAGGAGTTTGCTGGAAAGCCATGTGCCAAAAGCAGGAAAGCCAGGAGTGTACTGGAAAGCAATGTGCCAAAGGCTCACAAAAGGGTGAGGCTAGGGCATGCGACCATGAGCTTTTCGCCCTTATTTCCCATTCTGCAACAGCCAAAAGTGGTCACGTACCCTCATTCATGCTTACCTTGCTTTCTGTCTGGGCATTTGCAGGAGACTGCTGCAGCTGTGCAGAAAGCTTGTGAGACTGTGGGGGCGGTAGACGTGGCGCCCAACATTGCTGCGTACTACGCCATCCTGCTGCATGCGCTGGAGCCCACCGCACCGGAGGCAGAGCCTGGGCAGTTCAGGACAGCCTGCCGGGAGCTGCTGCTGCCCGGGGTGACGATCTACACACCAGAAAGTGAGTAGGTGGTGTATCGCTGCGGAGTTGCTTTTCACATATTTTTACTTATTTTGGTGTTACAATAGGGTTGCACTACTTTGTTGCATGCGCTGGAGCCCACGGCTTGAGGGGCACAGCCTGGGCAGATCAGGGGGCCTGAGAGGTTCCGTTAGGCATTCAGGAGTTGCTCCTGCACAGAGGAGCGACAAAAATTGACTGGAATGAAACGTGACAACCGCCAGAAAGTGGCAGGAAGGGTTGTTGCAGTTGTTTGCACCATGGCATGAGAAGGAGCACTACAGCAATCATTAATTTGCATTATGGCAATTTGCAATTAGGCAATCACGAACTAGGATTATGAAAATTTGCATAATGGCGATCATTGCTTGCACCATGGTATGAGAAGGTGCATCGTGGCAATCATTTGCTTGCACCATGGTATGAGCAGGTGCATTATGGCAATCATTTGCTTGCACCATGGTATGAGAAGGTGCATCGTGGCAATCAGGGTTCAGCAGAAAGTCTGCTTTGTTAGTGTACAAGAAGAAATTTAAGTGTGGTTGGGTTTGCCTCGATTGGGCAAAGCCTGCTTTGTTAGTGTACAAGAAGAAATTTAAGTGTGGCTGGGTTTGCCTCGATTGGGCCTACTGTCATTGGGCCATTGATCTGCAACATTTTTTTGGGAGGGCATGGAGGAGTAGAAAACATTGGGTAGCTCCAGAGGCAGTTCCAGAGTCTATGCTGCTGTAGCTGCTGCCTGAAGTGAGAACCTCTCTGTTTGAACTCCTGAAGAGGGCTTATGGGCTTAGTCAGCTTCTGGGGTGCATATGTGAGTGAGCACGAAGCAGAGCAGCGGAGGGTAGAAGCTCAGTGCTTAAGTGAGAATCTCTGTTTGAACTCCTGATGAGGGGTTATGGGCTCAGTCAGTCTGGGGTGTACGTGTGAAAGGGAAGGAAGGGGTTATATAGCTGTACCTGACTACAAGGGCAGCTTTTCTGAAGCATCAAAGGTGCCTGTAACCAAACCATCCGATCTCGAGGCTTAATGTGCGAGGGTTAAGTGAGTATGAAACAGCAACAGAGGGTAGAAGCTCAGTGCTGCCTGGGAGCTGCTGCTGAGTGGGGCAGTTGTGCTGATTTCTCTGAGTGTTGGTGCTGTCAGGGCCTTGCTGCTTTGCAACTGGGCAAATGTGCTGAGTTCTTTGAGTGTTGGCGCTGGCAGGGCTTTGCTGCTTTGCGACTGCCCCAAGGAGCAGCAGTCAGCATGGAAGCAGAGCTCTGTGCAGGAGCAGCAGGCAGCATGGAAGCAGAACTCTGTGCAGCAGGCTTTCACCTTCATTTGTCTCTTTTGATTTCAAATCCTCATAGCTCGCTTCCGTGTTGTTTGGCGCACGATGGCGCTGCAAGCAGGTGCCGTGCCCTGGCCTGCAGTCTCACGCACAGCCTCCATGCACCTCTGCTCAAGTTGCACCTGCAGCACGCAGTGTGCAAGCAAGCAGGTGCCGTACCCAACAAAAGCAATCAGCATACTAAACATAAAAATAATGTGGATGTTTGTTTAATGTGGCTTCCACGCAGGCTCCATGCACCTGCTCAAGTTGCGGTGAAGCGAGTTTCTAGGTTGCAACCATCAGTGCCTCTGTAATTGTATAGATTACCTTACGATGTATGCATTACTTTTTAGGGCCTAAATGTCTATTATGCTTGTTGTCATTGCAGTGAAGGCGCAAGAGTTAGTGAGGGATCAGTAAGGCCTCGATCTGGTTTGCAGCTTTGTCTTTTCCTTCTGTGTGTTGTGTATTCCCTTATCCTTTTGTGTGTTCTGTTGTGCTGTGGGGCCCCTTCCGTATGCTTGCGCTGCAGTGGAGGTGCTGGAGTCGGAGTAATCGGAGCAGCACTTCAAAACCTGCCGCATTGAAACTGTGTGGCCGGTGCCTCCCGCGTGCTTTTATTTGCAGTGGAGGAGCAGGAGTTTGAGCAAGAGCAGGTGCCCCTTGCGGATGGAGAGGCCGCCAAAGTGGTGGACGTGGGCAGTGGTCTGTCCCAAGACGACTGGAATGAGATTGATGACAAAGGGGTGAGTGTGCATTGGTTTGCATGACAGGGATTCAGTGGCAGGCTTTCATGCAATGATTAAATGGATGGGTCTGTCTGAAGACAGGCAGAGCATTCACCTTCTAAGTGTGTAGAAGGCAGGCCAGTAGCCTGGTAAGCAACGCAGCAAAAGGAAGGGCTGCAGCCCCACTCGTGAGGCCGATTTAAAAACTCTCCTGTTGGCTGCACCTGTTTCCATGCATTACCTCCGTTCTCCCTCACTTATTGCATTTGCACAGGTGGTCAACTCTGTCAAGAGCAGCACCGGCTACAAGATCATGGGTGAGCTCCAACCGTACCAGCCTGCCTCTGAGCTCCAGGCTGCAGCCTTGCCCACCAGCAAGTTGTTCCATCTCTTCTACGTCCTGTCACAGGTAAAAATGAAATGCATAGGCAAAGAGTGCTGTGATCACCAGCAAACTACATGCCACCTTTCTTACCTGCAGCATCCCTTTTTCTTTGTGACTGCTCAAGCCATCTCTTCCGAACTTTTTTCTTCAGTGAAGCAGGGGAGATGGCTAGATAGGTCACTTCTTTGCCCTTTCTCCCAGCAAAACTCAAAAGGATGCGCGGCTTGCTCAAACACTGGTCTCCAGGGCTCCACAAACATTTGCTGTGATGGTCAGGCTCTGCGGCTTAAAATTCTGCATGTGCTTGGAAATTGAGGAATGATTGATTAAAACATCATATGTGAGTGGTGTCCTTAAAAGATTCTTGAGATGTCCATCAAGTGGTTTTCATTGAGTGGTTTCCTTGAGCGGTATCCTTGAGCGTTGTCCTTGCCCAACAGGACAACTTGTTTTGCCAAACAAACTATGGTAGGAGCACTCACAGTGGCTTGCGTCGTCTTTCCTTTTTCTTTATGCAGACATGCAAGTAAGGTCCTCACAGCTACCTTTCTTTTTCATATGCACAGAAGGAAGCAAGGCTTGCAGACGCTTATCGCAGGAAGCTCCCTTTCCTCTTTATAAGCACAGAAGGGCGCGCATGGGGACTCAAGGAAGAAGGTCACCAAGGCATGCCTCTTGTAGGGAAGCATTCTCCGGATATGCAGACATGTAGGCTGCAAGTAAGGAAAGGCAGGAGAGAGGAAACATAGCTGTACCTGCCTAGGTGGGTGGCTAAGCTGAAGCAAAAGAGCTGCAAGTGTGCTCGTCACAGCTTCCTATAAGAAGACGTTACCTTAATAAACGCAGGAAGGCGCGCATGGGGACTCAAGGAAGTAGGACCTAGGCGTGCTTCCCAATAGAATGCATAGAAACGGAGGGCAAAGCATAGCCAAGGAGGCGACCTCGTGTCTGCCTTCCTTGCACTTGTTGAGCGCAGAAGGGCATGCATGCGGACTCGTGGAAGAAGGTCACCAAGGCGTGCTTCCCAACGGAGTACGCAGACATCAAGGCAGACAAGGCCAAGGCCAAGGAGCTCCAGGCCACCCCCAAGGACACCCTACTGCAGGTCAGGATTCGCACTCGAAACAATCAGGCTTGTTGTTTCACTCGTAATGCTAGAGCTTCAGGTCAGAGCATCCCACTGCGGCGCATCCTATGCCATAACCTGACTCAGTCATACATTCACTTCCAGTTTCATTTGGAGCTTCAGGACCTTCAGGATCTTCTATTTTCATTTGGCGCTGCAGAAACTAAAGGCAGAGCGCTCCATTGGCGCATATCGTGCCCAGACCTGGTTCAACCGGACATTCGTGTGCTCTTATTTTTCATTTGGCGTTGCAGGAGTTAAAAGCAGAGCGCTCTGTGGATGCATGTTGTGCCCTGACCTGGTTCAACTGCACATGTTTATGCGCTCTTACTTCCTTTTGGCGCTGCAGGACCTCAAGGCAGAGCGCTCTATGGGCGCATGCTGTGCCCTGACCTTGTTCAGCCGCACATGTTTATGCGCTCTTACTTCCTTTTGGCACTGCAGGACCTCAGGGCAGAGCGCTCTATGGGCGCATGCTGTGCCCTGACCTGGTTCAACCAGACATTCATGCACCCTTGTGTTCATTTGGCGTTGCAGGACCTCAAGGCAGAGCGCTGGCACATCCTACCCTTTAGCCTCAGTGAATCTCATTTTCAAGTGCTCTTGTTTCTGTTGGGCGTTGCAGGAGCTCAAGGCAGAGCGCTCCACCGGCGCATCCTACGCCCTGACCTGGTTCAGCCGTCTCAGCAACTGCGTAGAGGGCGGTGGTAGTGTGAAAGAGCAGGCAGCACTGTTGCTGGCTGTGATGAAGGATGCTGTGCTGGGTGGGCAAGGATCCCTGCAGTGGCGCTCTGCACAGGTGTGTGAAGGGCATGACTGCAAAGTGGGAGTGGTGGAGGAGTGCTTAGCAGGTAGGGCAGCTGCTGGCAGTGATGGAAGATGCTGTGCTGGGGGCGCAGGGCCCCCTTGCAGTGGAGCTCTGCGCAGGTGTTTGTGATCTGCTCATCATGATCCATTCTGAAATAGAGATGGTACCAAAGTCGATATAAGGGAACAAGTGAGAACTAATTGGAGAGTGAAGTGGTTGCAGTCTCACACGTAAGGCTCATTCAGCCAGGTGATCTGAAGGTTCAAATGCATGGGTCGTGTGAGCATGTGCTTAGGCTGTGGCTGATCAGAGTCTGGTACTGTGGTCAAACTTCCAGCTGTACGGTCTGCCAGGAGCCACTCCCTGCAAATGACCTGCGCCCTCAAACTCGGCAGGGCATTCTTGGGGAATATGCTGGACAAGGCCTCATGCACTATGCTGCACTTGCCTGGTTTCCAGTTTTGCACTGTTTTTGGCCCAGTTTACGCAGTCATGCTCTATGTGCTCCCCTTGTTTTTCTCTCTGATGGGTCTGGTATGCCCTTAAACTTACCAGGAAGCCAAATTTTGAGCAGATTTGAGTCACAACATGCTTTTTGGCATCTGTGTTCGGATAACGGCCAATTTTGGCCTAAATGTCTGCTCCATCATTTGCATGCTTTGCTTTGTTTAAAGAACACACATTTTTTGTATGTCGGCATATGTGTGAGGAGGCAGCTACCTGTAGGTCCAGCAGTCAACAAGTGAGCAATGCCCAACTAACAAATGCCAGGTTTCACATCTACAGATTGTTGACTGCCAAACAAGCATTACCAGGTTAGCAAATGCTAGTCAATAAAGTACTACCCAGTTGACAACGCCTGTGAAGGGAGTTTGCACTTGCACTTGTACCTGTGAGTGTAGAGTGCCATTCTGTTTGCTGCTTGTGTTTTGGGGTTTTGCCTGGAAGCCTCTGCCCCTTTCAGCGGAGCGGAATGACACCTTGCGCTTGCTGCCACAAATTTCTGGTCCCGTGGGGTGTCTGAAGAGCTGACGAAGCGCTGCTCATTTTGTTCCTTCACTGCGTACCTGTGTACCTTGGTTTTTACAAGTTTGTATTCATTTTTTTTGTTTCCAATTCTGTGCCTGCAGGTGTGCCTGGAGGCAGCCTCCCCTACAGTGAAGCAGGCAGCCAAGGAGGAGATGTGGAGTGGATCCAACAGCATGATTGGCACAGGCGGCAAGGCCATGCGTTATCCGCAACAGCAGGAGATCATGGACATGGTGCGTCTTGCGGGCACATAGAACGGATGTGTGTAATTAGTTCAAATTGGCAGGAGGGACTGTGCGGACATGCTTCGCTAGGGTGACAGGGTGGCCTTGCAATACCCACAGCAGCAGGTTGTCATGGACATGGTGTGTGACGAAGGCACTCGATGTGGACGATGTGTGTTGGATCATTTGAAAGGGCAGGAGGGGCAGCATGGGCATGACTGACAAAGGCAGCAAACCCATGTGTTATCCGCAGCAGCAGCAGCAGCAGCAGCAGCAGCAGGTCATAAATATGAGTATGGCGAGTATGGTGCAGCAAGCCCATGCGTTATACGCAGCAGCAGTAGGTCATAGACAAGGTGCGTATGGTGCGGCAAGCACATGCGGTACCCGCAGCAGCAGGAGATTCAGGACCTGGTGCGTTATGTGGGTTCACGGAAGGATGATGTGTTGTCTCAGTACTGCCTTAAATATTGCATTATGTTAGAAGGCGAACAGCTCTACCCGCTTAGGTTGCCTGTGTAGGTGCAAGAGCCATTTGAGAATGCTAAGAGCACTGTAAAAAACAAATCAAATATGATTTGCCTGAGAAGGTAAATCCCTACCTGTTTGGGTTGCCTGTGAAGGTGCAAGGGCACTTTGAGGATGCTAGAAGCATTTAAACGAAACATGAAAAAGGTGCCAATGTAAGCACCCCTTTGTTCGTGTTGCTTGTGCAGGTGCAAGAGCACTTTGAGGATGCTAAGGCCTCCACCTCACCACAGCCTCTGCATGTCATCCTCTCCACACCCACAGGTGCGTGCGTGCGTGTGTGTGTGTGTGTGCGTGTGTGTGTGCGCGTATGCGTGTGTGTGTGCGTCTGTGTGCGTGTGCGCGTGTGTGCGTGTGTGTGTGCGCGTATGCGTGTGTGTGTGCGTCTGTGTGCGTGTGCGCGTGTGTGCTTTTGTGCGTGCGTGTGTGTGTGTATGTGTGCATGCGTGTATCCGTGTGTGTGTGAGTGTGTGTGTGTGTGTCTGTGTGCGTGTGCGTGTGTGTGTGTATGTGCGTGTGTGTGCAAGGGTGTGTGTGTGTGTGCTGGTTTTTCGACTTCAGCTCCCTAACCTGCTATGACAGCCAGCAAGTTGGAGCAGGTAGCCTCCAGGGCCATGCTTCTGCTTTGGTTAATGCAAAGCACAGGTTGCTTCACTAATCTGTTTCTGAATCCATCTGATGGGCCCATGGCATTTGTGAAGTGCATTTTTTGCCTGCTGCGCCAGAGAATGTTTTGGCGCAAAAGGACTAGCCAGTCGTGGATACCAAACTTGCGAATCTTATCCGTCAGTTGCATGTGCCTCACGCGCACACCTTTGCAAAGCGCTTCAGTCTTGAACTGTATTTATCCATGCCCTTCTTCCCTGCTTTTCATAACACTTAGTGATCTAAAATTGCAAGCATGAGACAAGCTTTTTTCCTTCTCTGCAACTGCAGGCAGTGGTAAGACGTTCACTGCCGTGATGTTGCATCTGCACCTCCTAAAGCAGCACTACCCGGACCAGATCCTCGTGTACTCTGTGCCGACCAAGCAGGTGCGTTCATTCAAGCCATTCGCAGGCTCAAGAGTCTATTGGTCATTAATGACAGGCATTCAGTGAACTCTGTGCCGACCAAGCAGGTGCGTTTTTCCAAGCCTTCTGCAGTTTTATGGCATGATCTCAAATCGTAGGCATTCATCCCACGTGGAAGAAGTTGCAAGGCTGCCCAGACTGATGTGTTGAGAGTGATTTGTGCAGACAGGTCTGTTTGCAGGCTGTGATGTGTTCAGACAGGTCTCCCTGCAGGCAGTGGTGTGTGCAGGCAGGTCTCCCTGCAGGCTGGGATGCTTGCAGGCAGGTCTGTCTGCAGGCTGTGATGTGTGCAGACAGGTCTGTTTGCAGGCTGTAATGTGTGCAGGCAGGTCTCCCTGCTATGATGCGTGCAGACAGGTCCCCCTGCTATGATGTGGGCAGACAGGTCCTTGTGCAGGCTGTGATGTGTGCAGACAATATAACGTGTAGGCTGTGAAGACGTCCGCAGTTGAATGAGCAGCCTGTGATGTGCGCAGACAAAGAATGTGTGCGGGAAGCAATATGTGCACAGTATTGTGCTTCCCCCTTTCCCTGTCCTCAGCATCATGTCAAGTGGACAGAGACGTACCTACCTCATACCAATCTCATTAACTATCTCCTAATGTTGCTCGTAGCACAGATGTGATGGGCAGCACCAGAGGTTAAATTTAGAAAGCCTTGCTAGTGTATGAAGGCATCACCAGGTTGTGTGCTAGGGCGTGCATGAT
Organism: Dunaliella primolecta; assembly: GCA_914767535.2. Lineage (NCBI taxonomy): Eukaryota > Viridiplantae > Chlorophyta > Chlorophyceae > Chlamydomonadales > Dunaliellaceae > Dunaliella > Dunaliella primolecta. The sequence goes on from OU611765.1 coordinate 7,222,647, forward strand.
AGGGAGCGGTGGGGGCATTTCCGTTTAAGTTTGAGGTTTGAGGTCCACTGAGTTGTTTTCACTGAGGTAGAGAGGTCCAAGCCAATGGCATTGAAATGTGAGAGATGGCAGTCAATGGCATTGAGATATGAGAGGTGCCAAAGGCCAGGAGAGCAATAAGTTCAGAAGTGTGATAAAGCCAGGAGTGCAGCAAGGCGTGCAATAAGGTGCAGTAAGGCGTGCAGTAAGGTGTGCAAAAAGGCCAAGAGTGCAGTAAGGCGTGCAATGAGGCCAAGAGTGCAGCAAGGTGTGCAATGAGTTCAGGAGTGCAGTAAGGTGTGCAATGAGGTCAGGAGTGCAGCAAGGCGTGCAAAAAGGCCAGGAGTGCAGCAAGGCGTGCAATGAGGCGTGGAATAAGGCAAGGAGCGCAATAAGGCGTGCAATGAGGCCAAGAGTTCAGTAAGGCGTGCAATGAGGCCAGGCGTGCAGTAAGGTGTACAAAAAGGCCAGGAGTGCAGTAAGGCGTGCAAAAAGGCCAGGAGTGCAGTAAGGCGTGCAAAAAGGCCAGGAGTGCAGTAAGGCGTGCAATAAGGTCAGGCGTGCAGTAAGGTGTGCAATGAGGCCAAGAGTGCAGTATGGTGTGCAATAAGGCCAGGAGTGCAGTAAGGCGTGCAGTAAGGTGTGCAAAAAGGCCAGGAGTGCAGCAAGGTGTGCAATAAGGTCTGGAGTGCAGCAAGGCGTGCAATGAGGCAAGAGTGCAGCTAGGCGTGCAATAGGCTGGCAGTAAGGGCACTCTTTGCTAAATGATACGCCGTGTATAGATTGCTGCACGATGCAAGTAGGGTGAGGAATCCTGACCCCGCTGGCCCTTCCGCTTGCGCAGGTGCTGAAACGCGTGGGCCAGGAATGCGAGGCTCACGGCGTGATATACTGGACTGCTGCAAAGGATGGGAATATGCACCAGGTGGGAAAAGTTTTTTTTAGCAGTGTGTTTAAACCTTATGGTTCGCAAATCTTTTTGAAGGTTGTAAGAACTATCACGGGAAAGATAGTGTTGTTTGGGTAGATCTGAGTGGCATGCTGCCGTAAATAGCATACACATGCGATTTAAATGACATTGAAGTAGTCTTTGGACTGCACATTCGTCAATCCTCTGTGGCTCACGTCATCTGGTATGCGTGGGCTGTTGGATGTGATGAGTACTGATTCAGCATCAAGGGCACATTGGGATGCTGCAGGCTGGCAAAGGTTCCTGCGTGCTTTGCAACATCATCAAATCAAAGCGGGAGGCTGCAGGCTGGCAAAGGTTCCTGCGTGCTTTGCAACATCATCAAGCCAAAGCGGGAGGCTGCAGGCTGGCAAAGGTTCCTGCGTGCTTTGCAACATCATCAAGCCAAAGCGGGAGGCTGCAGGGTGGCAAGGCTGCTGCATGCTTTGCAACATCATCAAACCAAAGCGAGAGGCTGAGGCTGTCAAAGTTTCCTGCGTGCTTTGCAACATCAGGAACCGCTCTTCACTTACTTGATCAGGTCAGCAGCTTTTCCTTCTCCCATCCCCCAGCGACTTTTCTTCTTGTGCAATCTTCAGTGTACATGTCCCAACAACATTGGGCCCGTATGTTGTGCACGTCCATTGACCTTACTCCATCCGCACTAGGCACTCTGTGAATTGACTGTCTCACGATCTTGGTCAAACCTGCACTCTTTAATGCTCTCCAGTGCAGATCCGTAAGTTCAGGTTATGATGGTCCATGTGCTGTGCAGGTCCGTCGGCCTTACTCCATCCGTACAGAGCACTCTGTAAATTGACTGCTTCACGATCTTGGTCAAACCTGCACTCTTTAATGCTCTCCAGTGCAGATCCGTAAGTTCAGGTTATGATGGTCCATGTGCTGTGCAGGTCCGTCGGCCTTACTCCATCCGTACAGAGCACTCTGTAAATTGACTGCTTCACGATCTTGGTCAAACCTGCACTGTTTAATGCTCTCCAGTGCAGATCCACAAGTGCAGGTTATGATGGTCCATGTGCTGTGCAGGTCCGTCGGCCTTACTCCATCCGTACAGAGCGCGGTGACAAGCGCACGCAAACCAGCGGCCCCATCCATGAACAGATGTCCATGACTGCATCCCAGGTGTGTGTGTGTGTGTGTGGTTGTGTGTGTGTGTGTGCGCATGTGTGTGTGTGTGTGTGGTTGTGTGTGTGTGTGCGTGTGTGTGCGTGTGTGTGTGTGCTCACGCACACGCACGAAAGGAAGGTGGCAAGGATGATCTGGGGTCATTTGTATGAGGAGACTTTTGGGGAGGGTGAGTGAGCGTTTCAATGTGTTGGGTAACACCCATTCACACTTGAAGTTCATTCAAGGAAGTTTGTTTTCCAGAAGTGGATTCTGTGATTTTTCGTTAAAGGCACGTCATTGACACATAATTCCAGTGTCTTACTAGGCAGAGAGCACTATTGGGAGCGCATGCATGTGCCCAATATTAGCATACGTCATCCACACGCCATCCATATACCACCCACATGCCGTCCACACGCCATCCACATGCCATCCATACACCATCCACACGCCATCAAAAACCACCCATATGCCATCCACATGCCATCACAAGCCACCCATACATCATCCTTATGCCATCCAAACATCCTTCATGCGCCAACATTGATCCTGCTATAATTCCATGCCATCAATGATGCTGGCTTGGTGCCCCAAACGATACTCTCATGTACAAGGGATGAATTTGCATGGTACCAGGGGCAGCCACCATTTTGTGCTCATTGCCGACACTGATTCCATTGTTGCGTTCATGCCATCAACGATGCTAGCTTGCTGTTTTACACCATATTCTGATGCGCAGGGCATAAACTCGCATGATATTGGAGGCGGCCACCCCTCTGTCATCATCGCCGACATCGATTCCACGGCTGCGCTGATGAAGGCTGCAAGGGAGGCGCCCCCCAGCTCCTTCTACCACTCCACCAACCTGCTGCTGTACCTGGATGAGCCCAACATGGGACTGCAGCTGGACCCACGGTGAGTGAACTTTAAGGAAGCATTTGTTGGTCAAGGTGAAGCAGCTGCAGCTACCTGGTGCTGTACCTGGATGAGCCCAACATGGGACTGCAGCTGGACCCACGGTGAGTAAACTCTAAGGAAGCATTCGTTGGTCAAGGTGAAGCAGCTGCAGCTACCTGGTGCTGTACCTGCATGAGCCCAACATGGGACTACAGCTGGATTGAAGGTGAGCTGGTGGGAAAAACTGTCCCCTTGCGCCTGCTGTGCATCTTCTTTTCCAGGGTGCATTTTGCAGTGCGTGAGATCAATGCCCGAGCAACCCTCACATCCATCATGACCCCTGCACCTGCAGAATGAGATGATGCTCCCTTCTGTTGTTTGCTGTTCACCTTCCTTTCCAGGGTGTACCCAGTAGTGCGTGAGATCATGGCAAACGCACCTTTCACTGCGACCCTGGCTTCCGCCACCCTGCTGAATGATATTTGTTTCTGATACCTGCTGTTCACTTTCCTTTCCAGGGTGTACCGAGTAGTGCGTGAGATCATGGCAAACGCACCTTTCACTACAATCCTGGCCTCTGCCACCCTACCGCCCTCATGGGACTTCTTGCCCAAGTGGTGGAGGGGCCGAGGAGGGGCTGTGCGTGCTTCCATTTCACTGGTGAGTGCTTGCATCTGGGTGTGGGTGTTCGTATGTGAATTTGGATGTCAGTTTGTGGAGAGGTGGGACCTGTCCGCTTGCCCTTTCTCAAGTATTTGAGTATGATGTTTGTCCATGTGGAACAATTGTGCATTTTCCCATTTCCCTCCTCCTCGTGCTCATCACTCCAGTCCGAGAGGGGCACAAGTGCATCTCCCATGGCCTTGAACCCCATTTTGCCCATTATGTATGTTTTGTAATCACTCAGAATACTTTTTTTCTGTAGTGCTGTGTCAGCAAATTTTGCCTGCAATTCACACACACACACACACACACACACACACACACACACACACACACACACATACACACACACACACACATACACACACACACACACACACACACACACACACACACACACACACACACACACACACACACACACACCGCGCCCCTTGCAGGAGCCTTACGGCCTGCCCATGTCCCGCCTCCAACTCCTCAGCAGCACGCATGGCATGCGCGTCCAGCTCAACATGCTGCAGCTGTTCCGCAGCTACGTGGAGTTCCACCAGGTGATCTCACAAACCGCTTACTTCGATTGATTCCACCAGGTGGTCTCACAAACCGCTTACTTCTTTCCGCGCACAGACCCTGCACTCGACTTTTCCCTGTTCTCATTGTTCTGCAACTGTTTTGCAGCTGCAAGGGATCACAAAATTATGCACCTTCTTGATCCAACCAGGTAAATCATCTCAGTATGCTTCTCCAGACTCAACAGCTATCACCAGGTTGTGGCCACTCATATCTTTCCACGTCTGGACCCTGGCAGTGATACTCTTTTCGCATTCTTTGTTGCACAGTCATGGTGCATTTACACACAGGTCTACATGGGGTAAGTTTCAGTCAAACCCACAGCTTGGCCCATGCACTAGGTAATCCTTTCTGTATTTTCAAGCCTCCTTTTCCACGCTCTGCAGTCTTTTTGTAAAGCTTCAGCCGCCAACCAAGCCTCTGGCACACATGGTATTCATCGCAAGTTATGGCACCCTTTTGGTGCCTCATGGTCTTTTTGTTTGGTTTCCTGTATGCCTCATGCAGACTGATGCAGGCAGTCAGCGGCAGCCTGCTCCTCATGTGGTGATGCAAAAGTTTCTACTGCTGCTGCCGCTGCTGCGGCTGCTGATGATTTGCTCCAATGTAATGCCTCATTCTGTGTGCTTCAATGTGCCGCTCTTCAGCACCAACCAGCACCTGCGAATGCTGGCGCTGCTGCTGCTGCTGCTGCTGCTTCTGCTGCTGGCGCTGCTGCTGCTGCTGCTGCTGCTGCTGCTGCTGCTGCTGCTTCTGCTGCTGCAACACCATTCATGCTCCTGTTTCCCAGATTCGTGTTGATTTTGTGTGCATCTTTACAAGCCAGCTGTCAGCACCAAGTAGTGCCTGCACGGGCTGCTGCTGCTGCTACTGCTGATGCCTTTTCTAAGGCTCCTGTTGCTGCAACACCACATGTGCTATGCCTCATCCTGCGTGAAAATCTGTGCTTACAAGCGTTCACACCAACCAACGCCTATGTATGCTACTGTTGCTGTTAAGGCTCCTGCTGCTGCGACACCTGTGAGATGGAGTTCCTCATCCCATGTGTCTGTGCGTGCAGGCGGTCAGCACCAACCAGCGCCTGCGCGTGCTGCTAGTGCGGCATCTCAGCCCCAAGCAGGCCAACCAGCTGCTGCTCATGCAAGGCAGGGAGTCTGCTGATAATGGGGCGGTCCCAGAGTCTGAAGAGGACCTGGTGACCCTGTTTGGCCGGGTGAGTGCTGGCTTTGTTTATTTGTTTTTTGCTGCTTTGTTCGTGGTGTGGGTTGAGAGCGGTGAAACTCATTGGTCTGTGACATCTGCTGCACTACTATGCATGGTTAGATATGGTGATGGAATCCACGGTGGTTCCAAATCAGGGAGTCAAAAAGGCCTTGCTTGCAGGCAGCATACCACGCTTATGCTCCAGAGCTCAGTTGTTAATTCTCTACTCAGCCGGTTTCTTCGATCAGCTGGTCGCAGTGAACGGGAAGTAAAAATGAAACACGGGATCATTATCTTGTGTGCCAGGTTGTGACGACAAAAGCTGCAGGAGCTCTTGATGCCATGGATGCCAGGCAGAACTTATGCACTCTCAAGACAATGCAGCAGAGGCTCTCATGGTCCACCATCATGCCATTGCATTGACCCTTTGCCAGCCGGCATTAAAAGTGAAATGCTGGCGGTGAGCAGGACAAGGGTGGAAACAATGCACAGCATGAGTGTCTCCGGGCGTGGACGTGTCCAACCCACATCCCCTGTTTCCTTCCCGACCAGTTTCTGTTGTGTAAGAGGAGGTCAGCGGTCTGAGGGAGCCTGCTGAGGCCACAGCTGGTGGGCAGGAGTGCGTAGCAGCAAGCCAACATTTTTTCCTCCATCAATTTGTGTTGCGTTACAGGAGGTCAGCAGTCTGAGGGAATCGCTGGAGCCACAGCTGGTGGACATGAGTGCGCAACAGTTTGAGCAGCTACGGAACGTGGACTGGGCGGAGCGGCCTGAGTACGCTCCAGGTGGTTTGTTGGCTGCGCAATCTACACAGGTGTGTGTGTGTGTGTGTGTGTGTGTGTGTGTGTGTGTGCGCGCGCGCGCGCGCGCGCGCAATGCGCAATGCGCAACGAAATGTTGATGCATCAAAGCATCTGTGTTGCATATATTTAAGCTGGTGGCCGATGCAAGGGGCAATGCAGGCTGTCTGTACTCAGGTAGTTTCCTGCAGACGGCAAAGAACTGGTATTGGCCCACAGAAAGGGTATGTCTAGGCCATGTTGTAAAATCATCGCAAAAGGCGGGAATGTGAAAAAGTTTTGAGCAAGCCTTTCAAACGGCTTGCGGCCTGCAACAAGCCTCGTCCTTCCCGTCTACACTCCTTGTAAGGCAAGCTCGGCATGACTTTCATCATTATTCAGTATTGTATGTGTTTCAGCCTTGAATGCTTGGTATGACCTCGTCATTTTCAGTCTTCCAACCCTTTTCAAGGTGCACTTGGCATGACCTCGTCATTTTCAGCCTTCCAACCCCTTTTCAAGGTGCGCTTGGCATGACCTCGTGTCATTTTCAGTCTTCCACCCCCCTTTTCAAGGTGCGCTTGGCATGACCTCGTGTCATTTTCAGTCTTCCAACCCCTTTTCAAGGTACGCTTGGCATGACCCCCATCTTGTACATGCCCTAGACTTGTTTGCTTGGCAACACCCTCACCATTTTCAGCCTTCCAACCCCTTTGAAGGCATGCATGGCATTGCAATTATGGCCGCCCTTAATCTCCATGGAATCTCTATGCATAGCGACCCTATAGTCACGCAAATTAAGCATAAGCCTTATTCCTGGGAATGAGCCTGGCCTAGCTAGCAGCCTCGCGCCCAGATTGCCTCCTTACCCATCCTCTTCTTTTGTGCAGGATGTTACCTTGATCGCCACCCCCCACCACCCCAAAACAAGCATGGTGACCCTGGTCATCACCCTCATAAGCAAAAGCCTTTTCCCAGGCCTAGCCCGCACCCTCACGCGTAGATTGCCTTTCCATCTAGTTTTGGGATTCTCTTCCTTTGTGCAGGGTGTGACCTTTATTGCTGCCCTCCACCATCCCAAATCAAGCATGGTGTCCTGGACAAGCAACACATCATTTTCCAGACTTAGCTCGCAGCTTCACGCAATTGCTGCCACAGTTTTCTCACACGTTTTTGGGATCCTCTTCTTTTGTGCAGGGTGTGATCTTGATTGCCACCCTCCACCATCCCAAATCAAGCATGGTGTCCTGGACAAGCAACACATCATTTTCCAGACTTAGCTCGCAGCTTCACGCAATTGCTGCCACAGTTTTCTCACACGTTTTTGGGATCCTCTTCTTTTGTGCAGGGTGTGATCTTGATTGCCACCCTCCACCATCCCAAATCAAGCATGGTGTCCTGGGCAAGCAACACATCATTTTCCAGACTTAGCGCGCAGCTTCACGCAATTGTCATCACAGTTTTCTCACACGTTTTTGGGATCCTCTTCTTTTGTGCAGGGTGTGACCTTTATTGCCACCCTCCACCATCCCAAATCAAGCATGGTGTCCTGGACAAGCAACACATCATTTTCCAGACTTAGCTCGCAGCTTCACGCAATTGCTGCCACAGTTTTCTCACGCGTTTTTGGGATCCTCTTCTTTTGTGCAGGGTGTGACCTTGATTGCCACCCTCCACCCCCGAGAGGTAGCACTGGAGGTAGCCGGTATCAGAAACAGGGCAGCGTGGGGCGACGCTGTGCGGGCCATGCGTGCCAAGATCTCGGAAGCCGTGCAGGCCCAGAGGCAGCAGGTGTGTGTATGTGTGCATTTGTTTTTAGGGAGGGGGGGTGCTTGTGTGTGTGTGTGTGTGTGTGTGTGTGTGTGCGCGCGCGTGCGCCAAGATTTATGTAGAAGCCATGCAGGCCCAGAGGCAGCAGGTGCGTGTGTGTGTGTGTGTGTGCATTTGTTTTCAGGGAGGGGGTGTGCTTGTGTGTGTGTGTGTGTGCGCGCGCGCCCGGGCCATGCGCGCCAAGATTTATGAAGAAGCCGTACCGGCTCAGAGGCAGCAGGTGTGTGTGTGTCTCTCCTACGCACCAAGATCTTGGAAGCCGTACAGGCCTGAAAGGCAGCAGGTGTGTGTGTGTTTTTTGGGTGGGGGTTAAGAGGAGATGTGGTTGTGTAAACATGTGACTGTTGATCTAAGAGGGCCGTGCAGCCTTTTGCTGCCTCTGCAATGATGCAGGCACAGAGGGCTGAGCTGTGGTGCTTGTGGGCTGTTGGGAGTAGGGGTGTATCAGCTTGCACGGTATGCACATTGAAACGTTTCTGAGCAGTGCACTCGTAAGGGCAGCTGTATGAATGGATGCAATGGGAATGGAGGTGGGTGTGCGACAATGTCTCTTGAAGCATAGGTTTGAATAGGTGGTAGGGAATGGGGCAGGGAGTACAACATAGGCTTTCAAGGCGGCTCAGGCTCAGCAGCTGCATGAGTGATGGGGGGGGGAGGGACGTCACCTGCTTGATCAAACTTCAACGCTCCTGCGCATGTCCATCCTGTTACTGCCATGTGCGGCCCTGCATTGCACTGTCTCGCAAAATTGCATATGCTGGATGACCTCCTGCAGCTGCACACACTCTTTGCTGAGGTCAGTGCTTTTCTCTGGAACAGGCAGTTCCACACAGCATGTCGCCCACCTGTTCAAGAAAGCACACACACACACACACACACACACACACACACACACACACACACACACACAATTGCGCAGATGCATGCAGTGCTCTCAAGTGACACATATAACAATACGCGCATTCGCTTCCCATGCGCTTGTATGCTCATATGTATCCATCCATGCAGGCCTTGGAGCAGCAGCAACATGCCACTGTGCTATCACTTGTAACAAATTCAATGATTTGTCACACACCCGGCAAATTAAGACTCGCAAGCATTTATGCAGCCTGGGGGGTCAGCGCTTAATGTGCAGAATGCCACGCTTTGATTTCACACACATGCGTCAGCAAATGCGTACATGTAGGCCAAAAAAGCAGCATCCATTTTTCGCAAACCTTGCACACATCTGTTTAACAAACACATGCTTGTACTCGTGCAGGCCAACAAGCAGCAGCCACCTGCCGCACAATGTCATGTGTTTCATTTGTTCACCATGCACGCATGCATTCGTGCAGGCCAACAAGCAGCAGCCACCTGCCGCACAATGTCATGTGTTTCATTTGTTCACCATGCACGCATGCATTCGTGCAGGCCAACAAGCAGCAGCCACCTGCCGCACAATGTCATGTGTTTCATTTGTGCACCATGCACGCATGCACTCGTGCAGGCCAAGGAGCAGCAGCGCTCTCGCAAGGACGAGGATGGCCCCCCTCTAGGTGGTGAGGACACGGGCAGTCCCATGGTCACCCTGCGCATGGGGCTCAAGGTGGACATCGAGGACACACAGGTGTGTGTGTGTGTGTGTGTGTGTGTGTGTGTGTGTGTGTGTGTGTGTGTGTGTGTGTGTGAATAACGCTTGTGTGAGTGTGATGGCTCACATTTGTGCACGGATCGTAGGCAGGGAGGGCACAGGCGGTCCCATTGTCACCTAGCGCATGGGGCTGAAGGTGGATATCGAGGACACACAGGTGTGTGTGTGTGTTGTGCTGTGTGTGTGTATGTGTGTGGATAACGCTTGTGTGAGTGTGATGGCTCACATTTGGGCACGGATCGTAGGCAGGGAGGGCACAGGCGGTCCCATTGTCACCTAGCGCATGGGGCTGAAGGTGGATATCGAGGACACACAGGTGTGTGTGCACATGTGTGTGTGTGCGTGTGTGTGTGTGTGTGTGTGTGTGTGGATAACGCTTGTGTGAGTGTGATGGCTCACATTTGGGCACGGATCGTAGGCAGGGAGGGCACAGGCGGTCCCATTGTCACCTAGCGCATGGGGCTCAAGGTGGACATCGAGGACACACAGGTGGGCGGAGAATACTTGTGGTGAGGGGGATGCCTCATTTTGGAGCAACGATCATGCATGTGTGTGTTTGTTTAAATGTGTGCGTGTGTGCGTGTGTCAGGAGCTTGTCAGGTACGGCACCCTGCAAGACAGCGAAAGCCTGGAAATCTTGTCCAAAACACGCGGCATCCTTTGAAAAATTGAGGGCCCTGACTGCATTCATGCCTGGGGGATTGAAGCACTGTTCAAGCTTTCCTCTGCCTGGGGGATTGAAGCACAGTTCAAGCTTTCCTCTGCCTGCATCAACACTACGCATGTGTGTGTGCAGGAACATATGCACCTTGATCTGCTGACTGAGCTGCTACAGCTTGTGCTGGTCCAGCTGTTGCTAATAACATATAAAAATGCTGATTGGTCTTGCAGGGGACGGACATCGACACCCTGGTCATGCTGTCCAAGGGCGTGGCGTACGCGAGCAGCGGTGTAGACCAGGACCCATTGGTCAAGCGCCTGTACCAACAGGTGAGGACAGGTTCTGGCGCAGAGCTTAGGTTCCATTATCAAGTTTGTTTGTGTCCGTCGACAGAGCATGAACCAGCAGGTGAAGGCAGTGCGCAGTGTTAAGTTACGGTTTGTAGAAGCAAAACGCCTCCAGTCCAACTGGTTGACTGCTGGCCTGTTCACGCAAAAAAGGAGGTGCTCATTAATGGAACACTGTGTTGTTATTCTGGTGGCAATGATAAAAGTGTGTGCACCTATGTTGTGCTTATTGTGCAGAGCTTGGGCTTCAGGTCGCCCGAATTCCCTGTGGCCGCCACACCAGTCACAGCATGTTGGCCTGCTACATATAGTCATTAACGCAGGCTCTGCTGCGTGTTTCAGAGAAGGCAGGCAAGCAGCCTCCCTTGACCCGGCGGGTCAGGGACATATTCTAACAACAGAAAGCCTGCTGCTGTGAGTACAACAGCGCTGCCGTCTGTGTACCCATGCAGGCTCTGCTGCGTGTCCCAGAGAAGGCAGGCAAGCAGCCGCCCCTGACCCGGCTGGTCGTAGACTACTCAGGCATCTACGGCACGGATTGCCCGTCGGTTGACACCATCATCATGCATCCCAGCTTGGGCAGGCTGCTCAGCTTCGACGACCACCTGCAGTTCATTGGGCGCCTGCGCAGGTGTGCATCCACAATTGGTAGAGTGATTCATGTTCTTGAGTACAGTTGCAAGATGTGTCGTGTGCTGTATGTTTTGTGCACCCGAACACCACTTCTCTGCAGGAGTACTTTTACATCAGGTTGCTCAGTCTCAAGTGCTCAGTTTGGGCACAGGCAACTTTTGCTGTGCACACAGTCGTGACGCATCCCAGCAACTGCCAACCTGATCAACCCTGGCAGCCTCGGCAGCATTCTTGTCACAGTCAGGAAAGTCTGGCAGCAGCCTTGGCAGCAACCTTGGCAGCCAGCATACCTCTGTCAAACTGTGCTGTCGTCCCAAGAACAAAAGAGCATTGTTTCCAAGAACATGCACCCATGGTGCCTGCTTGCACATGACAGAGTGGTAACCTTGCCCAGCCAAGTGGGCTACTTCCCCCGTGGGCTACTTGAGGCAGTGTGGGGATTAGGAGCATGTTGTTGAGTCAGCATTGAATCTGTGGTGCCTGTGCGCACAGGCATCGAACACATCTATAGATGTCTGCATCTCTCCCAGCTCTCTTGAAAGCATGACTCAGCCTTGAAGTTAGTGCTTTTGTGCGTCTTGCTGCACAATAACACTACATTTATTCGCTCTAGGATAGAACGCTTCCCTAGATCTTCAGCTCGCAGGCTTTACCTCGCACGAGCGCTATAGGTTGCCAAAAAATGAAAAAATAACTGTGCACTTGTGTGCATAGGGAGTGTGCCGCCACGAATATGTTCCCTCAAAAATCAGGTGTGGGTGACACCCATCAGGGTCAGGTTGGGTAGCACCCGTCAGAGTCAGGCTTGGGTAACACCCATGCAGCCTCACAGGCGGTTCAAGCACGTGTGCTTGTCTGAACAGCACACCTCCAGCACGCGGCTGCAAGTGTCCATGATTACTTTCATGAAAACCAGTCACGTGCCAACATGTGCTCCTGTGTGTGCAGTGTGCTTGCCTGAACAGCACGCCTCCAGTACGCAGTGTCCACTGACTTCATGAAAGCCGGTCACGTGCCAACATGTGCTCCTGAGCGAGCAGTGTGCTTGCCTGAACAGCATGCCTCCAGGACGCAGCCGACAGTTTTGCATGAAAACAGTGCACACGTGCCAACATATGCTCCTGTGCGTGCAGGGATGGCGTGGCCATCTACCCCAGCCTATCCATGCTGCGCAGCGCTACCACGGGCCTCAGATCAGATGCCAGAGACACGGAGCTGCTTGGAGAGGCGCGATCGGAGGCCATGCGGGTGAGTATTGAGGCTTTTATGACTGGTTGTTAGGCAAAGCCAAGTTTTCCGGATGCCTAAGTAGAGCTCCCCCCCACCCCCACCCCCCCACACACACATCTTTAGTGCGTATGTATGCGTGCGTGCGTGAGTGTGTGCTTGCTTGCTACTGCCAACCGCTCCGCTTCAAGATGCAGCTGCTCTGCAGCTGGCACCAGTCTTTATGTAACAAAACAAAGCCGATGAAGGTCAGCCAGGCTCAAGCAGGCAAACATGGGTGTGTGTACACACACAAATGTGCAAACATGCCATGTGCCGGTGCGGATGCACCGGCGCAGCATTACGCTGCAAGACACACCAACACACTGTGTGTCTGCGTTTTTTCTTACTGAGTGTTGGACACACACACACACACACACACACACACACACACACACACACACACACACACACACACACACACACACACACACACACACACACACACACACACACACACACACACACACACACACACCAAACTTGGCCCTGTACTGTTGACTGCTGATAAATCCTTCAAACACGCGGTGTGCCCCTGCAGGATGCGCTTGCTCCACTTCTGACTGCTGACCCCCCCAAGAGTGCCACAGAGGTCCTGGCAGAAGCGCAGGCCAAGAAAAGCGATGGAGACATGGCGGATGGGTGAGTGGTGTGGTGTGCAAGCGGGAAACAGAAAGCAAGCAGCACAAGTGAGGAGCAAGAGTAGGTGTGAGGACATGGCGGATGGGTGAGTGGTATGCAAGCAGGAAACAAAAAGCAAGCAGCACAATGAGGAGCAAGTGTAGGTGTGAGGACATGGCGGATGGGTGAGCGCTGCCTGCACCAGGCTTTGCTTTAAGCTTGGCTTTGCCTCAAGCCTGGCTATGCTTCAAGTCTGGCTTTGCTTCAAGCCTGGCTTTGCCTCAAGTCTGGCTTTGCCTCCTTTATGGTCTGTCTAGGAGTTTTTCCAGGCCCTGGAATGCATCGTGTGTTTATTGCAGGCAGGTGCATATGTATGGAAGGTATACGTTAGGCAGCGTAGGTTTCAAAGGTAGGGTGTGACTTTGAGCAATTTCAGCTGCTTTGTTCGTGTATGACAGGCGGGGTTGTGTCACGCCTTTGAGCAACCACTGGGCCTCCTATAGTCTCCTTGTGCAGGGTTTGTCTGTCCATAGCAATTGAAAAGTCACACATGCATGTGAATGTACGCATTATACTTAGACCATCATGTAGTTGGTGTGATATATATAAGAGGGATATTTACACTTCAATTTATGTTCATTCCAATTTATGTTCAATCCATGCGCAGTTCATGTCATCGTTACTGTAAGGGCTGTTGTTCCTCCTCCTGGTTTTTTAAAATCTTGCTTTTTGGCATGCATGCGCGTGCTGTTCACTGTTCCTGCAGGAATGCGCTGTGCGGCGCATGGGCAGCACTCATCAGTGGTCTCAAAGAGAAGAGCCCGGATGAGCTGAAGAAGGTGAGCATAGGATGTGTCAGAAATGGTTTTGCATCAGGTTGGCTGACGATTGTGAGCAGCGCTCACTTTGTATGAGTCAAAAAGTGTTCTTCGGGTGGGCTGAAAAGGTGAACATGGGATGAGTCAGAAATGTTGTGCATTGGGTGAGGTGAATGTGGAGATTAAGCAGCAGCAGCCTGCGCCTGTACGTGTGTATATGTGCGCTTGCGCGCGCGTCAGAACCTCTTAGCCTCTTGTGCTCTGTGTTGTCTGATTAAATTTTGACATTTTGAATCAAGTACAGGTTTTCCTACCTAGAAAGATGTATAGTTCTGAGGGTGGGTGGGTGTGCAAGCATGGCCGCTCCTACAAACTCTACATGTTTACCTGTAAAAGGGCCTAAATAAGCTCACATGCTCACCCATGTATGTTCACATGCCCAAACGTGAAACACTTCCACAGGAATTGATTCGGAGAGCCAAAGCCTATGCCAAGGTGCTGGGTGCCTTTGCTAACAGTGGCAAGGTGGAGCTGTCGCTGCTGAAATACATGCAGGCAAGTGTTTTTTGGTGTTTGCCCTTGCTGGCAAGTGGTCATCATTTTGCTCCCAGTGGCAAGTCAAAGCATCAGCCACCATCATGTGTTTCTTCCCTAGCGGCAACTCTCTAGATTATATGCTTATGGAAAGAGGGCACGGCTTAGGAAAGGCACTGGTTGCATCCTGTGCTCTTTCTCTCACCAAGTGCTCTGTATCCAGCATGTTCAAGGAGTAGGCCATGTGCGAGCCTGAGGAGGATTTGCTGCATGAAGAGAGTGTTTATACGCTAGCAGGCATGGGTGCAGAATTCTGCACCTTCCTTGTGGTAGATGCAGGGCCTTGGTAAAAAAGGCAGGATCAGGCAGTAGAAGAGGGAAGCCTATTTGTGAAGTTTCTCACAGAGGGTTTCAATAACCATGACTGATGTCAGACTGTACAGGATTTCAGAATGGTCAGGATGCTTGGGAGCGTTGTGTCCCTTCTCTCAAACGGTCTATGGACAACACCAGCTCCAGGGCGTATTTTGGCAGACATGCCTGGTTGAGCCGAACTGGCAACCTCTGAGAAGGGAACCCACCCATTAGCAGCAGAGGCCACAAAGGCTTGCAGACCAGGTTGTCATGAGTCAAGACCAAAGTGAACTGTTTAATAGCCTGCTGCCATTTGGCAGGGCATTTTTCTTGTTTGCCTGGGCAAAGATTTGCGCTAGGCCCTGCTCACTCTCTCTTCTGGCTGCTGTTGCTCCGCAGAGGCTTTGCTTCCAGGCTGAGAAGCACCTTGAGCCTCATTTCGCTCTCATGCTACGCGTGCTGTATGAGGTGGATGTCCTGTCGGAGGATGCTATCTTGCACTGGTGAGTCATGCTGTATTGAGTGGATGTGAGCTGTGACTTGATTAAAGAACATTTCCGTGTCAAGTCAACTGAGTGACTCCTAAGCTAGAATTTGTAGGGTGCACCCTGAAATTGATTGACTGTGATGCTGGGCCGTTTTGCTAAAGACCGGGGCATGCCTGACCATGTCTTCAAGGCATCAGAAATTCAGCAACCCTGCTACTCTCATGTTTGAACTTTTTTATTTGTGTGACCTGACAATTTGGGCATGCCTATCCATCTCTTGCAGGTACCACAAGGGCAGTGACCCTGCTGGCCGTGATGTGTTCCTGCCTCAAACAGAGGCCCTTGTGAAATGGTTGGAAGAGGAGAGCGAGGAAGAAGAGGAGAGTGACTGAATGCACAACCAGTGCGGTCTGGGACCACTCGATAAACCCAGGCTGGATGCTAATCTGTTGAGGGAGAATAGAGATTCATTTCATGATCTTTGTCACGTCTTGCCATCCTCATTTTGAAGTGTTGTGCTTTATAATGACAATGACCTATTCGCAGAAGGGGTTGAGCTTGCTTGAGAGTCCTCCCTCTCATGAGTTGGACGGTGGATTGAACAAGTATTGTTTTCTATGTCCGTATCATACATTGTCATGACAGAGCAGGAGGTGAATGGCTCGGCATTAAAGTGGAAGTCTGAGATAAGAAAGCGTAAAGGCCTCCCAGTTCCACATACCCCCTGTGGATTTTCCGCATGAAAAAAAGCAAGCTCCTTTGCTGGCCATGTGCATTGAGGAATGGACGCGAGGTGTTAAGTGAGATCAGTGTCAGACAAACATATCAACCTGGGAGCACATATCACGCGGTTGAGAAGGTTTGATGTCAAATCTAGACCATTGGATGTCACTAGCAAATATCTAAGACCTCCTCCAATGTAGACAGCAATTCTCAAGAGTTCATGAGCTCATAAACTGTTTGGCAATGTAGACAGCAATTCTCAAAAACTTGTCTACCAAAATCGTGTGTTTGTAACCTCCTTATACATTACGGATATCCTGCATTTTCAAAAAAAGGAACAGAGGACTCCTTGGAGCCTCCTGAGGTCAAAAACCAGGTTGACCTTTGGTCACCCCTTGTACTGGATTTCCTCTGAGGGAAATGGCGGAAGTTCTGTATCTCACCAACCGCTGGGTTTTTTCACTCCTTTCATTTTTGCAATGATAGTAATTCGGTAAAAGGACTCTGAATCACCAGAAACCACCCAATTGAGTGCAGTGGGTGGTCAGGAATGGTTTGGTGGTTACAACTAGGGTTTACGCCGTGGCTAATTTGGCATGTTCTCTGTGACTGGCATGCATTTGGAATTGTCTCAACATGTCATGAGGAATGTTAGCCATTTCAGACTTAGGGCATACACACTGAGAGTGGAGACAGCGGCTTGCGATACATGGGTTTGCATGGGTTTGCATTGGTAACCTACAGCCCGAATCTCTAGCTGATCGGTCGCTGGTGAAACATTCTCAACCAGCTTTTACAAGGTGAACAATAAATAAACAAGTTTCTACAAGTGTTTGTGCCTAGCATCCACTGGAGTGGCACTGGAGAACATTAGGGACATGAGCAAGAAAAAGTCCAGCCAAACATGAATGATGATGCAGAAGCGCTCAGCAGAGCAACCTGGATAAGGCAGCAATTGTCCAAAAACCCACCACGACCATCCGGAAAAGGCCTGGTAAAAAGTTTCAGCCAATCGTCCACCAGCCAGGAAAAAGCATGAGGCCCACAGGAATAAGCACAGTTCCGCACCACTTCTCTAGTGCTCTGCAAACTTTGCATCTGAATTTCTTGAAAGGTACCTTGGGTGTGAAGCGAACTACCACTAACTGGGCAGTTTTGAGAGAATGTGGGCATCAACCACTGCAGTACTATTGGTTTAGAGCTGCAGTCAAGCTGTACAACAGCATGCTTGGTACACATAGTAGTACTTTACGCCGTGTTATGCAAGCCGATTTGAAGTTACAACCTAAGGATGACAAGTGCTGGACAGCGCAGTTGATTCAAGTCTTCCAAGGTTTGCGTGGTTCTGGAAATTTTGAGCAGGCTGTGAGGTCAGGAAGTGCCATTTCCATGAATGATTTTAGTGCAGACTTGAGGTACAGATTGCAAGGAGTTTGGAGAAAAGCTGAGTCAGTGGATCCAAGGGGAAACAACAATAAACTAGCTACTTACCAAGCTTGGTTTGCTACTCATTTTGCTTGCAACGCTCGCCAAACCTATGCACCCCTGCCTTGGTATCTTTTTTTGGATTTGCCTAAGCAAGTCATGCGTAATGTGAGCAGGTTCCGGCTTCGTGCTCATACTCTGAAAGTTAAATCGGCTGTTTGGCAGGATGATGGTACCTCTGTGTGTGACAGGTGTCCTTGCAACCAAACTCAAGATGAAGCACATGTCCTTTTTAACTGAACTGATGAACACGTTTGTTCTCTGCGCTGCAAGTATCAAGTGCTGTTTGAACCTTACTTCCAGGATATTCATGAGACGCAACCTTTTTTGCTGCATCAAGTGAGCTCTTAATTTGTTCATCAGTTCCTTCATCAGCGCAACGCAAAGCTTTTCTTTTTTGTGTCTGAGCTTATGGATTTATTTTTGGCTGGCAGAGGCCAGCCACAAGCCGATCAGCCAAACGACCTGGCTGAAGGTCACCCCCCATTGTAACCATTGTTCCGCACCACAGCCCAGACTTGTTCTCCTGCTGGAGCACTCCTGTTCTGACACCCTGTACACAGAGGCCAGCAAGAAGAAAGTCCACAGAACACCAGAGCCACAGACAGCCCTTCTGCATACAGCAAAGCATGTCAAGCTTGCATAATAAGCTTGCATCACTCAATCACTCCCCACGCGCTGTTCCAGGTTTGGGATACTTGGAACGCTATTTTGTGTGATCGCTTTTTTTGTGATGAGGTTCAAGATGAAACTTATGCCCTTTTGGTGTGCAGAGACGCAGATTTTTGTGCTTTGAGAAGAAAGTATGCTTACCCGTTTAATTGTTTCTCTGGTCAGGCTAGCAGTCAAACGTCTTGATTGAGGCCTTTTTTTCCCTTGTAACCCTTGTTTCTCTGGTCATGCCATACAGAGACTAACCACTATCGTTAACACCAGACATGCGCCAAGTATCATCACTGGATGGCACTTCCTTTGAGACCCTTGTCTGTTCATGGTGCGCCTTTTCCTGTCCCCAGGTATTTGCATCTTGATTTGCCAAATCCCCAGTGGGCAAGCGCGCGCTAAAAAACATAGCACGTTTTCGCTTACATGCTCATACTTTAAGAGTTGAGACATCACTTTGGCAGGAGCACACATCAACTTGTGATAGATGTGAACAAGGACTCCAAGATGAAAAGCATGCGTTGTTCCTTTGTTCTTGTGCTTCTGTGTGTTCTCTTCGAAGGGCTTATACACAGTTATTTTCTGACATCCCCTCGTCCTATAGAATTTTTCTGGACGATTCGGGCACTTTCTACTTTTCTCAAGCTAGCTCTGGGGATGTTTTTCGTTTCTTGCAGAAGCAAACTAATGACACTTACTGTTTTATTTCCGATCTCATGGGTATTTTTTGTGCAGTTGGAACAGTTGAGCAGACCGAGCAGCCAAACTACCTGGCTGAAGGTCAAACCCCATTGTAACTAATTGTAATTGTTTCTCTGGTGACTTTTCAATGGAGCAACCTTTTTTAACCACAAATCGGTGTCCATGCTGTACATGATTTCCTCTTGCAACACAACAACAAGCTTTTTTCGTGTGTTTCTGAGCTTATGGACATTATGTTGACTGGCGAGGACTAGTCACAGGCGGATCAGCCGAACAGTCTGGCTGAAGGTCTCTCCATTTAAATCTAAATCTGTGACTGCCACCTCTTAAAATCTAATGCTACAGAAAGGAACCCAGGCTTGAAAGGTGCCCGATGGAGAACCTACGCAGGGAGCATGCAAACCTTAACAGGCTGTTTTGAGCCTCAGACAACCCCCTCTGCGTATTTTTAGGGCCTTCTGGCGTATAAGTAGGCCCATAACTTCCCGCAGTTTCATTAGAGTGTGTGATTCCCGACTTGCCTGCGTTGATGACAGGCCGATCAGTCAAACAGTCTGGCTGAAGGTCCCCCCGTGTAAAACTAAATCTAATTCTAAACCTGCATTGATGGTGCGGTGCTGTACCGCAGAGCACATGGGCCATTAATGCAAATATTTGCTAACAGGATTGAATCATCGACATGCAACATGCGTCACATACATCCCATATCAACTGTCTCAGTGGCAGCACCTTGCACTTGTCCAGTTTCATGACGTACACAGCAAAGAGCACCAGAAAATTGAGCCATATCATGAAATGAAACAGCTCCTATGCATGGGCACAAATGAGGAATGAAAATGAAACCAAAGGAGTGTTTTGAGAAACTGCATTAACAACCGTTCCCTGCCTTTCCTGCAATTAGTCTGCTTGCGTTCATGACCACCCATTGTTTGAACTTCCAGTCAAAACTCACTTGACATCTGTTATGCAGACACTGGAAAGCAAATGCTGACAAGTGCCCATCAATGGGAGGTCTTCCATGAAAAAAAAACGGGAGGCTCGTGCACTCACAGACCGCGTACAGGAAAATAAAGTACAGGCGACAAAGAGCTGGGGCAGCGCATGCTGTTGCATCACCAAGCGCTGCAAGACAAGCTAGCCACTAGGGCGCCCAAGCATCCACCCTTCGCCACCGGATTGCAAAAAAACAATACATTCATACCTCCTTTTGAAAGACATCCTCCAACCCAATCCACATCTCAGATGCTGAACCACAGATGCTGACCCACAGATGCTTGCTCAAGAACAAATACCACTTATGCTGAACAAACAGTGTTGCAGGGCAGCGCATATGTCACCTTTCCCCTTTATTGATGCAGGTAGAGTCCTTCTGCCCAAGCCATTGTCTCTTCTTTGCTGTTGCAGGGCAGCACATATGTCACTTGCATGCTGCAGCACAAGCGCGCTGCCAGCGTGGCACCCAGGCACACAACCCACGCCAATGGACCATTACAATGTATCACCTCAAGTACCGAGTCACTGTATGCTGCAGCAACAAGCACGCTGCTAGCGAGGCGCCCAGGCACGCACCCCATGCCAAGTAAACATTACACATGTCTGCATACCGCGGTGCGCTGTAGCACAAGCAACTCACTGTATGCTGCAGTATATGTACACCAGCAGCGCGTGTCACTTACACGCTGCAGCACAAGCACGCTGCCAGCAAGGCACCCAGGCACACACACCCCACAACAAGTGACCATTACAATGAGGCACTGTGTCACTGATTCACTGTATGCTGCAACACAAGCACGCTGCCAGCGTGGCGCCCAGGCACGCACCCCATGCCAAGTCCTCCCCATCAACATGGCGCTTGCGCTTCACGTAGACGATTTGTGGCTGGTTCGGGTAGTGCGGGTCATACTGAGGGGTGGCATGGGAAAAAGCAGGGCTAAATTTGTGAGGCAGTGAGCAAACACCCGTGTTTGCAAATGATTTTCTGTTCTTGAAGGCTCATACATAAACACAGCCACACAGTGAAAATCACGAGTGCAACACAGCAAAAGGGCACATCATGCACCTCAGTAAGCACACAATGCACCTCAATAGTCACACAATGATCATCACCACTTAAGCTTTTAGGTGTTTTTGCTGCAAACCCTGCACGAGGTGAGAGGTTTGCTGTGCAAAAAATATGCCTGCAGACCTCAGGAGAGCACAAAGCACACAGGTGTCTGGCATGGTCTGTGCTAACTTCACTTCCTCAGGAGAGCACAAAGCACACAGGTGTTTAGCATGATCTGTGCTAACTTCACTTCCAGGAATGGCACAGGGGTTGAACAGAGAAGCATCAGGGGGGGCACTCATTGTGGGGGGAGGAGAGCTTTGGAGTTTTGGTTTTAAGGACAGGTATTGGTTTTAAGGACAGGTTGTTCCTATCTGGTACCTATTGGGCCGGGTCGAGAAAGATAGACAGATAGGCTCTCCACTTCACTTTCTCAAAGCTGCGCTGCTGAAGAGTTCATGCCGAGAAGATCCCTGACACTCTCCAACCCTCTCGAAGATGACACCTAAAATACCTAGCTGGCCAGGTGAGATTTTTTTACCCCAGGGGATCTGTGCATACGCACGTTCCCACCTGTAGGTCACTCAAACCACTTTCAACATAAACACTTCTTGTTTTAAGGTTGAGGGCTTTGTGTCTTTTTTCGGCCTGATCGTCACATAAGCTGCACCAAAGGCTTGCGCTGCTTACTTCAACATCTTACCCAATTGGCACACTCTTGGGGTCTTCGTCATTCATGGCTGCCACTTTAATGGAAGCTGCAGCACACACTTGCTGTGAATGCCAAGGTTCCATCAAAGCCTACTTGTGAATTCCAGCGCCCACTTGTGAGCATTGCAGCATTCTTGTGAGTGCCAGCACACATTTTTAAGTGTCAGAATTCCACCACAGCACGGAAGATGCTGCATTTGCTTCCAGCGCTGACTGTGAGTCTCTTCATGCACTGTGAGCCTCTTCATGCACTGTGAGTCTTTTCATGCACTGCGAGTCTTCATGCACTCACAGTGCTCTCACTGTGAGCCTTGATAGAATCCCTGCAAGCTCTGTAATGCGCACAGTGTTAGCTCCCATGCGCGGCATATAACCCTTTCCGTGCATGAGAACTTTACGGACACTTATGCAGCTTCCATGAGTCTGCATGCACTCACTATGGGTATTCATGTAATCGCAATGCTCTCTCACTTTGAGCCTTGATGAAACCCCTGCAAGCCTACGTGCACGCCCTGTTAGCTTTTGTGAGTCTGCATGCACTCGCTCTGAGCCTTCACACGCTCTTGCAGCACCTTCACTGTATGCTACAGCACACACAATAAAATTATGGCTTCAACTTTGTTTTGTTCGTCTGTACCCGCCTCAGTGTAGCAAAATACCACCAAGCCCCAAAGCAAGTTGTTGCCATGACCATTTCATCAACTAACAGGTTACGAAAAGGTGGACGTTCCTCTCCCCTCTGTGCAAAGCATTTCCTGCAAATCTAAGGATCAACACTTCCATTTTTCCAGAGTGTGCATATGACCACTTCAACAGGGGCATTTACCATCGCTGCACAACAACAGAGCAGCTGCCCTCCCAGCAATCCAGGGATGACCTAAACTGTCCCCTTAAATTTTTTACAACTTCCAATCACAGCTGTATTTTTCCAGAGTGTGCATATGACCACTTCAACAGGGGCATTCACCATCGCTGCACAACAACAGAGCAGCTGCCCTCCCAGCAATCCAGGGATTACCTAAACTGTCCCCTTAAATTTTTTACAACTTCCAATCACAGCTGTCTTTTTCTATAGGCAATAAAGAAGGCAAACAATCTAGCAGCCTGAGAGCATCAGGTCACACGTAAAAACTTAGCTGGTGTGGATAAGAGCAGAGGGGGTCAGCTAAGCATGTGCCCAAATCTGCTCATTTTTGCATTGAAAGGGCGTGCACTCACAGCCACTTCATCTGATTGGGACAAATTTGGCTTTAAACTATAGCTGGCTTTACAAGCTTCCAGAGCATATGCCCAGATTTGTGTGAGTCGCCCTGTGTGCTTAGACAGACTGGCTAAAGCTCACATGGGGCACGTAAACCCTAATTCAGTGCTTTTTACGGGAAAATGACTGAAATCGCCACATAACACCAAACACTGTGTCTTTTCACTCCATTATTTTTTTGCAATTATGTTATTTTGTTACAAGGACCCCAAATCACTGAAAATCACCCAATTTGGTGCAGTGGGTGGTCAGATGTGGAGTTTTGGTGTCAAAAGTAGGGTTCACGCCGTGGCAACTTAGTGCCCCCCAACTGGCAGGTTTGGAACCCTATAGTGCTGTACAGAAAAGCATTGCTGTCTACCAAATGAACCCAAATGAAGTTTAAAAGCTGCCAGTCACGAGGCACATATGCGGGGAGCATATGCAAAAAAACAATATACGCAATTTCAGGCCTCAGGTAACCCCCTCTGGGATAAGAATAGACTAGCATTAAGAAGTGCATCTTTTGCATAAGGTCCTGTAGGTCTTGAGGGCTGATCACCTGCTCGGTGCAGGATGCCAGCTTTTGGAGCCATGCACCCCTCTCTATTTTAACCATTGCCCCTCTCTATTTTAGCCCCTCTCTATTTTAACCATTGCTTTGTAATAATCCACTGTTTCGTCTTCATCACCATCAGCTATGCTCAGCTACTCACAGCTAGCGTTGCGTACTGCGGGTGGGTCCCAGGCTGCTGAGGTTGCCGTGGTTGTCCGTTGTACTGGTAGGCTCGGTATTCATAGTCTTGTGGAGAGCCCTGTGAGCATGTGTGTGTATGTGTGTGTGTGTGTGTGTCTGCGTGTGTGTGTGTGTGTGCATATTTTCAAAGTGAGCGAGCTCAGACACCATTGGTCAGCCATAAGGAGTACCACTAAGGTGTATGCCCTGCCAGGTGTATGCCCTATCACACAGGAAGGAAGTGGCAGAAAAGTCAGTTGCATGTGTGTCACAGTATGTGATAGAAGACAGGCTCCTTCGTCTGCTACATGTGAGGAAAAACAGTGGAAGAAATGACCTTGCTGTTGGCAAAAGAGGTCCTGTCCATACAGAAAGTACGGGACTGACCAAGCTCAGCTTCATATTTCTTTACTCTGGTAGATAGTGTCAAGGTGCTTAGCGTTTACCATTCTTCCTTTTCTATTTGGCTGACGGGGTTGTGGTGCCTGGCCCAATGTTTCCCAGTCGTGTCTACACAAAAGGAGCCTCCCCCAAATGCATGCAGCTGGACCAGGCTTGTGCATTCTCTTCTTTTCCTTTCTTTTCTTATAAGGGGAAGGCAGGCCTTGTTCGCATGCTGCAAGCTCTGGCCACCCTTGCTTGCATCACTACAACCAGGCCACTTCCAGCCTTGCTTGCATCACTACAACCAGGCCACTTCCAGCCTTGCTTGCATCACTTCAACCAGGCCACTTCCAGCCTTGCTTGCATCACTACAACCAGGCCACTTCCAGCCTTGCTTGCATCACTTCAACCAGGCCACTTCCAGCCTTGCTTGCATCACTACAACCAGGCCACTTCCAGCCTTGCTTGCATCACTTCAACCAGGCCACTTCCACCCTTGCTTGCATCACTACAACCAGGCCACTTCCAGCCTTGCTTGCATCACTACAACCAGGCCACTTCCAGCCTTGCTTGCATCACTTCAACCAGGCCACTTCCAGCCTTGCTTCCATCACTACAACCAGGCCACTTCCAGCCTTGCTTGCATCACTTCAACCAGGCCACTTCCAGCCTTGCTTGCATCACTACAACCAGGCCACTTCCAGCCTTGCTTGCATCACTTCAAACAGGCCACTTCAACCAGGCCGGTCAGACCACCTTGCTTGTACAACTCTAACCACGCCACGCCTTGGCCAGCAAGCAGGCAGAGCAAGGCAGGCAAAAGGGTGGGCATGCAGAATAAGTAGGCTATGCGCCAAGCCTCAATCAGCCTCACAGTAGCACTGCAATCAGGCCAAGCTATGGACGGCAAGCAGGCAGAGCGAGCAGGTCGTCCCCACAACTGGACCCCCCAATTCGCCAGGATGCCCCCCCCCCCAACCCACCCGCACCTCACCTGACCCTTTCTACACACCCTCAAAGGGAAGATTTGTGCTTGAGTACTCAGGCAGCTCCATGGTTGGCTTGCCTACCTGAGGCTGGTGTCGTTGATGCATGCCCGCACTGGACACGTTCACATTAGTGTTTGAAGGACCCTGTCCCCCTGTGGCATAGTGTGAGGAACTGGGGAGGCTGTTCTGCGGTTGTGAGGGGGTGGGGGGCGTGCTGCTGCTGGCGAAGGGCGGGTCTGAGATGGGGCCGATGGGAGGATACAGGGAGCACTACATGCAAGCGTGGTGTGTGTGTGTGTGTGTGTGTGTGTTTGCACGATGTCAGATTTGCATGTTGGCATGATGCGCTCAGTGCCAGTGGCAGTGTCATCAAGGCAGTATCATCAAGGACACAGCCCAGTCAGTCATGTTTAACTGGGATGTGTGTGTATATGTGTGTGTGTGTGTGTGTGTGTGTGTGTGCGTGCGCGTGCATATTCGCTCGCTACTGGTGAAGGTATACATGTAATGAAAGCAGACATGTACATGGCATGTACTACATGCAACATTTTCTTGGCAGGAGCGCTTCCTTCAAAAGCTATGCTTGTTTTGCAGTCCATGCCCTGCCAAAGTCATGCTTTGCAACCATGCTTTGAATCAAGAGCGAATGGCGTGCATGCGTGAGTGGAACTCACAGGCACACAGTACTCTTGCAAATAGACGTCTGTTTCGAGACACTAATCACGGGAAATCACAGGCACGCACACAAGGAGTACATGATAAGGACATCTCCAACTGGGGCTTATGCATGCTGTCCCCCCCCCCCAAACTGGGCCTCTCCAGCCCCCAATGTTGTGTACCAATGTTGTGTACCAACGCATGTTGGTACACAATGAATATCACAGCCATGCCATGTGTGCACACAGTGAGCTCACCTCCAGCCGAGGCGAGTGCTGTCCCTCCCAACCCGAGCCCTCACAGCCCTGGATGCATTATACATCACAGCCATGTGTGTGCACACAGTGAGCTCACCTCCAGCTGAGGCGAGTGCTGCCCCTCCCAACCCGGGCCCTCACAGCCCTGGATGCGTTATACATCACAGCCATGTGTGTGCACACAGTGAGCTCACCTCCAGCTGAGGCGAGTGCTGCCCCTCCCAACCCGGCCCTCACAGCCCTGGATGCGTTATACATCACAGCCATGTGTGTGCACGCCATGAACTCACCTCCAGCTGGGCCTTGCATTTGCTCTCCTTCCGAAAGTAAGGCTCTGCAGTCCCTGGATGCAGTAACATGACAGCCAAACGTATGCACACCATGAACTCACCTCCAGCTGGGGTT
Organism: Dunaliella primolecta; assembly: GCA_914767535.2. Lineage (NCBI taxonomy): Eukaryota > Viridiplantae > Chlorophyta > Chlorophyceae > Chlamydomonadales > Dunaliellaceae > Dunaliella > Dunaliella primolecta. The sequence goes on from OU611765.1 coordinate 7,249,035, forward strand.
CGCGCTTGCTCTCCTTCCCAAACTGAGGCTCCCCAGCTCCTGGTCCCTTGCCTGCCTGGCTGCTGCTTGGATCTGCATCCTCAGTGCTCACAGTGTTGTTGATAAACACACGCTGCGCTTGGTCAGGGCGACAGCTGGCCTGCGCATGTGCACGCGCACCCTTATGACTAATCTGCACTCTAAACATATGTGTGCACGCCTGCATTCTAGTGCACCATAGTTGGCGAACACAGGCTGCGCTCTGTAGCTGGCCTGCGCAGGTGCATGCACATGCTTTTGTGACTATCGTGCACTTTGAAAACACACATGTGCACCTGCATCCCTGTGCACCAATGTTGACGAACACACACTGCGCTTTATCAGGGCAGTAGCTGGCCTGCGCAGGTGCATGCACATGCTTTTGTGACTATCGTGCACTTTGAACACATACACGCACACATGGGCACCTGCATCCCTGTGCACCAATGTTGACGAACACACACTGCGCTTTATCAGGGCAGTAGCTGGCCTGCGCAGGTGCATGTGTGTGCTTTTGTGACTAAATTGCACTTAGAGCACATGCGCGTTTACGTTCTTGTGAATTGGTAAGGGCGACAGCTGGCTTGCGCAGGTATGGACACACATGAGCATGCGCGTACTTGTGACCGTTTGCACTTACAGCACACATGTGCATTTGCATCCTCGCACACCATTATACAAACATGTCAGCATAGCTAGCGTGCTCGGCGTTCACAGGCTTGATGTGAGAAAGAATTGAAGGTGGCATCGACCAAGAGCTGATGCGATGCTTGCCCACCGTGCCTACTCACGCAGGCTGCTTGTTTGCCCATGTGTGCATCTGTTTTTGCATGACACAAATACCCGCATTCGTGCACATGTGCGCACCTGTTCTCTCTCTCTCTCTCACACACACACACACACCTTTCTGTGGTGTCAACGATGCTTGGACACATGGTAAGGCACGCTTGATGAATCGTTGCACATATGAACCCAGAGAGGGTGGTAACTTACCACTGATAAGAACCAACTAAGCATCCCAACAATAACGTGCAGAGTCCTACAAAATGCCAAACTCGCTGGCATTTCCCCAGGCCTCAATCTTGCAGAAAACGTTTGAAGTCCATGCTGATGAAAGTATCCCACACAGTACCAAGCTGCTATCAAGCCTTCATCACTCAACAGCATCCTACTGGCATGCATACACGCTTCATCAAACACTGGCAAGTCTTCATCAAGGATTTGGAAGTCAAGCCATCTGCTATGCTCATCTAGCTCTCTTGTGATGCTCACCCTGCATGTGGGACACTCAGGCTTGACTTCCAAGCATGAGCGGACGCAGTGCATATGAAAGACATGTCCTGCAGAGGGCACGCGTAAGTGGAGCACAACTCCTTTTCAGTGTCAAAACGGGTGCATGGGGATGCACAAACTTTTTCATGTTTTGAGCACAAGTTTGTACCCGCATGTGTGTAGTGTGTAGTGTGAAGTGTGTGTGTGTGTGTGTGTGTGTGTGTGTGTGTGTGTGTGTGTGTGTGTGTGTGTGCGTGTGTGTGTGCGTATGCCTGTGCGTGTCTTTGTGTACGCGTGCTTGTGCTCGTGCATGCCTGCATGCACACATATGCGAGTGCCGTGTGCTTGTGTGTGTGTGCCGTGTGCTTGTGTGTTGTGTGTTGTGTGCTTGTGTGTTTGTGTGTTTGTGTGTGTGCCGTGTGCTTGTGTGTTGTGTGTTGTGTGTTGTGTGCTTGTGTGTTTGTGTGCTTGTGTGTTGTGTGTGCGTGTGCGTGCGCGTGCGTGTGTGTGTGTGTGTGTGTGTGTGTGTGTGTGTGTGTGTGTGTGTGTGTGTGTGTGTGTGTGTGTGTGTGTGTGTGTGTATGTGCACGCGTGCGCGCGCGCGCTCCTCACCACAAGAAAGTAGCACTGCCCATGCCGTGTCACTCTGGGTATCCGTGTCCATGCTGCAAGCAAGAATGAGGGACAGGTCAGGTGGTGCTGGACCTTTTAGGGGGCATCCAGCAGGTACCTGTACCAGCTGATACTGGATATATTTGCAGGGCATCTCAAACAACTGCCACCAAGGTGCACTCACCATATTGCACAGTTGACACGTCCTACAAACTCTTGCTCCTGCTCTCTCTTTGCTTGGCCCATCTGTGTTGGTGTTGTTTTGACGTTGGCTTATAAACGTGAATATCTCACATCAGTTTTTGACTACTACCAAGAGAGAAAAAAAAATCAAATCCATCGAGTGGATGGTTGGTGGAATGGGGAGGAACGTCATGGAAGAACGAAAGGAAGAAGGAAATGGGGGAAAAGAAATCAATTAAACTAACGGAACTGTACTGATCAATTGAAGACGACCTCAGGCGTGGGGTCGGCATGCAGATTTGGTGCTTATGGTCCTGTTTCCACTTGCGCTTTTTCTTTCTGGGAGAAACTCGGAGAAACTCCAAAATTTGAGAAATTCTGGCCGGACCATTTCCATTAGGGAGAAATCTGAGAAGCATAGGAGAAAAATTTCCAGCGGGTGCATTTCCACTCGCGAGAAATAAAAAGCCTGTTCCGGCAACGGGTGCGTTGACCTTGGGCTTGGGCTTTCGCTCTTTGGGGCCTTGTTGACTGGCTGCCTGTGTGCCTGCACCAGAGGCCACAGCCCCCCCCCCCTTCGCTGTCTCATTGCTGTGTATGCTGAGCATGTGCTGTGCTCCCATGTGCGCGGGAGGGAGAGAGGTCTGCGGGTGGGTCCACTACCACCCGGTCCCTGACATGAAGAGAGGCTGCTGCTGGTGGAGGAGACTCACGGCTCTCCTGAGCCAATGTGTCTCCTTTTCCTTAATTGATGTAGGGAGAGTTTCCTCTGCCTACGTAGTTTTTCTTTTCTGCTGCTGCTGTTGCCAGGCGAGAAAGGAGGCGTGCTGCTGCTCCTGCTGCTTCTTTTTGCTCAGCTTTCTCTTTGGTGGTGGGGGGGGCATGGCGAGCTGGGGGGGCATGCTGAAAGGGGGCACACATGGCATGAAGGGTGCTGGCAGCATGGGCGCGCCTGGGTGCACACCTGGTAGGCCTGCATCCATGCTGAACGTGGGGGGCACCTGCTGGGAGGCCTGGCTGGTGGCAGGCTGTGGCCAGTCCCCATGGCCCAGGGCCAGCATCTCTGGGGTCATGCCTCCAGGGAGGCCGGAGCTGGCGGGCCTGTTCTCTGGCTGCGTTTCTGCCAGTGCTTGGGAGAATTCTGCGCCGTCCATTTTTGGTGATTACGCGTGAAAGGGGTGTGGAGCAAACTTGCCTGAGTCAACGCGGCAGAGAGAGCGACCTTTGCCGTGGTCAACGCGCGCGCCTAATCAAGCTTTCTTTTCTCGAGAAACCTGGAAATCTTATTGGACCTCATCGGAGGGGGTCCAAAATAATTTTCCCTTTCTGGAGAAATTTCTCCTTTTCTGGAGAAATTTCTCCCTTTTTCTCCGCAAGTGATTCTGAAATCAATGCTTTCATAAACCAAGACTCATACAGACTTCTTAGATTTGTGTCAGACTTGGTCTCAATTTTTGATACTGGTTGAGCTTGTTTCACCAGCTGCCATCAGCCAGAGTCTCGGGCTGTAGGCCACCATTGTAAACCCCTCCGCAAGTGGAAATGGTTTTTTGGGAGAAAATTTCTCAAGTTTCTCAAAATTTCTCAAATTTGCGGCGAAAAGGAGAAAAAAGCGCAAGTGGAAACAGGCCCTATGTTGCACACAAAACAGAAGACGTTTTTCTGATTGTTGGAACATTTTCAATTTACTCATAAGTCTCTTATTGGAAAGCTTTTGGGCATACTGTCAAGATGAGAGTGACTACAAACTAGTTGAGCTCAGTTGATGCTGCTCTGGCTGCGCCACTTTCTCAAGCAACTCCTGACAACAGTCCTCAATTTTATGTGTGAACCTGCCTACCGCCTCCTTCTTTCTTGGCTCTTTCCTGCAGTTAAAAAGTTCGCTTTCACTTGCATTTTTTCTATCATCTACAGCTTCCTGGCAGAGTCCAGCAGACTGAGCTGCCAGCTATCTGGAGAATTAATGGTTGCAACTCCTATTCCCTTGGTCCTATTGGTTTTACTACAACTTGAACCTTATGGAGTTTTTGTGCATGACTTTGCATGCTTGTTTCATTTAGAGTGACAGTCTGATTTTTATAGTTGACACTTCTGAACTCAGCTCAAGGCTTTTAATTGGCATTTACACGAGTTAGGTTTGGTTGCAGGCACCTTTTGCTACAGCTAAGCTGCCATTGTAGGCAGGTACAGCTATGTAACCCTATCCCCATCCCCTATTGGTTTTAACTCTTCTGAAGTTCGATGTTCGTTGTTTTATTGAACAAGACTCAAATCAGATGTATAACTTTCTTTCTGAGATCATGGACGTCTTTTGTGTGGCGGGCAGAGACCAGCAGGCCGAGCAGTCAAACCACCTGGCTGAAGGCCAAAACCCCATGTAACCTAACCTAGTAGGCATCCAGAGTAGCACACCTTTATTCACGAAGGTTGTCTATGCGACCTCTCTAGCAACGGGTTTCACAATTCATTCCAGTGCTTGAACCAGATTGTCTCGAGGACATTGCCACAATGCAACGGCGCCACGCACAAACCAATAGATAAGAAAATAATTGGTGAGCAAGCGCAGCTACCTGAATCAGGTTCCAACCTAATAAAAATGCAGCAAAGCAAAGGCATTTGCCTGTTTGCCTGCCACGTCATGTGTAAGCTGAGATCTGTGGCAAGCAAATCCCTCCAGGCAGGAGAAAACGTTCATGCTGGAGCCTGTGCCTGAAATATACACCTGCCTAGACACAGGCTGCACGAGTGAGGACTGATGATCGTCCTTAACAAACCTTTCCTCATTTGCTAAACACCATGATATTGGTCCCGACAGCGATTGCCTCTGCATATGCGTACACAACCAAGATGAAAAGCTGTGAGGAAAATGAACATTGATGCCCCTCCACACATGCTGCAATTGTGATCAACTTGGTGCTTTAACCCTGGATACAGTGCTGCTGGCACATGTTGCCATGTCCAGTTCGGGGCTGGATGGATTTGGTTTCCTTGCAAGTTCCTTAGCAGCTCAGGAGGGTGAACTTTCAGTACCAAAGCTTGGGGGTTGCACTGTGCGGCAGGATGCAAATCAACCTTCGACTTGTTACACATTCCTTGCCTAGTCACTCCCAGAATAACACATTAAGAAACCTCACAAGGAGAGAACAAGTAACGCAGAGTGGAAAATGGATTGGAGGAATGACAAGCTGCTTGCCACGTCGAATCATGGTCATGCTAAACCATGGTCCCCGACTTTTAGTAAGAAAGTCGAGCTGAACCCTGACTGAACCACTTCCGTTGGAAGGAGTTTAGGGTATCCGGAGTGCACGCCCTTGCACCCTTTGCTCTTAAAAATTAGGTATCAAATCAAATCTATGTATTATGTACGCATACGCCCAGAGTGGTACTTACTGAAAGGCGGGCCACGGCACGGGGTGCCCTTCCTGTTACTGGGTTTGTTGTTCAGTTGGAAGTTATGCCTCTTCAGAACAATAAGACGTGACTGACGCTGATCTTGCATGACATGCGGATAGGCACAGCGATTTGTCTTACCTTTGCTAAGGAAAAGAGCCGTACATACCTTGCACGAGGGAAGCGCTTCAAATGCTTGCAGATTATATGCTTCATTCGTCCCTCACAAAAGGGGTTTAACATTAATGATAATGATATTAATAAATATGATAACAAGTACTTGAATCACTTCCCTGAGGTGCCCAAATCAAGGCTGAACTTGTTTAGTTTAAATGTTTCTGCAGAGCTGCTTTGCTTGAAAACGTTAATAGGGAGGTGAAAAATACCTTAGCGGAAGGCTGCATGGGCCAGGTATGCGTGCAGAATTCAAGGGTTCAGTGGCAAGTCAGCCACGAGGGAATGGGGAAAATGGGTACTTTAAGCCGATTGGGCAAGTGACCTTTAGGGAAGGCAAACATTGTTCAGCCTTGCTGATTTTTAACCGCTCCTTTAGTATCCAAGGTCACAGCAAGGCTTTGTTAGCATGAATTCATTTCTGTAAGATTTGAAGCTCACAAGGTGCGACCAGGAAGAAGGGCGAGGGGACATTTGCTGTGGCACCTGTGAGGCGACAGAGGTTTCCAGAGGTTTCCATAGTACTTGATACATTTAACTGATATTAGGAATTGGAGAAGAAAAGATCCTTTAGTGTAAATCTTAGAGCCAAGCGTTGCCCCTACCTTATGCTCTCAGGTCTCAGGCTTTAAAATTTTCTAGCAGCGGCTTAAAATTTATGGACTTAAAGTCAGGCGCCACAACCTATGCCAAACATAAATGATATATTGCCGGACACTTTAAAACCCACTCCTGAGTACGAGGAGTTGCTGGTTTGGGACAAAGGTAAGATTTGGCATGCTGGGAACGCTGGGGTGTGGCTCAGGTTTGCCTCCACACACCCCACGCCCCACACCCATGTGCATGTGGCACTGTCTCTGACTCATGCACATCGACTCCCTCCTTTTGGTTCAAACTCTGAAATGGGTGCCTATGAACAGGGCTTGAGCTAAGGATTCCAAGCACGCATTTATAAATCTGGAGAAGTGGCTCAGACAGATTTTGGAGGGGGGTCCCAAAATGTCGAAGCCCTCCCAGAGGTGGACCGCCCCCCAAAATCAGCATGTTTGCAAATGCTCACAACATGGGTGGGACCTAACCTGGGACACTTAAGCTTGCAAAATGCAGCTTTCCATTGCGCTAGAGTTTTTCTGTCTGAAATTGGGGCCCACGTGCCAAATCAGTTGCGGCGCAAACCTTGCTTTTTGACCACCAAACCTCCATCCCCGACCACCCACTGCTCCGACTCGGGTGATTCTTGGTAGTTTAAAATCCTTATAGCAAAAGAATACCATTGCAAAAATAATTGAGTGAAAAGAACCAGCGGTTGGTCCGATACATAATTTCAGTCATTTCCCTTGGAGAAAATCAAGTACTAAAGTGCCAAAAAGGTCAACCTGGTACCTGACATCCTCTTTTCCTTTTTTCGTGTATGCAGAATGTTAGTAATGTATGTGGAGGTCATAAACACAAGATATGGGAGTGCACAATGGTCTCAGGTTGGAGCTGTGGGCCCTTTTTGGGTGATCTGAATGCCAGGGGAGTGATCTGGGGTCTGCTGATTTTGCCATTTTTTTCGGTGAATGTAATCTTCTGTAAAATAAAGTTTTAATATGGTTAAATTGAAAAACAAATACGAGAAAGAGTATGTCCTGCAAAATAGGCCAGATGGCCCCCTTTGAAACCTCCCCCCCTCTCCAATTAGACCGATATATATACCAATTGATAGTTCTCAATCTCAGGATTCCGTACATGTGTTCTGAAAGGAATTGAGACATGCCATCCAAAACCTACACAAACTCTTGCTTTCTGCAACTAAACACTATTTTATTGACGTCAATAGGTTAGGGCGAGGTAAATCAGGATTCCCACACAACTGATGTCGTTGTTGACGATGCGTCTGATGAGTTCATATGGATGTGCTTTTAAAATCAATTTACAGCAATGAAGCAACTGAATGAAGGTCACTTCAATAATTTGCATTGTAGCACAAGATCAATTTACTGTAGAGAAACGAACTCATCACGCATCCCCCAAAACAAACTTTTTATGCAATCACGCACCAACCACGCACCCCTGTAACAAAATATTTTACACACATGCGCATCTACCACGCAGTTTTTTTCTCCGATTGGCACACAGGGCTTCTTTAGATGCAATGAACGTCCTAAAACAAATCCAGGACGATGCAGTTCAAGGTAACCAATAGCTGAGCACTCTGACAGGCATGGAGGTGTCCCCATGCTTTCCCCCTTCAATATCCATGTGTTCTGTCTTAATGGCAGGGAAGCCTGCTGACCCTTTCCACTGCTGCCTCTTTAGTGGCCTTCTTCCTCTCCTGCTGCTGCTTTGAATGCCATCCAGTTGTTTTGAATGCCTTGCGTGTCAGCAAGCTGGCAGGGCTTTTCCTCTGCTACTGCTCCCATATATGGGGTGTCATAGGGAAGGCTGTCCTTGGAGGAGAGAGCTTTTGCAGGGGAGAGAGAAGCAAGACGAGGTCGGGTGGAGCGCTCCTGACAACTCATTCTCCAAACTGTCTCTAAAACGTTAAATTTCACGACCACACACTACCATGCACTGTCAAAAATAGAAATTCATTACACGATCACGCAGTCAACGTGCAGAGCAAAAAACTTATCCTTGCGCAATGATATGTTTCTCTACGGTATTCTGCCCCATGACTGCATGTACAATAAGTTAAACGGTATCTGGGCAGAAGCCCTGCTGATTCATATGTGATTTTTGTGAAGCATGTGTTTTCAGGGTTCGTGGTTGACATGTGGTATCGAAACATCTGAGCTTTCTTGTTTTCTAAGTGCACCATTGGCTAATTCCTCTCTGGTATGCAAGTGCAGAGAAACCGAAGTCTAATTTTTTTTAAGGGACAGTGTTTGTTCCTGGTGCCTTGCCGGGCAGCCAAGTGGTCCATTCATCAAATTCATCCTTCTCGGCTAGTGCACATACAAGGGGTGAAGCAAGCTCAATTGGGACTGCTACACTACAGCCTGACTGAAACCATCAATTACGCTTTCATTGCTGGCTAATCCAAATCTGCGGCATGGTTTTATTCGCCCTTGTTGGGGGCAGTTGGTGGCTTAGCGCAACAAATTTATATTCGTGTTGACCTCATTTTTCAGTTCTGTGCACAATTCTGTCCTCACTCAAGGCAACCGGAGCTCACCTACGGGTACCTCGTGGAAGAAAGTGGTGGTCCTCTCAGGGCTGCATCCCAAATTTGACTGCACACACCACCCAAGTTATGAGTGCGTGACTCGGGATTGAGAACATTTCAATTGCCAGGAGGTTAATCAGATGCGTATGCAGCAGGGCTGCAGCTCTGCTCGACAAATATCCAACAAAGGCAACCACATGCAATGCCCTGCGCCTTGGAGCAAACGCCTTACTCCAGCTCAAATGCCTCACCTGTAGCAACGGCACTATCCGTTCAACTAGCGACTTTCGGGCACCTGCAAAGATATGAGGGCAGCTTGTCATTAAGCAAGAGCAATACAGGAGGCTGTATCCTTATGAAGGACAGAAAACAGATTTGCTCACCCCCATTCAATAATTGTGCGGCACACTTGATGGTCACCTGAAATGTTCCACGGAGGGTGTATGCAATGCGTCAGCAAGAGAGTGAAAAATGAGGGAAGTTGCAGCAAAAAGCCCAGGTCATTCCATGTGATTTTGATATTCCATGTGATTTGCTTTAAAGCAACACAGTGCTTGCAGGAAAATGCAAGAAGATGATTATCTCTGCGCTTAAACAATAAATGTAATGCAAGAACTCACTGTTGCACAAGGGGAAGATGCATCTCCACCGAAGGACAGGAACTCGCTTCCCATTATGTGCACGTGGATGTGGGAGGCAGGGGTCCTGGTTGGATGGAAAGTCACACTCAAAACACATTGGTCACTTATGTGCAGGACTGGAAGAATATTTAGCATCTGGCAGCCTGTTCAGGCTGGCCAGTGTTTGAGGAAAAGACAGATGAAGCACATTACATGCTGATGATGCAAGACGCAGGTCTGATGTGACAGCACCCTCTGTGCATGATAAACACCACTCACTCACCCAGAATGCGTGTTGGTAACCTCTTGATTGACTTGGCTGGCCAGCTGTGCCTTTTGGCCAGCGTCGCACGCAACATTGGTTGTAATGGTTATCAATGGCATTATTTTAGAATTTTTAAAAGATTGTTTATAGTGGTATGGGTGTAGAGGGAACTTGAGAGCTGCAGTACTTAAAACTGATCGAGTGTGTTGCTATTTGAGGCGCGAGGGTTCCTCGGTCCTCCCTTTTTTTTGGAACTACAGTTAAAAAGGCCGCCGGCCCGTTCATTGCAAGGTTAGGAACAACTTGTGTGTGATTGCTTGCTGAGCTGAAAAGAGGCTGGAGGTGCAGCCCCTTTTCCACGTCCTAATGGGCACCCAAGCAGCATCAGCAGCTTTTATGTTGGCAGCTGATGCTGCAACCAGCATGACAGACAGCCCCGTGGCCGCCCCAGGAGCAAACCCTGTTTCCCCCCTCTGTGCCTGCAGAGTTGCAGCAACATGCCGGCCGGTGCAGGTCTCCGCAAGGGGACGCGGCATATGTTCACCCGTGGGTTCAGGAACCACGGCTACATCCCGCTCACCACCTACCTGCGCAACTACAAGGTCGGGGACTACATTGACATCAAGGTCAATGCCGCCATCCACAAGGTACGACATGCCTGCTAGCATACTGACGGTCTTCCTGCTCGCTCACTGCTTCGCTGCATGTGCGTGTGCCGCCATGCACTGCTTCGCTCGAGGGGCAGCTCTTCTTCTTCAATGCATGAGGCGCAGGGCCAACGTCTTCGCTGCACCCGCTCTCTCCTCGCAGGGCATGCCCCACAAGTGGTACCAGGGCAAGACCGGTGTGGTGTGGAACGTCACCAAGCGCGCCCTGGGCGTGGAGATCAACAAGCGGGTGTGTGGGGGCTCCCATGGGGGGGTTAGGGCTAGGAGTCAGGATGCTGGAAGGTGTCAGGACGCATGCTGGGGCTTTCTGTTGAGCTGACGGGCAGTAGCAGCAGCAGCAGCAGGAGGAGCAGCAGCAGCAGCGGCTGGGAGCACTTGCATTTCCAGCAGGAGCGCCCTTGCATGGAACAGCAGCAGAGTATGCAGCAGCAGTAACCCAATTGACAAAGAACCAAAATACTTCTTGGGCCAACAAGAGAGGGCCCGGGCGGGTTACATGTGCTTGGAGTAGTAGGATGCAGCTTTAAGCCCAATTGCAGAGCACCCATTTCATGCATGTTGCCCTCAGTGCTTCCCAGTCGTTCTTCCATATGCTATGCTGCGATACAGCATGCACACACTTGTTAACATGCTGCTCTTTGCAGCAGCTTGACACGAAACCACTCCTTCTACAAATACTAACGTACAAGCACCAGCTAAACCAAATCATGCGCATTGTGCAAGCAAGCAACACCAACAAGTATGAGCAGCCGGTGTTAGGTGCTTGAAATTCGGTTGGTGCAGTCCTCGCGGGGCAAAATGTAGCAGCGCTGCATGGCTCCTCACAACCATCTGAAGCCAACCCAAATTTCTAGGCAGCCTGGGTGTCAAGCCATAGCTGGACTCTGTTGTCGCCTACTGTAGAAAAAGCATGCGTTTGCGCTTGTGGCTACATCCCCAAATTATGATGGCGATAAGTGGGGGCAGTCAAGTCCTCTGTGTGTATGTAAAACGCCATGAGTCAAAATATTCCAGAGTGAGCGTGACAGTGCATGCTCTTTTATTTTGTATTTCATTTACATTTATCGGTCACACAAGGCTACACCGCTGCATGCAACACATTCAAGCGTACAACTCATACTTGCGCCCACGCGCACATGCACACGCACACACACGCACAGGTCGGCAACCGCATCATCCCCAAGCGCCTCCACGTCCGTGTGGAGCACGTGCAGCCCTCCCGCTGCCGTGAGGACTTCATGAAGAGGCGTGCCTCCAACGATGCCATGAAGCATGAGGCCAAGGTTAAGGGCGGTAAGTCCACAGCTTGTTTCCAGAAAAAAAATTCCTTTCACAATGATGTTTGGATTGCAGCAGGCTACCCAATGTGGTCTGAACCAAGGGAAGTTGCTCAAGGAGGTAAATTTGTCTGCAAAAGAAGCGCAACTTTGCATGCTCGTGTCTCCTGCTGTGCAAGTGCATCGCATGTTAAAGTTTTCAATGGAGCCAGGTGCTCTGCCCACTAAAAGAGACGTGGTCGCGTGCAGTACGACAATGAAACACATATTTGGATGAACTCCATTGATGTTTTCAGCCCTAACACAATAGGATGCGGCACTGCAGGCGGTCCCCTGAAAAGCAGTCCAATGCACAACTCAGGGGCCTAGTCTGACTGTACAAACCAGCAGGTGGCAATGTTGCAGACCAAAGCTTGTGGTTCATCAGTTCCAGTTCATGGTTGTGCAGACTGGCCTTTTTCCATGCAACAGCGGGGTGATGAAGTGTCAATCATGTTGCCATACCAGCATAGGATGGAATGGGCTTCCCTTCCTCACCTGCCTCTCACCCTCTGGGTTTCAATGGCCTGAGATCACGCTGGCTTCCACTCCAGTACTTTCTGGGTCATTAGGCTTCCTCTGCTGGACCTGGCCCCCCAGGTATCATGACGACTACCACTGGTTTTCAGCAGCATGGATTGCAGTGCCAATCCATTACCTTGGTGTAGCACTTGTGGGGTGGGGGGGACGGAATATAACAATAGGACCCATCTGGAGGAAAATTGCGCTTGAATGACTACAGACCTCAGCTCGCTCACCCTTCCTGTGTGTCCTGCTTCCCCTCTTGCCCTGCAGAGAAAGTCGTGACCAAGCGCCAGGTCGCTGGCCCCCGCCCCTCCTACACTCTGGAGAACGTGCAGTTCGAGACCATCACCCCCATCCCCTACGATATCATCAAGGAGGGTCTGCAGGCTTAAGTGTGCTGCGCCTGCCTGGGTGCGGCTGTGGGGAGCAGGGGTTTCTGGGAAAGGGGGCGTGGGTGACGAGGACTGGCGGAGAAGGCAGAGAGGCAGCGCCAGATTGTGTGCGTATGGGGTTCCCAGCCATATGCTCCTGTGTGTGTGTGCCTGTGAAGCTGCAGCAGCATTACCCCTTGACATGATATGCTGCTGCTCTAGATGCGCACATGTGTAACATCGAGGCCATGGCAGAGTGTGCACGTGAACGAGTGTGCTGTGGCCACCTGGTCTGGTTAGATACTTGCTGATGTGACAGTGGCAACAAAAGAGGCGCACTGGGCATGCTAGCAAGATTATCCCTGTAAATGGCTCAGAACAAGCACGCAAGCGCTCTACTGCACGGAGCTAATGAGCTGGGGTAAGGAAAGAGTCACGCAGCTGTACCTGCCTGCGGGGGCAGCTTAGCTGAAGCGAAATGACTTGCAACCAAACCAGTCCAATCTAAAAAGCAACAAGAGCTAGAAACTCAGTCATAGCATTACAAGTTACAATGGGGTTAGACCTTCAGCCAGGTAGTTTGGCTGCCCGGTCTGCTCAACTGTTCCAACTGCACAAAAAATTTCAATGAGATTGGAAATAAAACATTAGAGCTCATTAGTTTACTTCTGCAAGGAATGAATAGCATCCTCAGAGCTAGCTTGAGAATAGTAGAAAGTGCCTGATCCATCTGGAAATCTATGAGACGAGGGGAAGTCAGAAAATAACTGTATAAGTCCTTCGAAGAGAGCACACAGGAGTGCAAGAACAAAGGAACACAGCATGCTTTTCAGCTTGGAGTCCTCCTTGGTTACACCTATCACAAGTAGATGTGTGCTCCTGCAAAAGTTATGTCTCAACTCTAGAAGTATGGGCATGTAAGCGAAAACGTGCTATGTTTCTTAGGATAGGATAGGGTTACATAGCTGTACCTGCCTACAAGGGCAGCTTAGCTGAAGCAAAAGGTGCCTGTAACCAAACCAGACTAAACTTGTGCAAATGTCAACTGAATCTATGTTTCTTAGCGCGCGCTTGCCCAAATCAAGATGCAAATACCTGGGGACAGAAAAGGGCCCACCATGAACAGACAAGGGGTTTACAATGGTGGCCTACAGCCCGAGACTCTGGCTGATGGCAGCTGGTGAAACAAGCTCAACCAGTATCAAAAATTGAGACTAAATCTGACACAAATCTAAGAAGTCTGTATGAGTCTTGATTTAGGAAAGCATTGATCTCAGAATCAGTGATAGTATGATGGCAAGCCAAGAATGGAATAAAGTCAGCGTTTGAAGGCGGAGCAAACACACGCAAAGTCTTAAACATCTCCTCAAAAAGGTCCTTGTATCTCGTGCGTAGCTCACGCACCTCAGTACATTTGCTAAAGGAACATGAACAGACAAGGGTCTCAAAGAAAGTGCCATCCAGTGATGATACTTGGCTAATTTGTTCGTGTGTTCACCATGTTCTGCCAAGGCATCAGCATTCCACACACCTCGCAGCCTTTTTCTCAGATCAACAACAAACTCCCTCATGACTATAGGCTGCCCTGACCGAACATAATGAGTAAACACGTTGCACCTGTCCACGCCTGTGCAGGCAGCCAAAAATTCTGAGGTCCAGCATTTATGGGAAAGGGTTACAAGGGGGGTTGGCCTACAGCCCGAGAATCTGGCTGATCGGCTGCTGGTGAAACATTCTCATCCAGCATCAAAAATTGAAACCAGTTCAGACAGAAATTTTGAAAATATGTGCGAGTCTTGATTTAGAAAAGCATTGACCTCAAAATCAGTCAAAAAGTGAAAGCTCGCCAAGAAAGGAAGAAAATCAGTGTTTGGAAGCTGGGCAAAAGTGTGTAACGGTTTAAAAAGATCAATGAACAGGTCCTTGTATTTTCTGCGCAGCTCACACAACTCACAGCAATTGCAGTAGAAAATAACATGTTTCTCGTCCTGGACTTCAGCACATCTACACTTATCACAAATATTTGAACCACCCAACCATTAACAGGACTCAATCTTCAAGCAGTGGGCACGAAGCCTAAACCTACTCACATTCCTCATGACTCCTTTATCTAGATCCTTAAATAAATATGATGGGATACAGAAGGGTGTGCGTGCTGTTTGATTTAAAGGTTTCCCACACCAATGATGGTAAGTCACTGCTTTTCTGTTCACCTCTCGCGGACTAAGGGCGTCTGCTTCCCTCCAAACCTTCTGCTGTCTGTACCTCTAATCCCCTAAAAAATCCTGCATGGGTATCTTGGAAGCACTCAGTAATTTCTGTTTAATACACCTCCTCATTGCGCATGCCATTAAATGACTTAGATACATGTGCAGACCAACAAGACTCATCCATATCAGCAAGGTGTAAATCTGCCTTCAACACTTGGCGTAGTGTTTTGCTGTTAGAAACAAGCATATTGTTGAAAAATTTAACAGTAGCCCTAAACCAATAAGACTGTAATGGCTCTTGACCACTGGTCGTGGCACACTCTCTCAATACTGGCCAGTTCGTGGCAGTACTCTTCGCACCTAGAAAACGTCTTAAAGAGCATAATTGCCTTTTTTGCAAATGGCTTTTGAATTCACTGCCTTCTCGTAAGTACTCTGTACCCCACACTTGGCACGCGTACATCCCAGCTGGAATGCCATACACCTTAGAGAGCCAAATCAGAGCATTCGGCCTATTCTTTAGATCATGTTCATGCACAAACTCCTTAATCCTTTGCTGGGCAGCCATGTAAGGCCGCACTGCATGCTCCTCAGACACCTTCAGATTCAAGGTTTTACAAGGTTTTACAAATTAAGCCATCAGTCAAGAAGTGCGACTGCTAGGCTGCTCATGTGAAAAACTGTATTATAAAATGTTCAGGAGTGTTTGTGTAGCCGTGCATGTAAGTGTACAAAAAAAAACCTTGCCAAGAACAAGGGGAAAAATTTCCACTGGTGTTTGTATGACAAAGCAACGGCGAACAAAGATCAGGAGTTTGCCAGGACCAACCGACTGCAACAAAAAAAGGGAGGAGAGTAACATATGTGTGTCCATGTGGTAACTGAACCTTCAGATTCATGTGCTTGTCCACAAGCATACCGAGGTATCTAAACTGCTCTTTCTCTGGAAGAGCCACGTCTCCATACATGAAAGTAGGCAGAGAAGAACACGACCTACTATTAAAATGCATGACCTCTGACTCTGATGTATTGACAGTCAGCCCCTTTCTCATTGCATAAGCTCGTAATCTATTCAGCATAACTTGCATTTCACCTGGGTCATTGGTAGTTAAACTCAAGTCGTCTGCATATAGCATGTATGAAACGCCATTTACTCCATCCCCTGTCACAGCACCTCTCATGCCTTCTCTAATATCTCTGCCCATATCATTGATGTATAAAGAAAACAGGAGAGGGGACAGGGGACAACCTTGCTTGACTCCATTTCTTGGACGCACACTTGCCCTTTCATCCCCATCCATCAGAATATATTCATCATCCTGGTACATTTCCTTAATTGCCCGGAAAAGTAATGCAGGCATGGCAATGCGTTGTAGATGGTCCCAAAGTTGCAAACGGGGCACAGTGTCATAGGCTTGGGAGAAGTCAATGAAGGCAGCATGCAGCCTAGGTGATTGCCGTGGCTTGAGCTTTCTTGCAGCATGTCTTCAGTGCCTCAGGATGAAGAGTGGATGCAGAGTGCTCCTACCGGGGTAAAAACCATATTGGGTGTCTGGGCCCTTATTTTTTTGGATACACCAATCCGTCACCAAGTCTTTAAGCACGTTTGGCATAAATACGGTACATTACCCCACTGACAGCAATCATCCTGTAGTTCCCAGGATTTGATAAAGCTCCCTTCTTGTGAAGGGGACTCAGTTTCGCCACTTTCCAACATGCAGGGATCCTAGCTTTACTCAGAAAAACCCTGAACATGCGTGCTATCAGAGGCACCAGTACGTTAACATGATCCACTCTCCGACCACGCTCAATGGGCAAACAGGCATGTTTAAGGAAGGGTATAGGAATACCGTCTAATCCAGATGAAGCACTCGCATTTCATTTCTTGACGTGGGACCCGACCATTCCTTCCAAAACTGTTGTACTAGGAGTCTCCAAGCAGTCAGGTTGAGGAACCCACCCAGATTCAGCACCTTGTTTCAAGAGCACCTCTGGGGGCGCGTGGTTCCTACCTAAAGGCACAGCCATATCTCTTCCTGACAAGCAAGTAAATCTAGCAGTCCTTGTTGAACTTCCTTTTTTTCTTCATGATCTCTTGTGTATTTATGAACAGGCTAGCAGTCAAACGTCTTGACTGAGGCCTTTTTTCCCTTGTAACCCTTGTCCTTGTTGAACAACCATGCCCTCCTTCTTGCGGCACAACTGTTGGTTGTACTCGAAAGTGGCTTTGCAAGTGCTGTTTCCATGCTGTTGTTGTGACCGGAGTAATGTGTGAGGTCTGCCTCTTCCGTAGCATGGCATGGACTTGGGGGTCCTTCTTAAACAATCTATCCAGGAAAACAGCACGCTGCTGCCTCTTATAACTGCGCTTTGTCGCACGGTCGCACCTTCTGCTTTCCTTCCTCAGGAATTGGCATGCATGCTTTGCTTCACCGCGCTTCACTGCCTCAATAAACATCTTCCGCTTCATTCTGCATTCTTCATTGCACCAGACAGGGCTTAAAGGCCCTTTCTGCTTCCTAGCACGCACAAAAGCATGCTTGGCCAAGGATGTCATGCCAACTGCCCTATCGCTTGCAGCTTGGACAATTAGAGAACGCACACAAAAAGCAAGTTTTTCAACATCACCAGCGGACTCTGCTTCTTGGAACTGATTCAAGAGTTCCACATCAATTTATGGGAATTTATGGGAAAGACTGCTCATTTCAACATCTGCTTGCAGTACCTTACTGAGTGTAGTGCTGTTGCTGCGCAGCAAAGCATTGTAAAACCTAACTGCTGCGCGAAACCAATAGAACTGTAAAGGTTCATGCCCACACTCATGCAGGACAGATCAATTAGGAGTGGTGCGCTTTACCCCAAGGATACGCTTCAATAAGCACAGGTGCACAGTTTGCAAAGGACTGTCCATTTCAGCTCCTTCTTTCATGAATTTAGTGCCCCAAATCTGGCATGCATACATGCTAGCAGGGAGAGCATATGCTTTAGTCAGCCAGAGCATGGTATGCGGCCTGTCTGTCAGGCGGCGCTCAGATGCGAATTGCCTAATCCGTCTACAACCAGCTAGGAAAGGGGCACACATGAACTCAGCAGTGGCTTGCGGGTTGCTTTGTTTTGTGAGCAGCATGCCCGAATATCTAAAGGAATCTGCACAAGCCAAACAAGCTCCACCTAAAGTGAAAACTGGCACATTATCGCCCCTTGAATTAAAGTGCACGATCTCAGAATTGGCAGCATTTATCACCAATCTTTTCCGCTAAGCATATGCATGTAGCCTATCTAGCATCAGTTGGAGCTGATCAGGCACATTACTGGTTAGGCATAAATCATCTGCATACAGCATGTGCGTGACTCGCATATCACTGGTGCCTGTAATAGCCCCTCACACATTTTCTGCCAAGCAATCCACGTCATTGATGTACAAGGAAAACAACAAGGGGGAAAGCAGGCAGCCTTGCTTATTTCCAAAATGAGGGCGCACACGGGCTTGCTTGCAGCCATCCACCGAGATAGATATAGGCACAGGTAATCATCATTTGCATACATCATCCTTTTAATGATAGCCAGCAGGCACGTAGGCATGCAAATGCGCTGAAGGTGAGTCCAAAGTGCTTCCCTTAAAATTATATCGCATCCTGCTTGAAATCAACATTTACTGTGTGCAGCCTTGGAGATGCACTTGGGCGCTTGACCTGAGCAGCATGCTGCAAGTGCCGCAAAATTAATATGGGCTGCAGAGTATTACGGCCAGGATAAAAAACCAGAATGAGTGTTTGGAATCTTGTTTTCTTCTTGGCACAACCCTGTGACCACCTCCCTGATCAAACGATCAGTCTCATCAGTTTGCTTCTGTAAGAAATGCAGCTTAAGTATAAAACCTGACTCGTCCAGAAATAGTCTGTGTAAGGGAAGCCGAAGAAGAAATGCAAAAGTCCATCAAAGAGAAACATAGGCTCGCAAGAACACAGGAATCTGCTATGCTTTTCATCTTTGAGTCCTCCTTGGTCACATCTATCACATTCAGATGTGTGCTCCTGCCACAGTGATGTCTCAATTTTCAGGGTGTGAGCATGTAGAAAAAAAGCGCGCTATGTTTTTAAGCTTGTGCTTGCCTAAATCAAGATGCAAATACCTTGGGACAGAAAAGGGTGCGCCATGAACAATTAAACAACTGGGGCCATACCACCAACATGCCACGAAATTGCTTGAAAGCTTCAAGGCCATTTGGTTTTCTCACAAACTTGTTACCACTAATTCTTACCACTGATGCAGCGCTTTTAACAAATACTGTGTAAAACAGGGGAAATAGAGTCAAATTTTTCTAAAAGTTTTGGCGGGGGATGCCAGCAGGTGCTGCTAACAACCCTCCTTTATAAATAAAGTCCTTGTTTGATACCAACCAGCTTGCACTGAGGAAAAACCCAATAGTTTGCTCTGGCTTTATTGGTGAGCCCAACCAATTAAAAGCAAACTTTAAACAACCTGATCAATGTGGATCTAGCGGGTCGCCAGCCATCAGTCCTGGCCTTTGCCTCGCTCCCCTGTAAGCAGGCTGTCTTAAAGCTCGCCCCTCCCGTAGTCTGGATCGCTAAATTGGATGGCATATCTGTTTTTTTTTTACCTTTTGTGTTAAGGTCTTAATAGCATGACAATGGAATTTGGTTCCCAGTATAGGGGCCCTTTTTTGGATAGTTTGGGCACTTTGGATTGTCCAAATTGGGGGCTATTTGTGTGTTGGCTGCATATTGTGCCAGCAACTCCTTCAAGGGCAGTGTGTGATATGACTCAGCTATTGCGGTGCTTGCCTCTCGATTTTGTGAGCGTCAGCTCTTCATGGTTTCTAGTGTTGAACCTGAGCAGTTTTAAGGGTTGGTTGGGTCTGGTCTCCGTGCAGAACCTCAGTTCTGTGAGGAAAAAAAGGAAAGAAAAAGGAAAAGGAAAAGGAAAAGGAAAAGGAAAGATTTCGTAGGCAGAGGAAACTCTCCTATTCGATTGAAAAGGAGGAGACGCATTTGCTCAAAGGAGCCGTAATTCCCCTCCACCACAAAGCTACAGATTAGAAAGGTGAACGAGGTGGATACCTAAGTCTCTTGGATTTATACAGGTCCCCACAATATGCTGTCTCTTTAACTTTTTGGTGGTGGGACCCAGGGCGTCCAGGTCAAATAGTTCTTTTATTAATTGAGCTGTGAAAAAGTAATCCAGGTTTTGCAGCTGTTTTTTTGTCGCCTATATAGATATATCATTTTCCTAGTGCAGGTAGGGCAGTCTACACCCCCAGACCATGCCCACTTCCAAGTTTCAGATTCTGCAACTGCCTTGATCTATCAAAGGCGCTGGAGGAAATAGGAGGCACACAACTATGGGTGCGTGCGCACCTGTGGAGGTCGAGGATATTTACCAACTGATTAATTGATCTTGATCTGTGGCACGGCAGGTTATCCGAGTAGGAGTGTACACCAAGCGGGAGCGTACGCTAATGGGTTACTGCCTGCAACCCTCCTTATCTGTTCTTGACCTGTCTTCTGTCACATCTGTATAGGGTCGTCTGCCTGGATAGTCCTGGTTTTCTTGCAAGCCTGTTCGTTGGAAATTCTGGAGCGAAAAAGAAATGGAACCATGGTTCCAGTGGAAACGGCCCTCTCTAAGGAGACGACGACCATTTCCTACGACTGATCAATACACGCAAAGTTTGTCAACCTTCCAATGCGCTTTGTCACGCATCTTCAACACGGTGTAAACAATTTTAGAATTGATTCAAAGATGCAAGCACTGTCTTCTGGCCTTTATTCTTGTCCCCATGCCTGGCATCGGCCACACCCTCATACACCAGCCAGGAGAACACCCAGAAGAGAAAGCACCCTGCATAAGTTGGCCATCCCACAAGTTCTGCAAGATGATATTCAACACCCTCAAGGCACGGGCGCAAGCAACAAGATGGAGGACAAGTCAGACCACAACGCCATGCCTAAAGCCACACGCAGAGCCTCTCTGGTAGCGATGACCGCGGCGGGCGGGCTGCCTGCCATGTTGCTTGGACCATCCTGCCCTCAGGCCATTGCGAGCAAGCTGCCAGGGTTTGCAGACCGCGCATGGGAGTCTTTAGGAGGTTCGTAGCAAGTCAAGAGGACTCTTGGTAGCCGTGTGCTTGCAAGCTCTGATAGTGCTGCTGCCATGCTTGTAGTCTATTGTTTACTGAAAGCCAAATTTGGTGTCCAAGAAAACGTTGCATTGAACCATACTTAAAACATAGAACTTATGAACACACACACACACACGCACACACACACACACACACACACACACACACACACACACACACACACACACACACACACACACACACACACACACACACACACACACACACACACACACACACACACACACACACACACACACACACTCAAATTTGTTTTGGTAGCGGATATTGATAATCCAGGCTTACATCGTTTTAATGGGTTCTTCGTGATCAGAGCACAAATGCTTGCTTGTACCACAAGCGTTTGAAACCCTGAGTCGCCGCAAGTTTTTTGGCTCCAGCTGTGATATTTGGCTGCGATGCTATGCTGTTATACCCAGCGGGCTTCAAGCCTGGGTAAGAAGGGTTGAACATTTGTCAAAGGATGCTCCAAAGGGGACCAAAGAGGCCCCAAATTGACTCACTTGAGCCTCTTTGAATGGTTGCTCTGAACTCTCTTTTCTCTCTTTTCCCCAACCCTACCATCCACTTCACCAATCATTCGTGGCAAAATGAGTTTGACATGTATGTTTTCCTTCAATTCCAGGGCTCTTCCTTCTTCCCTTCACATGCTGTAGATCCAAAAGTAGTTGCTTTATTTTGTAGTTGCTGTCTGAAAAGAAGTGTGTGTGTGTGTGTGTGTGTGTGTGTGTGTGTGTGTGTGTGTGTGTGTGTGTGCGCGCGCGCGCACGCACACGCGTCCGCTTGAAGTCTGACGCATCAGCTTACGCAGGTCACAAGGTGGCTGCTGCAATGAAGTTAGCTTCCTTGATTTCTGCATCATTCCATAGATGTTTCGTTATTGTGGTTCTTTCATGTTGGCGGTCAGCGGCAAATGTTGAGGCTGTAGCCGTGAGTGGCTTGGCCTTGTAGCCTTGCAGACCTGTGATGGATTCAGGGAGATCCAAAAAGACCTTTTAAAGGTACCTTGTGCGCTGTTCGGGGAAATCTAAGGAACCCTCTGAAAGACTGAAGTTGCACTTGAAATAATCTGTACGCACCACAAGCATTGCACATGGAAGAGTGCAATCCCAGGTTCCTGAATAACCATCCTTCATCTTACATTTATCAAGCATTGCCATGCACTTCGCCTTTTGTGTGCAGGAGGTCCAGCTGACCTCGTCTACCCAGAGCCCCTTTTGGGCAAATGGGATGTCATCTCGGTGCTTACAAAGGTATGCTTTCAGAATGGAATGTCTTCTCGGTGCTTATAAAGTTGTGCTCATCAGAAACAAAATGTATCCTCAGTGATGACAAAGGTGTGCTCTCATGCATAGGACTCCCATGGTCATCTTAATTTTGACAAAGCTCTCAGAGATGGGATGTCATCCCATACCTGACAATGGTGTGCTCTTAGTAGCTGCGCTGCCGTGTAGCCACGATCTTGTCTAGGTGTGCCGCCTCTGTGCCACCTTTGTTGTCAAGCAAGCTTGACAAGGTGTGCCGCTTGCATGCCAAGAGGAGATAAGCAGGCTGTGTGTAAAATGTGTTGGACATCATGTGTGACAGACATCATTCCATGTTGCAACAACCTGCTTTCCTGAGTTCTCAGCTTACATGCAGTGATTCACTTGCTGAGAGGGTTGGTCAGGATGCACAAGTGAAGCTGAAAGTGAAGTTGTCACATTACTCAGCCCCGATAAGGACTGGGCGTTACATGTCAGGCATGAGTGCGCACCAGCACCATCATAGGCACCATCAGGATCAACAAGACATGCAGGTGCATAAAAATAAAAATGTTTTGCTTTTGATGGCTTGTCTTTTACAGAGATGGGTCACAGTTATGGACTTCCTTTAAGCTTTTCACCCGCACCTGTTCCCTCCATAGCAGGGAAGTCACCACCCTTATTTGATGCAGCGCACCTATTAGAGCAGGTTGTCATAATCATGACATCTTAAGCGATTACAATGTTCAAAGACCTCAATCATTAAGATAAGTAAGATAGGTATGTTCACATGTTTTATTCAAGGCACCCTACCAGCACAGGCGGGGTAAAGGGCCTGTACATGTAAGCCTGCTTGCAAGCAATGATACATGCTGAGTCTGCAGCTTGTTTTGTGTGCTGTTGCTACATGCATGTGTTGGGACTGGTTGGAACTCCAACTGGGAAACAAAACAATCTGGATGTGGCAACTGTGGACTAAGTGGGTCCTGCAATTGGGCAAAATGCTGACCCGAACACGAGTACCATGCTTTGGCCGATAGCCATGCAAAAGCTGATTGCAAGGACGTTTGCATGTGTCAGTGCAGGTTGAGACTCCGATGGGGGAGGAAGTGGTACCGGACATGAACATCGTAAATCGCGCCAAGGCAGAGGACTTGAACCGGAAAGTGCAGTACCAGGTGTGTACTTTTCCTGCTGAAAGGTTGAAGCCAATGGTGTTAGGAACGCGGGAACTAGCATGCAAAAGGTGTCAGGAACGCGGGAACTAGCATGCAAAAGGTGTCAGGAACGTGGGAACTAGCATGGGAAAGGTGTTAGGAACGCGGGAACTAGCATGCGAAAGGGCTGTCCATGCGGCAAGAGGTGGTTCCCTTCACCTGATGTAACAAAGCAGCGACAATCTGTTTTTGATCATGGAGTTTTTTCTGTTTTGTCTTGTGTACGCTATTTGGTTTTTTGCTGACCACGGTGCATCTGTAGGCAGCGGCCATTTCTAGGAAACGGGTTGGGCGATTAGAATGCATGCTTTTTCTTCAAATCAAATCCAATCAAGTTCAAACATCAAATCATGTCATATCCAGCTTCCATTACATGTGTCTGATCCAATATTGCCAGATTCATTGTGTGCAGCAGAAACCTCTGTATGGTCACAGAGTAACCTTTGGTATTCGGAGAGCTTGAGCACCCCAAATGTGAAGGAGGGTCCATAACACTTAACCTGCATGGATGTCAAGAAGTTGGCATGATCTTTGTGCAAGGTCAAACCCAGCCGCTGAAAACCCAACCACAGAAATGAGTGAAGTAGACCAACGCACACTGTGTTCCAAGCGGCCTTCACTCAAAGTAGCAACAGGGAGGCAGACTGCAACCAGGCCTTGAGTATAGCAAGCTCGCTCTCCTCCTCCTTTGTGCTTGATGAGTTCCTATTACTATTACGCTTGTTGTGTTCCAGGCAGCCTTCATTCGGAATAGTAAAGGAGAGGTGATCTGCGACCGTGCCTTCAATGTAGCAAGCTTGCTGTCTTACTACTACAACCGCCCCGTGTCGGATTACTTGTCACGCACCAATTGGAACCCGGACGACCCAAACGTGTTGACTCTCAACTTGCAAGGGTGAGTGGATATTCTCAGAAGCATGCCTGTTACAGGGAAACTTGCCAGTGGGTGTTCTTTGCAATGGATTGGAAAGGGTAATCCAAGCTTTGAAAGGAGAACGTCAAGTCCGTGCAGACGATTGAAGGAAAGGCTTAATAGCTGTACCAGCCTACCAGGGAAGCTTAGCTGAAGCATCAGAGGTGCCTGTAACCTTACCACTCCATTCAGATTGGGGAACAAGATCGGAGAAGATGATTGGGGAGCAAAGGCAAAGTGAAATCCTTAATTGAAGCATTTAGCCACCCAGACATGCACGGCCACCCCTGGGGCATCAGCTTGCTTGGTCTTATACATACAATATAATATAATATTACCGTACCAATACTGAGAGTATTGCGATTTAAATAAATAATTATTGGCACCCTTCGCAATACTAAGTCGTTTATAAATTACTTTTTGGAAAGCCTCGCAAAACCTCAAGTTTACAACGCGCCCTCCATCGGGTCCCAGCATGGAGGAGGTTGCAGCAGAAGCAGCAGCTAGACGTGGGAGAGGCAGTGCGCGCTGCGGGGGCAGAGGGAGGGACTCAGGCACAAGTGAGAATGCTGCTGAAGGGGCAAGCAGCCGCGGAAGGGGCAAGGGTAGGGGCAGGGGGCAGGGGCAGGGGTAAGGGAGGCAGGGGGGTAGGGCAAGGGGCAGGGGCAAAGGGGCAGGGGCAAGGGGGCCGGGCAAGGGGGTAGGGCAGGGGTAAGGGGAGGGCAGGGGGCAGGGGCAGGGGTAAGAGGAGGGATGAGGGGGATGAGTAGGAGCAGTGAACCAGATAGAGACGCTAAAATGCGCAACTTCGTAAATTTTACACTTTTTTGAGGCCTCTCGCAAAGCTTTAATACTCGCAAATAATCAATGTAATTATTTTGGGACCTCGCAATAAAGTGTGCTCGCAATACTTTAGTACTGATACGGTACTTATAATATGTGTAAATGTAGGTCTAAGAGGTGGTGTGCTGTGGAGGAGGCCCAGATCTAAGGAGACACTGGAGCTGATCAAACAAATGAAGTGCAGGAGAGAGATGAAGACGCAGGGGCAGGCACACATGGGCAGACGTTGCCTTCAAGAAGGCAGTGCACCACAGGGTCCCAACACATGTGTGCAACTTTGAACTGCTGTAACTTTGTGTCGGTTACTGGTACCAGAATGGAACTGAGTGCGCTGGAAAGTGCGCTTTTTGTTAGCACTGCTTTTTTTGTCTTGTTAACAATTACCAGTGGTGATCAGATCAAAGTCTGGCAGGGGCTCAGACTGAGCAAACTTTGAAATTTCAACTGCGGAATTTTTAATTTGGGCCAAATTACGACAGATAAAGATATGTCAATGTAAAAATATGGAGAGAAAAAAGATCCCGGGAGTGCTCACGTCCCCGCCCAGCCAGACTGCCAATTGGCCCCATTTTGTTTCCAACGGTGTCTGCTGCAGCACTGCTACACACCTGAGGGTAAACCTGACAAAATGGGATAGGTTTTGAAAGTTCCCATTTTTCATCACATTGCCCCCCTTTCCCCCTTTTGAGCACCCTGGCACACAAACTGAGCTGATTTTTCCAAAACCTGTCATGCAGAAATATGTCTCTATTACCATATAACAGGACAGCATAAAGAATTTTGGGAGGGGTAGGGCCAGGGAGGCTCAGAAACATTTCCTGAGACAGAATCCCCCAAAATGGCCAAGTAAGGACCCTCTGGTAGTGCACGAAAGGATTTTATTTCATCTCCTGGCAGCTCAGCAAGTAGGTCTCTAAGAAGCTTTAAGGGAGTGTGTGTGTATGTGTGTGTGTGTGTGTGTGTGTGTGTGTGTGTGTGTGTGCGTGCGTGCGTGCGTGCGTGCGTGCGTGCGTGCGTGCGTGCGTGTGTGTGTGTGTGTGTGTGTGTGTGTGTGTGTGTGTGTGTGTGTGTGTGTGTGCGCGTGTGAGAGTGTGTGCGTGCGCAAGCGCCCACGGCACCAACTGCAGTGTGCTTGCATGCATCCCAAAGGTTGGCCATGGGCTTTTACCCACCAGGAGGGTAGTGCTCTCAGCTGGCTGACTAGCAGTCATTTATAGCCCCGGCCCTTTGATGCACAAGTGTTTCAAGGCTTCACTGTGTAAAAAAATGGTGCAATAGTGCTATCGCGTACCTAAGTCTCTGTCCTGTGCATTTGGACAACAGCCTTAGAAAAAGGGGAGGTCATGGTGACTGATGGTCAAGGGCGAGCTTGTTCGTTTGAATCCTGCTGGTCTGCGCACAAATTCATGCTGACATGTGTCTACACTCTTGGGGGCCCACAACAAAGTAACCTGACCCGTGCCATTATCAAACGACATAGAAAATACGTGTTTATGTATGTGCTCTCTCAGGGTCCTGGGAACACCTGTACCAGGCCTGCACACCTAAGGGCCTCCAGCAAAGTAGCCTGCCCCATTTCCTCGTCCAAACAACATCCCACCGTTGGCAGTAACCCAGAAGTCATGCTTGCATGCGTGCGCCCTCACAGGGGCCTGGCAGGGCGTATGTGTGTCACGCAATGTGCTGAGCCCTTGTGTTTTCCATTCAGAAGTTCACGCTTGCATGTGTGCACTCTCACAGGGGCCTGGCAGTGCGCATGCGCGTCACGCGACGCGCTGAGTCCTTTCCAGACCCATCAAGGGTGGAGACCAGCGAGTACTTTGAGCAGGTGAAATGCCAGGGTTACATGAGAAAGGCTCTATTTCAAGAGCTTGCTGCATGTAAGGCTCGGTCAAAGGTGGCTCCGTGTTATTCTAGATGGTATTCATATGATGGTCACCTAGAACTCAGAGAGCATTGGTTTCATCAATACAATGCAGCTACTACAAGTTCTGCTTGTGTCCTGAGCACGCCTCTTGTTATCTAGCATTTCTGCACCACCGGTGCCCATTTCTTGCCTGTCAGCATTTCTACATCGCCGGTACACATTTCATGCTCGGGAGCATGGCAGGCCAGCAACTGCTAGTTTTCAGTCGTGCTTAGGCGCATGTCAGGTCGAGTTTTCACCTTCATGCTTGGGAGCATGGCAGGCCGGCAATCGCATGTTCTTAGACCCTAGCTGCGTGCTTGGACGCATGTCAGGCCGCGTTTTCACCTTCATGCTTGGGAGCTTGTCTGTGCTACCAACGCCTCAAAGGGGACCACAGGAGGGTGTTTTTCTGAATCCAGGTTGCCAATGGGTCCCAAAAGGCAATTTCAAATTTGTTTTAGAATGTGACCAAACGCGCATTTGTGTAAAGGTGCATGTTGCTCGCAAAGGGACATGTGTTTTGCTTGTAACTGTGAAACAAAGTGACCAGGTGCCCATGCATCCCCATGTAAGCTGTTCGGGCATTTGCTGGTACTGTGGCTCTTGCACCTTGCAACTGGCCTTTGCTGCAGGTCTTTTTCTCTGTGCAAGCGCTCTTCTTTGTGCAAGCGCAGTTGTCAGGGAGTGCCAGTACCATGGCTCTTATGCCTCACAATAGACCTTTACTGCAGATCTCGTAATGTGCCTTTCCAGGAGATCCTGTGCCTTTCAATTGGCTGTTGCTGTGGGTCTTGTAACTCCCAATTGGCCTTTACTGCAGGTTTATTTCTCCGTGCACGCGCGGCCCTCAGAACGGTGTTAAGCACATGTAGGCCCATCCAGAGACACCTTTCTGAATCATTTGACATGCTCTGTGTGCTTCCCTCACATGTTGCATGCAAATTGTTGGGCACTTCTTTGAGTAGAGCTCCATTTTGTTGACAATAGATTGCATACTCACCATCAACTGCATGCCTGCACTGAAGTGACATTCTTCCATATTTGCATGAAGGTGTATGACATCTTTCCTTCTGTTTCTCACAGGTGTACGACACGAGCAATGCCCCCCAGCCCCAAGCCTGTCTGCATGCATGCATTGAAGCAACAGTCTTTTCATAACTGCAATGCAGGTGTATGACACAAGCAATGCCCCCCAGCCCCAAGCCTGTCTGCATGCATGCATTGAAGCAACAGTCTTTTCATAATTGCGATGCAGGTGTATGACACAAGCAATGCCCCCCAGCCCCAAGGCCCTGCAGGCGTGAAGGTGAAGGCCAGCCAATGCTTCACCAAGGTGGGAATGCATTTATTTGTTGAAGGAGATGAGGAACTAATGCGTGGGCTTGTAGCTGCGCATGTCTTTATGGGGTTGGCCAATTCCGTTATCAAGTCCATGTCTGGCGCATACCTTTCTGAGTGTATGCCCTGGAACGCATAAATTTATGGAATGGGCCAAGCCTAGTGAGGTGCACCTGCTGTGGGGTTATGGCCCCAAATTGTGCCCCACTAGGTTGAAAATCATTGTTTACGCCCACTTGAATGTTCACCTATTTGTGTGAACCCCTGCTGCTTGGTGTTTGTGTGGGTGTGGGAGCAGGTGCAGAAGTGAATCACCACATCCTTGGCAAAAATGCACTGACAAGTGTGTGTGTGTGTGTGTGTGTCTGTGTGTGTGTGTGTGTGTGTGTGTGTGTGTGTGTGTGTGTGTGTGTGTGTGTGTGTGTGTGTGTGTGGTTATGTGTGTCCAAGTGCTTTTGTTTTGTCAAGTGAAGAGAGGCATTTGGGTTTGGCCCTGTTCACGCAGCCATTAAGTGCTTCTGTGTGGAAAGCAGTGTCTAGCCTGAGACAGGGCTTGCAGGCAGAGGGACTTGGCCCCATGCACCCCCATCCTTATCAGCGTCCTCTTATGGCTTCTGCTGTCATTTGTGTGATCATGCTGTTGCTCACTTCTGCATTCTTCTGAACCCCAGACTTCCGAACATTTTGACCCTGGGCCCGTGTAAGAAGGGGTCGGCTTAGATATGCTGCACTGTGAGCTGGAGAGACTGGAAAACCCTTGTTGTAGATTCCGATCACATCCTCTCAGACTTCCGGTTTTGTTGGGGTGTTGTGTGCAGTACAAATGGCGCAAAGACACGGACACCGCTCCTGGGCAGCCAAGCATTGTTGCAACTCAGGTGTGTGCATCCCCTGCATGCCAAATGCAACAAATAAGGGCCTGGGTGTGATGTCTATTCCTGGGCTGCGCCTCTTATGCGTGCTTTCCATCATCAGGCCCCACACCATACTCTTCCACACCTTTCCCACAGCTCCCATTATCCTGCTCCTCCTGCCATGCTCCATCATGACCTGGCAGCTGCAGAGCCTGCTCCTGAAGCAACTCATCAAACCATTGCAATGTGAGTCATCACAAGCATCAAGGGAGCAAAGTCAAAAACATTGGAAACCACAAAATACTCATCACATGTACCAAGGAAGCAGGAAGAAGCAACATTGTTGTCAAATTCTGGCCATGTGCATCAATTGGAGGTTTCCTGGCTCGCACAAGCACAAACTGGACCCACCAGTAAGTGCTAAGCAAAGTGGCCACTCAGGTAATTGCAAGCCCTTGGGTGCATAGCGATTAATATATATAATTTAACAATGATGTATCAATAACATTTTATACATTGTTTGATATTCAAAGCATGGGGCATCTGATTTAGTGGAGCCGTACTTCACCCTGCTTTCTCGTACTTTCAAGCAGCAAAATTTTGAGCATAAGGTGTTGCGTCAAGTCCCTGGTATCATCAAGACGTTCCATCCTCAATTACTGAGGCTTCGTAGCACGCCTGTAGCCATAGCGATCTGTCTGTGAAATGCCTGTCTTGTTAAAATTCTTATACCGTTTGTTCACGACCAATTCGTTAATCAATTAATTCTGAGGCCATAAAACGAACTTAAAAAATAATTCTGGAGCCTCAGACAAACGCTAGAGCCTCAGACGAACCCCCAAACATAGTTTTACTCCTGATTTCTCTTCAAAACCAAAACCAACTCCCAAAATTTTTGTTTTTCTCTCCCCTGGCGAGCCTTTGACGAACTGCAAAAAACAATATTCTGGGGTCAGCCTGACAAATTGTTCGTGAACGTACGGCACACTCAGCAACTGCAGTCAAGTGTACGACATGATACAATTTTGCTGTTGTGCGTGTGAGCATCATACCTGAGGGGGCTATCTGAGGCCTAAAATTAGGTGTTTTTTGCATGCTCCTTTGCATATGTGCACCCCAACTGGTAAGCTTTAAACTTGGATTCATCTTTTAGCCTGTTTTACAGGCTTCCTAAAGCACTAGAGTTTCAATCTTACCAGTTTGGGTGCACGTGCCTAATCAGCCGCGGCGTGAGCCCTAGTTTTGACAACCAAAACTCCATATCTGATCACCCACGGCACCAAATTGGGCAATTTTCAGTGATTTGGGGATTTCTTGTAACAAAATAATATCATTGCAAAAAACATGAAGTGAAAAGACCCAGTGGTTGGTGTTATGTGGCGGTTTCAGCCATTTTCCCATAATTAGGGTTTACGTGCCCCATGTGAGCTTTATCCCAGTCTATCTCAGCACACAGATCGACTTACATAAATCTGAGCATATGCTCTGGTAGCTTGAAACACCAGCTACACTTTAGCAAAAACCATCCCAATCTGGTGAAGTGGCTGTGAGTGGGTGCACTTAAATTGCACAAAAAGGAGTGTATTTGGGCACATGCTCAGTTGGCCCCCTCTGGCATCATACATAGCCTTCATGCACCCAACACCGCTTTACATGTCTGATTTGAGGAGTCTCATATTTGTTTTACGCCAAGCGCCTAAACATATTTTGTTCGGACTGAAAATTGGGCTTTCTCAATCCCATCAATGCTTGCAGTGCCTCAAAAAGCTGCCCCTGAAACCCACTGAGATGTTAGTAGTAAGAGTGCACGTGTTGGTGTGCATATGTGATTGTACCATTGATAAATCAATTGATTAACATGTATCATGGAATCTTCTAGAGAATATTCATCTGGAGGCTGCTCCACTCTGTACCTGATGAAAATTGCTCTGCCTCCAGGCATGCTGGTTGCTTTCCTGTCAAGGCTGAGTTGGGCTTTCTTTGCCTTGTGCACAGCGTTTTGTAAGTGTTTGATCATGAACTATAAAAGTAAAAGTTGATGCAGGACTCAGCAGCTGGAAATTCACAAGCGTGCAGCCTACTTGTAAGCCCACTCTTATCATCATTCTATGGTAACATACCCATATCTGACTTTTTTTTGCGCACCTTAGGTTGTGAGTGACTACCTGACCCCTGAAAATACAACAGACGCTGGGCTGCTCCTTCAAACTATGAACAACCCTATAGTAATTTACACTTACAAGATGGCCTTCACACGTGCGGCTTAGTAAGGCAAAAAACATTAGAGGATCATGTCTGACAAGGTTAGCTTTTATATCGAAGAGTATGAACAGTAAGATTTGGTAGCATTTTTGGATGGCAGTGCGTTTTGGATGCCTACTTGCCTTTCCCTATTTCTTGTACTTGCTCATTTAGACAAAGTGCCCTGTATATTCGCTGCCAGGGAAGGGAAAGGTTACATAGCTGTACCTGCCTGTATATTCGCTGCCAGTGATCGAAGGTTGGGATCTTGTCTAATGTATGCTTTTTCAGTTTCTTACTGCTATTTGTGGTTGGACGCAGAAGTATACTGTTGGTATTCAGTTGGAAGCCAGCTGTGTATATTCAAACTATATATATTTGCATGTGCCTTATCAGCATTGCCCGAAGAAAAAGAACCAAAAAGCCTCAGATAATATGTGTTAAAAAGCATGTATTTGCACATGAAGCATGCTAGTTTGGCAGGATTCTGTTATATGAACAAGGCAAAAAACCAGCCAACCAAAAATGGTCTGTTGCAATTCAGAAAGTCATATCTTGCCCCCTTCACCCAGAAGAGGAGTTAAAAAAGGGTTGAGAGCAATCTTTTCAAGGAAAAAGGAGTTCTTCAAGATCTCAAGTATGAGTCAGATATTGTGTAGGTGAGGGAGCTGGAACCCAGCTAGAGGCCTGACAACAAGAAGCAACAAAAAAATAGCTTTCTCCACACTGTCCTTCTGGGTGCGCATGCGACCGCTTACTGCCAACCTTATAAGGTTGGCTAATTAGTAGCTTACCATTTGAAATTCAGTGAGCTTGAGCTGATCCGCAGATTGTAACTACTAGTTACACTAATAGAGTTGCACCAAGCCTCTGTGCTCTTAAAGGAAATAAACCTTGTGTGGGCAGCAGATCCACTCCCAACATCAACTGATAAAAGGAGGACACGAGGCACCGAGAATCCCCTGTATCGAGAGATGAAAAAAAAGAAATAAGCCATGCTAATCTTAATGTGTCGGCACTAGTGCTCTGAGGGCTGTTCCACAGGCTTCTGCATGTGGTCAGCAGCTGCTAACAGCTAGTCTAGCTAGTCTGCTGGGATGCAGAGTCTGCATTGCAGACTACAGTTGTGCTCAGCAGGTAGCTGCTGGACATGGCTTTCCCTTGGTTGGAAGGCTGACAGTGCTGACTCTGCTTGCTGTTGAAGGTCGGAACTCCAGTCTTTCAGCTATCATCCTGCCTTCTTTGTCGTTGCTGGACCTGTCTTCTTTCCCTGTCTGCCGTGCTTCTCTCAGTCTGAACTTCGTGGTGGGGTGGTCACACGGTCTATGCACCAATGTGGCCCCCGGGGGTCCTTTCCTTAATTGATGTAGGGAGTGTTCACTGCCTACTCAGTTTTTCTTTTCCTTTTTCTTTCCATGTTACTCTTATACAATTCACACATTAAAAGCAAAAGCAAAAGCAATCCCCAAAATACACCACGAATTAAATTGTGTGTGCATGTTGTTGTGCCGCATGTGTGTTGTGCTCTGTGTGTGTGTGTGTGTGTGTGTGTGTGTGTGTGTGTGTGTGTGTGTGTGTGTGTGTGTGCGCGCGTGCGCGTGCGCGTGCGCGTGCGCGTGCGCGTGTGCGTGTGCGTGTGCGTGTGCGTGTGCGTGTGCGTGTGCGTGTGCGTGTGCGTGTGCGTGTGCGTGTGCGTGTGCGTGTGCGTGTGCGTGTGCGTGTGTGTGTGTGTGTGTGTGTGTGTGTGTGTGTGTGTGTGTGTGTGTGTGTGTGTGTGTGTGTGTGTGTGTGTGTGTGTGTGTGCGTGTGCGTGCTTGTGTGTTGCATATATACATATGTGTGTCACCTAATTCAATTTTCAACTGATATGACGGGTAGTTATGAAGCCTTCCATGTCTGTGAGAGCTTTTCAGCGCAGTACAGGTCATAATATAAGAAAGCACATACCGGCAATTAATAAGAGCAAATTTATTATAAAATAGAGCAAAACCTGGAGCTTGATCAAGGGTTGTTGAATCTGATTACGTTCAGCTGTTAGGCCTGGAAAGACGGAAATGAGGATTCAACAAACAGCCCTGGCCCTGGCTGGCGGTACTCTCCTCGGAGTAGGATTTAGCTGGTTTTGGAGGGATGTACTGAAACTACGTTTGAGGAAAGGCGCAGCCCCCATCAGAGTGCTCATTACAGGGGCTGCAGGTGTGTGTGTGTGTGTATATGTGTGTGTGTGTGTATGTGTGTGTGTGTGTGTGTGTGTGTGTGTGTGTGTGTGTGTGTGTGTGTGTGTGTGTGTGTGTGTGTGTGTGTGTGTGTGTGTGTGTGTGTGTGTGTGTGTGTGTGTGTGTGTGTGTGTGTGTGTGTGTGTGTGTGAGAGAGAGAGTGTGTATATGTGAGCATGTGTGTGTGTGTGTATGTTTTGTGGTGTGTGTGTATGTGTGTGTATGTGAGTATATGTGTGTGTGCATGCATGCATGTGTGTGTGTTTAAAAGTACATAACTTCCTTGTGCTCATTCTAGACGGTTGACTAATTTCAATGCACTTGCTACTCGCCATTTGCAGGCCAAATAGGGTGCGTGAGGGCTGGCATGTATGGAAGCTATGGGATTGCCTAGGGAACTGTTTAGATGCGTGTTGCAAGCATGTCGTTGTTGGTTCATGGACCAAGGTTTGATGAGTCTACGGCACGGTTGCTTGACATAGCGACGCCTGCAACTCGCACTAGTCTCTGAGATGAGTCAAATGAGATTATGAGTCTCTGCAGCTATACTGATGAGTCCACGGCATGATTGCGCGACAGAGTGAGGCCTGCTATGCATGCATGCTTCTTGGCCGCAACCATGGATTCAGTACCATAGCTTTAGTGTTCAAGTTCTTGTGCCAGCGGTACCCAGCTGTGGCAAATAACAGCATAAAAAGTGTACATTATTTTTGTATATACAGAGAGACACATGTTTTTATAGTTATTAATATGTGTGTATGTATAGGAACATGTACATAAATACAAATATGTGTGTAGGGAGAGAGAGAGAGAGAGAGAGAGAGAGAGAGAGAGAGAGAGAGAGAGAGAGAGAGAGAGAGAGAGAGAGAGATTTACACTGACACCTGACGCAGCTTGCTTGGGCTATAAATGAGGCTGTGCTGCTGCATGTTGTTCTCACCCTCGTAAGTGAGTGCACTTCCCACAAATAAGGCATGCTGCTGTCTTGATGGTCTTTCTTCATTAAAGCGGATGCTGCTGTCTTGATGGACTTTCTTCTTTCCAAACAGATGGTACCCACAGGTCCCATTCCTGGGCTGAAAGTCACTGTGAGACCTCAGTTTTTGATGGTGGAGGGGAAGTCCTTTGAATGTAGCTTATTAGGGTTGGCCGATTACGTATATTTGCTCCATATTTAAGGTGCATCCCTGCTATTCATTCTATTGATATGCAGGTTATTGTGTAAAAAGGAAGGACTTGTCCGAACCGAAGCACTTGGTACTAAGTGTATGGCATGCCCCTTGGTCAAAGAAACGTGCTGAGCCTGCTGGTTTGATGCATGCCCATGTCCTGCTTGCATGCTTCCTGTATAATGCCCGTTGCTCCCTCCCTGAGGGACGCAGTCATGGGTGCGCGCTGTGACTGCTGATGGCGCATGCATCAGCTCACTGGTTACAGGAGCTTAAGGCCTTCAGTCACAACTCCGCACTGCTGGCCTGCTCTGCTATTGGTGCTGAAATGCATGGTCATGCTGCACATAAAGAGTGGTTACGACCCACCAAGCAGTGTCCCCGTTGCTAGTGCTCGGCGTCAATGGCATTGTGCTGCTGCTCGTGCTTCTTGTGAATGTTGTCAACTTGGTGTGTGCGTCCCGAGCACACTGCTGGCTATGAGCTGCTGGCCGGGGGATAGCACAGTCCTGATCATTGATTTTTGTGTGAGTCATGCGCACCCTCTGCCTGTGTGCCTGGAACAGTATTGCACATGAAGCAGCAGCAGCAGAAGCAGGAGCACCTGCTGTTGCAGACCCAGGGATTTTTGGGGCGTAGCCTGCTGCTGTGCAACCTTCCGTGCTGCTGCTGTTTTGCACACAATGCTGATACAGGTACATGCGGCCTAAAAGTGCAATTGAAGTAGTATTAGTGTATATGCTGGCTGTTGCAGATACGCGCTGTGCCCACTGGTGGCCAATGGACGCATGTTTGGGCCACACCAGCCGGTCATCTTGCACCTGCTGGACATTGAGCCTGCCAAGGACGCGCTGCTGGGGGTGCAGATGGAGCTGATGGACGCAGCCCTGCCCCTGCTACATGGTGTGTGTGTGTGTGTGTGTGTGTGTGTGTGTGTGTGTGTGTGTGTGTGTGTGTGTGTGTGTGTGTGCGTGTGTGTGTGTGTGTGTGTGCGTGCGTGTGCGTGTGTGTGTGTGTGCGTGCGTGCGTGTGTGTGTGTGTGTGTGTGTGTGTGTGTGTGTGTGTGTGTGTGTGTGTGTGCGTGTGTGTGTGTGTATGTGTGCGCGCGTGCGTGTGTGTGTGTATGTATGTGTCAGTAAGTGCCTGGTTGAACAAATCTTAGAGAACAGGTTGCAGGAGGCAAAGGGTCTTCAATCATAACGCCTGGCTGCTAGCGCTACAGATCATGGACAAAAAAAGTTTCAAAAGGAAGGAGCAAGTTAGCTGTCGCTTTGATTGAGATAGGTCAACGCATCCAAGGGGTGTGCGTGGTGAATGGAGGATAGGGTTTGTGGAGGGCGTTGGGTGCGAAGGTCGTTTCCTTGTGACAGGCTGCAAAGTTGAAGGTTACAAAGGGTGCAGGAACAAAAGGCCATGAGAGTTAAAACAAAAGGCCATGAGTACAAACAACACACCACACATCAATAGAAAATGCCATACGTCAAAACAACTGTCAGAGATTGCAGCGGGTGCCAAAATAAAGGCCGTCCGTCAAAAACAACTGACTGCACGCCTGTACGATTAGAGGAGCAAAAACAAAAAAAAGGCAGCTGGGAGCCTGTCAGCTGCTTGTTGGTGGGAATGTTAAGTTTGGGCTCTCTTGAAGCACTCAGTCTGCTCATTGCACTGAGGGTTCTGAAAATTGTTTCCCTTCATACTATGGGATCATCAAAAGTGCTTTGACTTAAAGTCCGAGGTATATGCGCTGGGGCAGAGATTGATGAGATTGCTGAGCAAGAGCATGTGTAGTGTGCTGGGGGAGACAACAAGCCTCCTAGAAAGGAAGAAAATCGCTAGTGGACGAAGCTTGTCATGCACTTCTGTCCAGGGAGAAAAGTTGCAGCCCATTGGGCAGGTAAGTCTTGAAGATGCAAGATCCCCTTGCCTCTGGGAATGGCTGGCAGTTGGCTGCACTTGTAGCACCCGGTGAAGTTCGTGCTGCTCCAGCTGCTGGTGCACCTGCTACTGCCACTCACCGTATGTTAGATCTCCTCTGTATCGATATGCAAAGGTAAAAAAATCACCTCTGCCTTACGCATACAGCAGTAGGCAAATTGCATAGACCGCAACGTCCTGGCTTGGAGGGGCTGTTCCTGGAACTCCCTCTAACGTCCGTGCCTCTCCCCTCATCGATTTAGGAGCAGAAATGTGGCTGTGTCAGGGTGCAGAAAATTTGTTTATATGCAGCGTGTCTGTGCAACAGTCTGTGCAAACACGACAGTGCAGCATTTCCGTGCAGGATGCAGCATGTCTCCACACTTTACCTGGTCTGTCTATCGATTGAATGTCTTCTCTATAGCATTGTCTCTGGACACTCAAAGCTCTTGTGGGGTTTTCACATTTTGTCGCCGTTTCTCTGAAACGCCACACCTGTGCAGGAGTGCACACCTTCACTTCTGTCGAGCAGGCCTCTGTTGGCGTGGATGTAGCCATAATGGTGGGTATGTCACGGAGGAAGTATCAAATAGATGCTGGTTGTGCATTTTGTGTTTGCACACGTCTGCTAAAATCCGGCGTCCCTACAGAGAACTTAGTGGCTTCTCTAATACTGCTGTCCCGCATTACAAATTTACCTTTGATGATGCAATCACTCATGTAAACGACCATTATTTAAAGTTGCAACTGCTGGTTACGCTTTTGCAATTCAGCAGGACCTTGCCGCTGCGCTTCAAAGCCAACTTGCACATTGGTTAGATGACCTGTTTTGACTTGAATGACGTATGCGTGCGTCATTGTTGCATGTGACACCATCACGCGTGTTCAAAGCTTCAGGCTAACTTGCCTGTGACCTCTTTTTTGTTGGTCCGTCTGACTTACTCTTAGGTAGGTCAAGCATTTTTGTGGGCGTGCTCCCTTTTGATCCCAATGATCAGCTGCCCCATAGCTTCACGGAATTGTGTGTTCACATGCGAGCTTAACAAAGTTTTGTGTGTTCACATGTGAGCTTCTCCGATGTTGCTCCTGCTTGCTTGCAACTTCGTGCTGAGAGCACAGCAATCTTCTGCAAACTCAGCAATCTCACCTTGCTGCCCCCTCGTTCTGTCCTCAGGTGGGAGGTGTGCCACGCAAGCCTGGGGAGGAGCGCAAAGATGTCATGGCTAAAAACGTGAGTGTTTGGCCCTCTCCTTGACTCCTCCTTCTCCTCCTCCTCCTTCTGCACAATACCCAGATTCGAGATCAGGTTCCAGATGGCCTGATATCACTGTGCCATGAATGTTAGAAGGCTCGCATGGATGAACATGGTGGCTACACAGGATAGTTCATATTGCGGTGAAATGCTCATTGTTTGCAGTAGCTCTTTAGAGCTCTAGAGCGAACCTCGGGGGTCAGCAAGCAAAGGGGGGAATTCGCTTGCGTGACAGTTATGGATTGTAGGGAAGCACTTTGGGACTGAGCATCTGACCACCTTCAACAGTAGTTAGCGAAGAGGTTGATGCAGATGCACATATGGTAGGAAGGCGAAGAATCTTTTTGTTTGACCATTACCTGTATTGTCCTTCCTCTGCTTTGGTCCTGGAGATTTTTGTTTTTTGGATTAGATGTGGAGAAACAAAAGAACAGAATGTGTCTTGCAATTGGAATGCAAAACCTAGGCCGAGCCCAAAATGCATTCCAGGCAGAGCTGCATACTTTTGAATAGTTTGTGTTGGTTGCAAATCAATTGCAGTCCACCACTTGTTTTTGCTTCTTCCCCATTGCTGAGGCACCTGGTCCAGGCTGGTCAAGAGCTTAGCGCTTCAAAAGCTAAAGCAGACAAGTGAAAAATTAGTGGGTGCGTGCATGTGCGCTCACATTTTCTCTCTCTCTCTCTCTCTCTCTCTCTCTCTCTCTCTCTCTCTCACACACACACATACACATGCACACACATACATATACTCTTCATTATACGTAAACATTTATCAATTGAGCAGGTCAGCATTTATAAAAGTCAAGCAGCTGC
Source organism: Dunaliella primolecta (assembly GCA_914767535.2). Classification (NCBI taxonomy): domain Eukaryota; kingdom Viridiplantae; phylum Chlorophyta; class Chlorophyceae; order Chlamydomonadales; family Dunaliellaceae; genus Dunaliella; species Dunaliella primolecta. The sequence goes on from OU611765.1 coordinate 7,287,896, forward strand.
CCTGGCAGCCAATGCATCCAAAGGAGTCAAGCTTGTGGTTGTGGCCAACCCAGGTATGTGTACGTGCGTGCATGCGTGCGTGCGTGTGTGTGTCCGTGCAGCCGACTTATGCACCTTTTTTAGAATCCATTTTATTTTATATGCGTAATGCGCTTGGGCCTGGTCAGCCTCATTGTCATGATTGGCTGCAAAAAATGCACTGCGCCTGTAAACCTTCAGCGCATTTTGTCGCAGCCTGCCTTCCTGATGACCTTCCTTCCAGGCTTTGGGTTGCTCATGGTGCGCCTCGGCTCATAAGGACTTCCATTGAAGTTTTCATGCATGTTTTCATTCATGGTCAAGTATTTGCCTACCTAGGCAAAGGAACCTGTGAGGAAGACGTGAAGGGAGGTGAAGCAGGTTACCATCGGCAATCGGGTTTGTGGGTGTTTGCAATTGTTAAGAGTGCTAGGAGTGTGTGCCAACCTACATTGATAGTTGCAATGCCCTGTTGATGTTGTGATGCTTCCCGATCCTGCGCCATTCTCATTGCAATTTGGGAGGTGCTCTGCAAAGATGGAGAGGCCTGGAGCCTCTGTCAAATTAAGGCCTCCCCTGCTCCCCCCTTTGCATCTTTGTGAAAACCTTTCTTATTATGAAAGAGGCACCCTGCTGCAACAAAGACAAATGTCCCTGGAGCCTTCTGAGGCCTTCCCTGCTCTTCCTTGGCATTTCAGTGAGGAAACGCACACACACGCAACACTTCAATGAGTGCCTTTAATGCATTAGCTACACCCGTCTTCCCAGCCTTTCAGGATATTTTGCCGTGCAAGCCTATGTATATTATACTCTGTAAAACGTCTGTCGAGAGCTGCCTGCAAACTCTTGTGCTGCAAACTCTTGTGCAGCGCGATTTACATGTGTTAAATTTATGGCACCACGACCACATTATGCTGGGTATACGTTCCAGCATTTATCCTCAGCATAAAAGGTCGTGTGCTGCTTCAATGTTTCCTTTCTCAGTGCTGCTTCTGCCTCTTTCTTGTTTCTGTTACCTGGGCCTGAACAGCGCATATGATCTTGTCTGCGCACGTAAATCACAGGTCGCCAGTCTTGCGCTTTGATTGATGTGGGGAGTGCTCCACTCTTCCTACGTAGTTTTCCTGTTTTCTCTTCTCTTTTTCACTTTGCTGCACGTGTCTTTGCTTTGCCTTGATTTGCTTTGCCTTGCTTTAATTATCTTTGCTTTGCTTTGCACCAATTTTGCCACACTCTGTAGAGGCCTGTGGCGGGCCTCCAAGGCCATATGTGCGTTGTCTTGGGTGTCCATCAAACAATGATGCAATCAACCTTTCCTTCTGTCTACAGCCAACACCAATGCGTGGGTCCTGAAGGAGAATTCGCCAGGCATTCCAGCTGAGAACATCACTTGCCTCACCCGGCTGGATCACAACAGGGCTATCGCCCAGGTGCGTTTTCCCTCAAGACATTCCTCTCACGATGAGCTCTGTTTAGGAAAAGTAATGGGTGTAAGAGACGGCTCAGCTCATCCCTTGCCAGACGTCATTATCCAAAGAGGTGGTCCCACAGAGGCAGCAAAAATTGATGAGGAGGGGAGGCAACAGCATGTGTGCCCCTGCACACAGCTTCCAAGCTTGCAAACCATAATAGCGCCAAAAGGTTGCGAGCTGGAACATCACAACTAGAGCTTAGGCGCACATGTCGAGTTGAGACAACGCCAATTCCTCGAGAGATTCAGGGGGAAGTCTTGTGCTCCGATATGTATGAGCTGCAGAACTTGATCAGCCCAGCCCATCCCTCCACCAAGTGGCGTTTCCTTTTCATGCTAACTAAACAGCCAATGGAGTTTGGGTTCCTCAACTGGAGCTGCGCTTGGCCGGGGTGTCTTCCCCCTTGTGTGAAGGAGCCTTATATAAGGAAGGCTCCTTCAACCAAGGTGGAGTGCTTCCCCAAAGCAGCTGCTCAGGGACAGACAGAGAGGAAGGCAGGCAGGGAGGGAAATAGAGAGAGAGAGAGGGAGCAAGGGAGCGAGGCCATTTGGTTGGTATTTGTTCGGTGTTTGGAATTTATAACTTTGTTTCAAACCTCAAAACTACACACAGAAAGGGTGGAAAAGCTGCATGCCTTCTTGCAAGATCTGCATTCCTTACTTATGCAAAAGCTACATGGCTCCTGCAAAGCAGCCTGCCTCCTTCTGTGCAGCCTGGAGAGAGGGCAAGCGTCCTCAGTGCTGGACACTTGGCGTTGACGTCGAGGCTGTCAGGACTTTCGCCACGGTCCGTTATTTGTAATTCTTACTGCCAAAGACAGGTTGTAAGCGTACACCCATGCTCTTGGTAACAGGTAGGAGAGAGGGCAGGCGTCCACAGCACGGCTGTCAAGAATGTCATCATTTGGGGCAACCACTCATCCACACAGTGAGTGACCATTGCCACAATTCCACAGCAGCACTTCAGTTCCTTACTGGTCGGAGCAGCACCACTTCCATACTCCACTGCATATACTGTGCCATCCTTTGGGGCAAGCACCCATCCTCGCAGTGGGTAAACACTGCCGTTGTTTGTGATTCACACTCTCCCTCGCCATAAATTTCTGACAAGCTTCTTAAGAGGAACACTGGGCTGCATTTTGTAGCCGAGAAAACTATTGTGTAATTCAAGGCTACAATGGTTGAAATGGATGATCGATTTTGGGCCTTTTCAATGCCTTTGGATGAAGAGGCCGTAGTCCATGCTTTTTTCAAAAAACATCTTGCCCTAAAAATTGCGTTTCCTCTAAGTTGACGTTACTGAGATTTGCTGCCCGCATGCATTGTGCACAATCTGCCGCCAGAGTACGTACTTCTCTGCGCTGGTAACAACCAAGATCTGTGCTTGCATGCGCCATGCAGTACCCCGTCCACATGAGGCCCTGGGCTCAGTGCGCAGTGAATGAAACTAGGAACCTATAAAGTTTCATTGGATTTGCTTTTCTATGCAGTTCAGTGCCGAGGGTGCTGTGAACATTGCAAAGCCTCATCATCCAACCGCATGTTGTGCGCTAAGGAAGTTCAGTGTTTGCTTCTAACTGGACGCATATACACACACGCGCGCGCGCGCACACACACACACACACACACACACACACACACACACACACACACACACACACACACACACACACACACACACACACACACACACACACTGTTAACGCGCAGGTTTCCTGATGTGAGTCATGGCTCCGTGGCTGGCCAGCCCATCCAGACACGCCTACAGGGCGATACATGGCTGGAGGATGGCTTCATCACCACCGTGCAGCAGAGGGGGGCAGCCATTCTGAAGGCGCGGGGCCTGAGCTCTGCGCTCAGTGCGGCATCCTCAGGTAGGAATGTGTGTGGCTCTTGGGCGCGGCTTCCTCGGCACTGCTGCAGCTGAGGAGGGTTCGGCCATTCTGATTGCTGCCTGAGCTCCAAATGTAGTGTGGTATCCTCAGGTAAGGAGCATATGAGGCTTTAGGGGATGGCTTCTTTAGCAGGGTTACAAGGGTTACAAGGGGTTGGCCTACAGCCCAAGACTCTGGCTGATGATCTTCAGCAGGTGCAGCAGAGGGGGGCAGCAAATTTGAAGGGGCCTGAGCTCTGCGCTCAGTGCAGCATCCTCAGGTTTACCTGAGGAGTGTGTGTGGATCTGGGGGCTGGCTTCCTCAGCACCATGCAGAGGGGGGTATGGGTCAGTCTTAGCTGTGTCACCACAGGCCAGCTATGGTGATTGGTGCACATGCCGCAGCCTCTTAACGAGCTAGTGAGTGGTGCTCATGCCACAGCCTCTTAACACACTAGTGAGTGGTGCTCATGCTACAGCCTCTTAACACGCTAGTGAGTGGTGCACACGCCACAGCCTCTAAGCTGTGCAATCTTGGGGGCTCTTAGCTGTGCATTTTCAGAGGCTGATGACGAAGATTGACACTTTTTGACTTGGGAGCGTTGCAGCCAGCCTGCAATTATGTTGTAGTTAGAAGTGAACCATGCCCACAGATGCATGCGGACTACAAACACAAGGTGTTGCTTGTCAGGAATATTGGTCAAGAGAGGGGGGGGGGGGGACGGCTCCGCACGTAATGCGTTCCGTGTTGCCAATTGCTGTGACAATCTGGGTTTGAGCAACCCTCAGCTCACACCCACACTTGCATTTCAATTCTGGCTGCAGTGTGTGCCCACACTTGTACTTTGTGAGTAGGGTGGCCTATCCCATACAATCCAACATATGACACAGTGTATGTGTGTAGATTTCTTAGCATTGGGTATGCACCAGACAGGGAGGAAGTACAGGGAATTGGCCATCCCTCTTCACGCATGATGGCAGCCTGTGAGTTGGTTTATCCGCTCCTGATTGCAATGTGTGCTTGCACTAGTGCTACATGCCTGGTAACAGTGTGTAACCTAACTGCATATGCTCCAATTTGCTGGTGCAGTGCGTGACTTCGCTGCATATGCTCCATTCTCCTGGTGCAGTGTGTGAACACGTACCTAACCTCACTGCATATGCTCCATTACTGGTGCAGTGTGTGACCGCGTGCGTGACTTCATTGCATATGCTCCATTCTGCTGGTGCAGTGTGTGACCACGTACGTAACCTCACTGCATATGCTCCATTACAAGTGCAGTGTGTGACCGCGTGCGTGACTTCACTGCATATGCTCCATTCTGCTGGTGCAGTGTGTGACCGCGTGCGTGACTTCATTGCATATGCTCCATTCTGCTGGTGCAATGTGTGACCGCGTGCGTGACCTCACTGCATATGCTCCATTCTGCTGGTGCAGTGTGTGACCGCGTGCGTGACTTCACTGCATATGCTCCATTTTGCTGGTGCAATGTGTGACCGCGTGCGTGACTTCATTGCATATGCTCCATTATGCTAGTGCAGTGTGTGACCACGTACGTAACCTCACTGCATATGCTCCATTACTGGTGCAGTGTGTGACCGCGTGCGTGACTTCATTGCATATGCTCCATTCAGCTGGTGCAGTGTGTGACCGCGTGCGTGACTTGACTGCATATGCTCCATTCTGCTGGTGCAATGTGTGACCGCGTGCGTGACTTCACTGCATATGCTCCATTCTGCTGGTGCAGTGTGTGACCGCGTGCGTGACTTCATTGCATATGCTCCATTCTGCTGGTGCAATGTGTGACCACGTACATAACCTCACTGCATATGCTCCATTGCTGGTGCAGTGTGTGACCGCGTGCGTGACTTCATTGCATATGCTCCATTCTGCTGGTGCAGTGTGTGACCGCGTGCGTGACTTCATTGCATATGCTCCATTCTGCTGGTGCAGTGTGTGACCGCGTGCGTGACCTCACTGCAAATGCTCCATTCTGCTGGTGCAGTGTGTGACCACGTACGTAACCTCACTGCATATGCTCCATAACTGGTGCAGTGTGTGACCGCGTGCGTGACTTCATTGCATATGCTCCATTCTGTTGGTGCAGTGTGTGACCGCGTGCGAGACCTCACTACATATGCTCCATTACTGGTAAAGTGTGTGACTGCGTGCGTGACTTCATTGCATATGCTCCATTCTGCTGGTGCAATGTGTGACCGCGTGCGTGACCTCACTGCATATGCTCCATTCTGCTGGTGCAGTGTGTGACCGCGTGCGTGACTTCACTGCATATGCTCCATTTTGCTGGTGCAGTGTGTGACCGCGTGTGTGACTTCATTGCATATGCTCCATTCTGCTGGTGCAGTGTGTGACCACGTACGTAACCTCACTGCATATGCTCCATTACTGGTGCAGTGTGTGACCGCGTGCGTGACTTCACTGCATATGCTCCATTTTGCTGGTGCAGTGTGTGACGGCGTGCGTGACTTCATTGCATATGCTCCATTATGCTGGTGCAGTGTGTGACCACGTACGTAACCTCACTGCATATGCTCCATTACTGGTGCAGTGTGTGACCGCGTGCGTGACTTCATTGCGTATGCTCCATTCTGCTGGTGCAGTGTGTGACCGCGTGCGTGACTTCATTGCATATGCTCCATTCTGCTGGTGCAGTGTGTGACCGCGTGCGTGACTTCATTGCATATGCTCCATTCTGCTGGTGCAGTGTGTGACCGCGTGCGTGACCTCACTGCATATGCTCCATTACTGGTGCAATGTGTGACCGCGTGCGTGACTTCACTGCATATGCTCCATTCTGCTGGTGCAAAGTGTGACCGCGTGCGTGACTTCATTGCATATGCTCCATTCTGCTGGTGCAGTGTGTGACCGCGTGCGTGACTTCATTGCATATGCTCCATTCTGCTGGTGCAGTGTGTGACCGCGTGCGTGACCTCATTGCATATGCTCCATTACTGGTGCAATGTGTGACCGCGTGCGTGACTTCACTGCATATGCTCCATTCTGCTGGTGCAAAGTGTGACCGCGTGCGTGACTTCATTGCATATGCTCCATTCTGCTGGTGCAGTGTGTGACCACGTACGTAACCTCACTGCATATGCTCCATTACTGGTGCAGTGTGTGACCGCGTAGGTGACTTCATTGCATATGCTCCATTCTGCTGGTGCAATGTGTGACCGAGTGCGTGACCTCACTGCATATGCTCCATTCTGCTAGTGCAGTGTGTGACCGCGTGCGTGACTTCACTGCATTTGCTCCATTCTGCTGGTGCAGTGTGTGACCGCGTGCGTGACTTCACTGCATATGCTTCATTCTGCTGGTGCAGTGTGTGACCACGTACGTAACCTTACTGCATATGCTCCATTACTGGTGCAGTGTGTGACCGCGTGCGTGACTTCATTGCATATGCTCCATTCTGCTGGTGCCGTGTGTGACCACGTACGTAACCTCACTGCATATGCTCCATTACTGGTGCAGTGTGTGACCGCGTGCGTGACTTCATTGCATATGCTCCATTTTGCTAGTGCAGTGTGTGACCACGTGCGTGACTTCATTGCATATGCTCCATTCTCCTGGTGCAGTGTGTGACCACGTACGTAACCTCACTGCATATGCTCCATTACTGGTGCAGTGTGTGACCGCGTGCGTGACTTCATTGCATATGCTCCATTCTGCTGGTGCAGTGTGTGACCACGTACGTAACCTCACTGCATATGCTCCATTCTGCTAGTGCAGTGTGTGACCGCGTGCGTGACTTCATTGCATATGCTCCATTCTGCTGGTGCAGTGTGTGACCGCGTGCGTGACTTCATTGCATATGCTCCATTCTGCTGGTGCAGTGTGTGACCACGTACGTAACCCCACTGCATATGCTCCATTACTGGTGCAGTGTGTGACCGCGTGCGTGACTTCATTGCATATGCTCCATTCTGCTGGTGCAGTGTGTGACCGCGTGCGTGACTTCATTGCATATGCTCCATTCTGCTGGTGCAGTGTGTGACCGCGTGCGTGACTTCACTGCATATGCTCCATTTTGCTGGTGCAGTGTGTGACCGCGTGTGTGACTTCATTGCATATGCTCCATTCTGCTGGTGCAGTGTGTGACCACGTACGTAACCTCACTGCATATGCTTCATTCTGCTGGTGCAGTGTGTGACCACGTGCGTGACTGGATGCTGGGCACGCCCAAGGGCACCTGGGTGTCCATGGGTGTTGTGAGCGATGGCTCGTACGGCATCACCCCTGGCCTGGTCTTTTCCTACCCTGTGCGCTGCTCCGGCGGCAAGTGGAGCATCGTGCAAGGTGTGTGTGTGCGCTGCTTTTGTGCAATGACTCCCGTGGAGCATCGTGCAAGGTGTGTGTGTGTGTGTGCGCGCGCGCGCTGCTTTTGTGCAATGACTCCCGTGGAGCATCGTGCAAGCTGTGTGTGTGTTTGTGTTTGTGTGTGTGCGCTGCTTTTGTGCAACACTCATGCAATGATTCCAGTGGAGCATGGTTTAAGTCGTGCGCGATGATCGTGGCGTACGGTGTTTTTTTTGCAAGCCTTTTGTGTGTATGTGTTTCTGTGAAGATGTGTGCAAATGTTTGCATGTTTGTGAAAATCTTGGAATGGGTTAACTGAGGCTGTGTTGAAAGCTGACGGCTGTGCACCTTACTGCTGCACCCGTGAGTCATGGCATTGGTTCCAGCAACAATGCTCATGACACTCAGGTTGGATGCGCGCGCCTGTTTGCATTTGTGGGTTTGCATGTGTGCGTGTATCCTACATACACGGTGTATGTATGTGTCCTTGGTTTTACAGAAGTACCATAGACACCATAGGATCAAGAGTGTTTCTACAAAGTTGTTACAATGCCTCAATACCACAACAAATCACCCAATTTGGTGCAATGGGCAGTCTGGAATGGAGGTTTGGTAGTCAAATGTAGAGTTCACGCCGCGGCTAAATAGGCGTGTGTGTCCCAACTGGTACCTCTGAAACCCGAGTGCTACAGAAACCGTAGTGCTCTACAAGGAACCCGAGCTTGAGAATGTGCTCATTGGGGGGCACATATGCAGGGAGCATGCAAAAAGCACCAATTATTTTGGCCTCAGATAACTTGCTCTGTGATTATGCCATGCATGGCTTGACTGGGTGAAAGCCAAGAAAGCATTGTACATGATAGAGATCCATCCACATCCACCTGGTGGATGGACTGGGCAACGGAGTGTTGGGCTCCGCTGGGCCATGTGATGTATGTGCATGCAATTCCAGTTCCTCATGTACACACTACAATAGAACCACTCTTAGCTGCAGCTGCACAAGGCCATTTGAAGGCAGAATAAGCAAAGTAATGCCAACCGAAGACAAGCTTAGAGGGAAGGGTGGAAAAGGAGGGCAGACCTAGCCTACCTGCCCCTAAAAGCCTAGTTTTGGGTAAGAGAGAGCCAGAGTAGGTCCTCCCGGAGGAGAGTGTGGGCCAAGCTTTCCTGTCCCAAAGAGCCTTGTGCATGAGGGAGCTCGGGGTAGGAGAGAGCTTATGGTTAGACGGGCTTACCCTGTGGGTGAAGATGATCATGTCCAAGTTATTGTAGCTAAAGCAGAATCACTTACTGCAAATCCATGCTTATTCCATAATTAGCTTTGAAAAGAGAAAGTAGATCACTGTATGACGCGTGGCGTATTGCGATGAGAATTGCGCTATGTTTTACTCTCTAATTATGGAGCCTCAAATAATAGTAGCTTTTGGTTAGAAGGATGGGCTTCCCTTGCAGGTGACCGAGATGGTCCCTTTCTCCTCCCAACCCATAAAAGCGCCCTGATTCAGGTAAGGCAAAGATAGGTCCGTGCTGGTCCTTGATTGTCCCACAAAAATCATATATGTGAGGGGTGCAGGATTACAGCAGGACCACGCAACATTAATTTCATGGATGTAAACATGAATAATTTTAATTGAAATGAAGGGTATCAGCGTGGAAGCCCCAACCGGTTTTCCCCTGCAAGAATGAGAGATTGCCAGAGAAATTCAGAAGGGGCGCCGGGTTGTAACAATGATTTATGTTTCAGGGGTGAGAGGACATTGCTTCTAATTTGATATGAGTTGTAAGTCAGCCAACAGCCCTGATCAAGGCAAGGGGCATTAAGAATGCTTGGAAGTGGGATCAGGACAGGAACAAGGTGAAGTGGAGCAGGACAGCATCCAACAAGGACTCTCTCCTTGCTCCCAAGGGGGGCGGGCATTGGCAGATAGCCATGAGGAGAGAGCAGCACGTGAGGCAGGAAATAAAGTACGCATGCAAATGCTGCACCATGGTGCTGTTAAGGGAGCATGAGGACCACATTATTAAGTTTGTCCAGGGCCTCGTAAATTTCATATGTACATGACCTCGTAGGCCAGCACAGCCCAGGATGTGCTCCAGGTCATAAATGGGACATCCAACAGCAGCACTGCTGGCATCTTCTCAAATTGCCAAGGCCAAAAGGTCAATTCCTTCCATGTATTGATCGTTCTTAATTATCCATCACTGTCAATCATTTCTGTTAATGGTTGTTCATGGTTTATAATTTTCACACTCATCCAACATAATGAAACTAAAATTGACTAATTAATTATTAAGATGGCACACTGTGCAAGTCGTCTGCTGAACCAAAGTCGGTATTCATGGAGTTGGAAAGCAAGAAGTTGATTGTAGCTGTATAAGCAGGCTGCTCTTTACGTCTCGGATTGAAAACTATAGTGAACACCTGTCTGCCTGAAATATGGACAAAGGCATGAGCTGAGAGGTGATCAATTGGCTGAGTAAGTTGAAGCATCATGCATGTTTTTTTGAGCAGAAGCCAATCAGTTGAGCTGATGACAAATGGAAGATCCCCCCTGGATTAGCTGCGCAAAATGTCCTGTGTTTGGAGGATGATGGATGCAGGCCTTCAATGATTTATCAAACTGTACGCGGTGCTGGAGCAGGAGGAGCCCTCACTGGATCGACTGCGCAGATTTTACTGTGTTTTTATTTTCACGAGGCTGAGCATGAATTATCGATATTACTGGTTTTATGCAGGCCTGCAGCTGGATGAGCCCTCTCTAAATCGGCTGCGCATAACTGAGCAGGAGCTATTGGAGGAGAGGGAGATGGCTCTGGCCTCAGCAGGCGCGCCTTAAGCGTGTGCGTGCATATATGCGTGCATGTTATGCAGCCTCTTAGAGGGATGATGGAAAATGACAGGGGCATGTGTACGTGAATGTGGACCACAAATGTAATGGCCAGCATTTTGTGCAATGAGAGAGGGGCATAGTGTGCGGTGTCCACACGTCGTGGGTGCAGTAGACAACAGCAAACATGGGAAGTGTTTGTAAGCATCAAAGCATCAAATTGTTAGAAGCAGTGAAGTGTTCTGTATGCAGGAAGCCCCGTCCACTCATGACCTGCCTGTTTTGTCGTGGAGAGGCATGCTAGTGGATGAGAGTCTTTTTTTTTGCTGACAGGTGGCAGGTGCTTGTGTCTTTGTGGATGTGTGTGTCACGCCTGCATTCATGTGAAATCTGGCTGTGTGTGGGCTGAGGATTCTCATAAAGGTACTGCTGGTCTCCTATTAGGACAAGCAAATGTTACCTACGGTGCACCCCAGACTGTTGGTGCACACCCAGGAAGATGCATGCAGTCCTGTCGAGTGTGCACAGTAGCAGTATAGTGGCACTTTGACATGTAAAATGATAGCCGCCGCCAGGTAAGCACCCAGCATGCATTTGTAGGGCACGCTTGTACGCTCGCTTCTTCCAGTGTAGTGTGTGCTGCCCTGGCATTGAGTCTGCAATACTCAGAGTGCATTAAGCGTTGTGTACCATTCGTCTGTGTACAATACAAGTCCATGACTGTACTATCGCTACCATGACTGTACTATCGCTACCATCACACAAACAAAGTGGACTATGTACTATCCTTTTGTGACTGACCACTCCTTTCAATTCTGCTTTCACTTGAGTATTTTTCCTGCGTCTCAATACATGGTGTAGCTTGGTCATTCTCCTTTCATTCAAAGAGCGGAGATTTGTGTGGTGTTGTGAGTGCCACAGTTACAGGTTAAAGTTTGCAAAAGCAAACATGCCACTGAGCAGTATCACTTCTAGCATTGCCACAGTAATTCAGCACCCTTCATTCTCTAATTAATCAATCTTTACTTCCTTTGCACAGGCCCACTTACAAAAAATGCTTATATCGTCATTGAACTTGACTTGCGTCCTGAAGTCAGGCCTAATTATTACAATGCTTACAATGGGGGGGACCTTCAGCCTGGTTATTTGGCTGATCGGCTTGTGGCTGGTCACAGCCAGCCAGAAATAAATCCATAAGCTTAGACACAAAAAAGAGAAGCTTTGTCTTTTGCTGATGAATGAATTAAGAAGCAACTTGAGGATTCACTTGATGCAGGAAAAAGAGATAGTGTCTCAGAATTCCTGGAAGTACAGTTCAAAGAGGACGCGATAATCGCGCAAAATACAAGCTTGTTCATCAGTGCAGTAACTTTAAACGGTTAAGAAGAGCATGTACTTCATCTTGAGTTTCATTGCAAGAACACCTGCCACACAGAGAGGTTCCATCGCCAAACAGTCGATTTGGCTCTCAAAATATGAGCACGATGCCAGAACCTGCTCCCACTACTAATGCGTAGTACGTATAACTTGCTTGGGGTTACAAGTGGTTAGCCTACAGCCCGAGATTCTGGCTGATCGGCTGCTTGTGAGACTTGCCCAACCAGCATCAAAAATTAAAACAGCTCTGACAAAAACATAGAAAAAAAAAACTATATGAGTCTTGATTTAGGAAAGCATTGGTTTTAAGAAAAGAAAAAGAAAAGTCTATGCCAGCCAAAAGGCCGCGTGCTTCAACTTAACTTGAAGGTCCTCTAACGAGCAAGATAGCAAGGATCTCACCTAAGGGCCCTCATACCTAAACTAGAAACATATAGCCTAGGAGAAAGCCAGGAACAGAGCTAATGAGGATCTGGAGGGTTGCCCGCCATGCTCCTGGACGCCTGGACTCTCCTTCTCCTGCTCGCCACCGCCATGCGCCCAGCAACCCTCCCCCAGAAGTCCCCTGAAAATGAAGTGCATGCCTGGTGTTGATAATAGTTGTTAATCCTTGGATAGCACGGTAGCTTAACTTGGATGCTAATGGTTTAGCCTCTTGCCTGGTTATATCCAAGTTGATTAGTGGTTTAAGCGTGTAGTCATTATAGATAGTGCCTGCCACACCAACGAAGATGATGTGCAAGGTCACCTTGTTGTTCATATTTGTGTTTTTCAAGCTGCGGGTTTTAAGCCTGGTTATAGTGCCGGCATGCTGGGCAGATGCAGCTTCCAGAGTGGAAAAAGGGTTGGTATCAGGGCAGAATTTAAATTCAACAAGATGAATGCCCCTGTCTTGGGGAGGGATCTTAGTAGGATCAAGGTGGGCAGACCGGCCTGGGATAGAGTGCACAAAGACAGCATCAGGGCGGCGTTGGTGTCGGTTAGAGGAGCCAGTACCATCAGGGGATCGAGCATCGAGCTCAGCCACCGTCATATTACGGAGCCCTGGTCAAGCGCGAGGAAGGCGACGGCAAGGTGGAGGTCCCCGGATCGAATCCTTGTGACCGGGGTGGATAAAAAGATGCCCACTATCGGTAGGAGTCAATGGGAGGCTCTTTCCTTAATGCACGCGGTCGAACGGCAAGTGTAGATCTTTATTAAGCATTGAGCTCAGCCACCGTCATGTTACAGAGCCCTGGTCAAGCGCGAGGAGGGCGACAGCCAGGTGGAGGTCCCTGGATCAAATCCTTGTGGCCGGGGTGGATAAAAAGATGCCCTCTATCGGTGGGAGCCAATGGGAGGCTCTTTCCTTAATGCACGCGGCCAAACGGCAAGCGCAGATCTTTGGGGGATTACGGTAAGGCACCTCCATGCGGTGTCCCCTGGTAACGCCCTCGTGTGCTCGAGCACACGCCCGGACATACTCGGGAGCGGCTGAGGCCTCACCACTGGCCGCAGGACCAACAGCAGCCTATGCCGATGGCCTCTGGAGCTGGCTCGCGGCGCAGGCGGGGCGCGCGTGGGTGCTGGAGGAAGATTTGGTGCAGAAGTGGTCCCTGAAGTGGCGCGGTGGAGAAGGAGTTCAGAGGTGGAGTGTCTCAACATGGGTCTGCATAATTATAACTCCGTGCTCGCCTCCCAATCACGGTTGGCTCTCATAGGGAAGAGGGGGGCCCATGCTGGGATGTTGGAGAGCATGCTTGGGGCTTAGGGGTGGGTCTTAAGCTTGCTGGACAGGGCCTGCCTGACAGTCGTGTCGTGGGTCCCATGGTGGGGGCCAACTTGCTGGAGTAGACTTCTGTGCTTGCTCTTCCTCTTGGTCTGTGTGGTGGGACCCTTCCTTTCAGGACAGGTGACCTTTCCTTAATGCACGCGGCCAGACTTGGCAAGCGTAGTCTTTCTTTCTTTCTTTCTTTCTTTCTTTCTTTCTTTCTTTCTTTCTTCCATCAGGAAAATCCAGTCAGGGATAGCTCGTGAGATGTTTCAGGGACTTCTATGCCCTGATCCAGTAATCTCTCATTTCTGCAGGCATACATACCAATAAGGGATGAGCCATATCTGCCTTTGCTGAGGGCTTTAACACAGATGCTAAGGCCAACATGGTGCTAGTTGGTATGCATGCCATTCATTGTTGGGTTAAGACACCTAAGGGCATTGATCTCAGGATCAATTATAATGTGAAAGCTTGCCAAGAAAGAAATAAAGTCTGTGATTGGAAGCCGGGCAAAAGTATGTAACGGCTTGAAAAGATCAGTGAAAAGATCCATGTGTTCTCTGCGCAGCTCACACGCCTCAAGGCAATTGCGATAGAAGAGAGCATGTGTCTCGTCTTGGACTTCAGCACTCTCACAATTATTACAAACATTTGAACCACTCAGTCATTTATAGGATTCAACCTTCAAGCTGTGGGCACGAAGCCTACACCTACTCACATCCCTCATGACTTCTTAGGCAAATCCAGAAAAAGATACCAAGGCAGGGGTATATAGGTTTGGCGAGCATTACATGCAAGAGGAGTCACTGCTACAGTAGCAAACCAAGCTTGGTAGGAAGCAAGCTTATTGTTACTTCCTCGGGGATCTACTGACTCAATCTCTTTCCAAACTCCTTACAATCTGTACCTCAAGTTTGCACTAAAGTTCTTGGAAATAGCACCACCTGATTTTACAGCCTGCTCAAAAATACCAGAATTACGCAATCTTTTGATGGCTTGAATAAACTGCGCTGACCAGCACTTGTCATCTTTGAATTGTAACTTCAAATCGGCTTGCACAACACGGCGTGCAGTATTGCTATTTGTACCAAAGCATGCTGTAAAACAGCTTGACTGCAGCTCTGTATCAATAATACAAGCCATTAAACAGCTTGACTGCAGCTCTTTATCAATAATACAAGCCAAGAAATTCACTCTCTACTCTGACTGGGCTGCACTTCTTATATCTGGCAGCAAAACTAAAGCAACGGGCATTTTACACAGTCATCCTGGAAAAGATCAAAATGGGGTGACACCATCTCAAGCTCTCTGTCAACAACTCGAAGGAAAAATAGAAATCCAAAGACAAAAGGCCCAGTTTCTTGCATCACATGAACCCTTCCTTTATCTTGGAGTTCAAATCACCATGGACTTAAATTGGAAGCATTGAATTCAACGCATGACCTGTAACCTCAGAAATAAGCTTGATAACCTTGACTCCTCCTATGCCTCCCCACGTCAAACGCTTGACATTGCCCGTACAGCCATTGTCCCTAGCCTTGCCTATGCTTTTGCAGTTACTCCTTGCACGCCAGCAGACTTCATCATTTGGGATACCATGATAGACAGGATGATCAAACATAAATACAAACTCTGGAATAGCACAGCAGCAGATACGATTCACGAAGATTCTGATAACTTTGGACTAGGGCGCACCTCAATTTGTGTAGAATACCACATACGCCTGGCTTTTGCACTCACATCTAGCCTAGAGGATCCCTCAACTAGACACCGCACCATAAGCCTGAATCTCCTCACTAAGCAAATAGCGGACCTTAAGCTCTTATCTACATACCAGCTTGGCTACAAGGCCTGGCTTCGGCTGTACCAGAAGTAGACTGGAAGCTGCGAAGTATAGGCAACCATTCTACTCTCAACACAATGCATGCTGATATGCCTGGATTCAATAAATGCCAACGCCTCCCCTCTGACAAACAACAAACACCTAGAAACCCAACCTATCCACATATAAGCAATCAGGAAGAACTTTTTGTACCTAACCAATCTAGTCCAACCCTCAAGCTCAAAGTCCCTGACTGGAGGACATGGGCTTACACTGATGGTAGTTGTCAAATTCAGAATGGCATACAATAAATTGGAGGAGGCGTCTACTGCCCTCTCACTGACAGCAGAAGTTTTGCCGAGCCCAACGGTGCTGGAATTACCAACACCATGTGTCGAGCTGGATTAGCAGCAATTGCTGCTGCCATCACGCACTCTTATTCACACATTGCTTCAAACAGTCTCACCTCTCTTCATCAAATACGTAAACATCTTATTTACCCTGAGAGTCACAAACAACACATTCAAGGGGATGTTCTTAAAATCATATCTTCTCTCGTTAGCAACTCGCAAACCAATATTTGTGTCTACAAAGTAAAATCTCATGCTGGCATTGCTGGTAACGAGTGTGCAGATGCCATTGCTGGATATCAAGCAAGCCAAGCCAATAATAACGTGGCTGATACTGGGATCCCTTGCGCAGGCCCGGGCGGAAATCCTTTCTCTCATTTATTTTGATTAGTCATGGAGGGAAAAAAAGAACACAATGCTGGCACATCCACAGCTCCTACACCCAATCCTAAAATCACCTACCTCCCCAATCTTCAAAACACTCTCAAATCTTATATGCATACAAAACACAGACTTGGATATGCCAACTCCAAAACAGGCTACTATTCATATTATCGGAGTTTGTTACCAAATGTAGATAAGAAAATCAGCAATGCCTTTAGGAACATGTCCTGTATATCCACACCCATGAAGCGCACCATCTTACAATATCGCACTGGCACCCTCTATAAACAAAAACATGCGGTTCGTTTTAAAAGGTCTACTGACCCACTATGCCCTCTCCCAGGCTGTCATCAATTAGACAGCGCACTCCACATGCTTTTAGGCTGCCAAAATCATACCATCTCCAGCATGAAAACCGAACGCCACAATGTTGCTGGAAGAATGATCATCAAAGCTCTTAGCAAAAGCCCTTGGGGAGCGGGTTTAGTTAACATGGACATAGGGAGTGGTGATAGGTTGGCGCAGCACAACCTTCAAATCCCTGCACATGCATAAAACAAAGTTATACCCCCTTACCTCTTTCCAAGAAAATTTTCTAAGAGATCTAGATTCACCTCCAGCCGTCCTGATGCTATACTGATTACTCCCTATAAAGCCAAACCCACTTCTTCTCCTTCTACCTCCTGCTCACACCATCATGCGTTACGCAGCAGGCACAGCCCCACACTGAGGGCCACAACAGCCAACCGCGTGAGGCAACCCCACCAACTGAATGTAAACCAGCGGCATGTGCACTTGATCGAAATCAAGTACTGTGAAGACACGAGGCCTGGACAGCAGTTGGAGGCGGCACAGCGGCAGCATGCAGACCTCTGCAAACTCATTAATGCAAAAGTTGTGACTCTCCACACCATCCTTTTGGGTGTTGGTGGGACCTGCTACACTGAGCACACCCTTAACCAGTTTAAACAACTGGGACTTGACCAACGCGCCAATAAACTCGCTCACAAACTTCATGCCCATTCTGTCATGTATGCCAACAGGCTTGTTACCGCTAGACGTGCTATTGAAAACAACAATACTTCTTGCAGCCAGGTTATGGAGCCGGGTGCTTCCAATAACCCTCCAGATCCCCATTAGGGTCTTCGTTTTGTAGCTTCGTGGTGGAGGGGACTCACGGCTCCTCTGAGCCACTGGCAATGTGTCCCCTTTTCCTTAATTGATGTAGGGAGAGTTTCCTCTGCCTACGTAGTTTTTCTTTTCTTTTTCTTTCTATGGAGGCGGAGGAAATTTTCACTACTTTTATTTATTAAGGACAAAGAGAAATTGTCAAAAGAGCCGCAAGTCCCCTCCACCACAAAGCTGCAGAACAGGAAGGGCTAGTGGGGACCTGGAGGGTTGCCGGAAGCACCCAGCTCGAGAACCTGGCTAAGAGTAGTAATAATGTTTTCGAGAGCACGCCCAGTGGTAACAAGTGTGTGGGCATATATACTATCTGTCAGTAACAGAATGAGCATGAATTTTACGGGCAAGTTTGGTAGCGCGTTGGTTATCCAGCCCCAGTTGTTAAAAATGGTTAAGGGTATGCTCAGTATAACACGCTCCACCATCGCCAACAACTCATGTAATAATTGAGATTTTATACCTCTACATTCCAAGTTCTGTTTGTGCCGCACTTTCAGGCAATCATATACACACTGACACAAACTAGCCGTGAAATACAATGCGCATGTATGTACACTGATGCGCATGTACGTACAAACGCCCCGGCCCAAACATGCTCAGGCACAGAAGCGCATGTGCACACATACACGCACGCACGCATGCGTGCACACACACACATGTGCACACGCCCACGCGCGCACACACACACACACACACACACACACATGTGCACACGCCCACGCGCACGCGCACGCGCACACACGCACACGCACACCCACACCCACACCCACACCCACCCACACCCACCCACCCACACACACACCCACCCACACCCACCCACACCCACACCCACCCACACCCACCCACACCCACCCCCACCCACACCCACACCCACACCCCCACCCCCACCCCCCCCCCACACACACACACACCCCACACACACACGAATGCTTGCGGCTTCGTGATTGGTGCAATGCCATGACATATTCGAATGGAGTTGATGCGTTGTTCAATTGCCGACCCGATGTTGATGCTGGCTGGCAAAGTTTGCTACGCAAGTACAAGGAGGCCTCACAGAAAGAGTGCTTTACTACATAGTTGCCTGGGTGGTTTGCCACTTGTGAACGCTGGTGGTGGTCAATGATGGGTTAGCCCCATCCACCTCGAATATCTGACTTGGGGACCAGATGCGATCCGCATCAATCTAATTCCCCCGTAACCATTTGGTCACATAAGGATTATTTATGTGGAGCATCTGCATCCGATTAGACTAGGGTAAAAAGTGTGCAAAGGGTGAGTTAGGACCACCCTTGGCTGTCCATTTGATTTAAATCTAACAGACCCGCTCCTGCAAGATGGCAGCGCTGTCCAGGCGGGCCTGCGGGCTTGTCCTGGCGCTTGCAGCGTGCTCTCTGCTGCAGCCTGCAGGTATGGGGACAGATGGTGCATTTTATGGCTCCAGCTCGAGGATCGATCCTCGATGTCCGCATGTCCCCTCAATCGCGATCGAGCACGATCGCGATTTTCTGCGGCACGCAGGCGCTTGCGTACTTGCACGCCCTTGAGCATACTTGCTTTCCATCCTGCACCCGGCACACGAATTGTAAATGATGCTGTTCTTGGGAAATTTTCCAATTTGCCAAGCATCTCCTGAGATGTGCGCATTTTGGTGGCTGATCATCTGCAACTGGATGTATGCAATATGCACATGCGAACACATATATCCAGTGTGTGTATATATTCATGGATTTTCCAGTATCTGTATATACAGATGAAAAACTTCACTTTTACAATCACATGTACATGTTGAAAACTTCTTCTGTATATACAGATGAAAAACTTCACTTTTACAATCACATGTACATGTTGAAAACTTCATCTATGTCCTTATTTTTTTGCTGGTCATAATTGATGCGCAGGTGCAAGAAGCTTTGCAAGTCCTTCCATGGGCAAGGATGTAAAAATGAACCGCATTGGGAAGTACGAGAGTGGTGTCGTCGATGATGGCTCAATGGAGATTGTGGCGTATGATGCTGAAACAAAAACAGTTGCTGTCGTGGATGCAAGCGATGAAGGTGAGATGAGCTGTTGGAAGTCCCTCACGAGGAAGCATCTCCCAGCAACAATGGACCACTATCACAGATAGTATCAGCATGGTCAGTAAAAGAAGGTGGATTTGGCCAAAAATAGAATTTTTTTGAATTTTAATCCTTTCCAATTCAAATTGGAAATTTTGTTTATTGGGTCTGTGCGGCAGAAAGGTTACTATAAGGAGTTGACTCATCCAGCACCGTCTACCCCCCAATTGATTTGCAACCACGCATCTACCATGCACCCCAAAATCATTATTATTTACACTGATGCAGGGGCTCTTGCTCGTGTGAGCCACTTAAAAGCGCCAGGGGCACTAATCACTAATATGAGCTCAGTTCACTCCAGGCAGCCTTGTTCACTTGCCCTCTTCTTCAGCCCCTCATTGCTGCCCTTTTCTGCTGCTCTCCTCCCCACTGCTGCTACCACCGCTACTGCTACATGTTTGCTGGCCTTGCGTGCGCTCTGGGGAACCTGCTGTTGCTGCTATGATGGGAGACCTATTGTTGTTGCTGTGAATGGGGCTGCCGCAGGGACTGCTGCTGCAGAGAGGCTCCTGTAAGGGAGGGAAGCTGGCCAGATCGTGGTGGGACACTGCCTAGTTATGCTCCATGTTGCCTCCTAACCGTTAATTCCAACAATCACGCACACTCCCTGAAAAATATTTTATTACTGGCAGTCACTGCGCAGTTGCCATGCAGAAAAAAAACTTATCCATGCGCCAGATTTCAGGCATTGCACGCGCGGCAATTTAAGTAGTATCAGTCAACTAACACGCGCATGCGCGCGCGCACGCACACGCGCACACACACGCACACGCGCGCACACACACACACACACACACACACACACACACACACACACACACACACACACACACACTGCCATTGCTTAAACTGCAGCACCCGGCATCACACTGCTTGATGTGGAGGATCCCACAAATCCCAAAATGAAGAGCTCCATCTCTTACAAGGGTGGTGCTGCTGGACAAGGAGTTGGCAACCCCAACAGTGTGGTGTTCCACAAGTAAGGACAATTAATTCTGCATTAGTCACCATCCTCATAGCTGCGATGTACAATTGATTGCATGCCCTTGCAATGCACACCTTATGCATTTGTTTATGCGCCCAGAACCTATTTTGTACAATGCATCTCAAACAAGGTTGCATTCTCATGGCGAGTTCTTGTAGCATGCAATACACTCAAAGGCAACAGATGTAGGGAGCGCTGTTGCTTCCTTTGTTGCATTTCCCCCCTCCCTACTGGCAGGTCAGGTCTCTCTCTCTTTCTCTCTCTCCCTCTCTCTCTCTTTCTCTCTCTCTCTCTCTCTCTCTCTCTCTCTCTCTCTCTCTCTCTCTCTCTCTCTCTCTCTCTCTCTCTCTCCTCTCTGCTGGAGATTCAAGAGAAGGCTGTACGATTTGCAGCATCGGAGGAGATGCCATCCTTGTTGTCTTTTTTGAAGATGTCTGATGTTAGCATACTTGCTTGGTGAGCTCAGCGATTATCCATCCTGTTGCAGTTTTGCACTTTACAAGCAATGCCCTTTGCAGGCTTTTTTAATGTACTCTCCGTTCCTTACATCTTCCAATGCTTGTACCTGCCTTCCAGGTCTATGCTGATCGTGGGGGCTGCGGCCACTACCTTGACTGACAATGGCTTTGTCACGTTCTTTAAACTCGACGGCACAAAACTAGGCCAGGTACTGCATGCAATCAGTACATATTTGGGTATGAGATGCGTTTCCAAGCAAAGAGGCAACATATTTATAATTGCAGTGCACCTGTCTGCAGGGATTGATTGCGCAGTTTGTTCTCTCTTGGGCCCATGTATTTGCTGAGATGTTATTGCGTAGAGCACATGCATGCCTGGATTCTACTTGCGCGCACAGTGAATTGTTAGAGCAAGTCTTGCAAACAAGATGAAGTGCTTGATGCAAATGATCTTAGCTCTTTGAATGAAAGGGTGTGCGCGCCTGACAGACGCCACAACTTGCACATGCAGGTTGAGGCTTGCCCGCTGCCTGACAATGTGGTCGTGAACGATGATGGCAGCAAAGTTTATGTTGCCTGTGAGGGTGAGCCAAGCGATGGAGACAAGGGCCCCCTTGACAACACAAATCCAAATCCAGCAGGCGCCATTGGAGTGGTGGATGTGACATACAGCAGCGATGGACAGTTCCAGGTGTGTGTGTGTATGTGTGCGTGTGCGTGTGTGTGTGTATCAGCAGTTCCACGCTTGATACCTCTGTGAACAGGATGAGGACACTTTCAAGAGATGACCTGAGAGCCTGCCTGCATTGGCCAGCAATCCCTTGGCTGCATTGATTTGTATGGGTGCTTTTGTAGCAACACTCCTGAACTTTGTCCAACTTCTCAATTGTCTACGCCACATGCACACAGAAAGCTGAGCTGACCAAGACCATCTCTTTGCAAAAGTACATAGACGGGCTGAGCGATGAAGCCTTCAACACGCTCAAGGATAAAGGCTTCATGCTGGATGGCCGTGTCCCCAAGGATCAGGCTGCTGTTGACATGGAGCCTGAGTACATCGCCTTGGGCGGAGGCAGGGCTTATGTATCCCTGCAGGTGTGAGAGGCCCATGACGCATTTCTTGCAACCTGTTTTGCGCTCTGCCAAAGAATGCCTGTGCTGCTTGTGTGGACATCATGAGCTTGTGTAGCACAAGGCTCGTTTGGAGGGGAAGCTATTGTGATGGAATTAGATGGCTTCTGATGCTGCTCCACATGATGAGTACGTCTCTGTCCCTGCCTGCAGGAAAACAATGCCATTGCCGTCGTTGACCTGGAGACGGAAGAGGTCACAGACATTTGGCCTATGGGCATCAAAGATTGGAGCGGCATGATGGTATGTGTGTTTGTATTTTGCTGGCAAGCCCCGTCTGTCACCCTTGACGCTTTTTTCATGCACTCATCCTCCATGCCCAAGCCGCATTTGTTGTTTGTTGCCACCTTGCTCTGACCTCCAGATTGACATTAGCGGCGAGGATGCAGACGGAAATGATGCCATCAACAGGCAGAAGTGGCCATACTTATGGGGCCTGTGAGTTGAAGCACATAAAACAGTTTTTGTGCCTGCCCTTACAATGGTTCAAAGACACTTATGGTTGAGCAAGCACACAGCAATTGCAGCCAAGAAGCGTACCTTAATGTTCTGCATTCATGCACTACAGGTGCAAAATACTCTCAATGGTTTGTGTTTATGCAGTACAAATGCATGATGCTTGGCTCCTGTCTTTCCTGCTAAACGGTGGTGTTTGATGTTTTGTTTTTGTGCCGCAGGTACCAGCCTGATACAATTGTGTACCACACTATCAATGGCAAGGGATACCTGTTCACTGCTAATGAGGTGTGGCCTGAGATGTGCGGATAGGAAATTTGGCAGCTTGCCACCCTGTATTTTGCCTGGTACTTAGCTCGGAGGTTTACGTGACTTGCAAACAAATCCTTCCCTAACCTTAACTCTCAATCTCTCAGGGTGATGCCAAGGACAACTACGAGATGGAGGTATCTGATCTGGCAGATGATCAATTTGATCTCGAGCATTTCTCAGACCCGACCAATACTAAGAAAGATCACCAGATGGGAAAGCTGAAGATCAATCCTTTTTGTGGCCTCAAGAACGGATACGATACAAGCAAGGGCGTGAAGGAGCAGGTGAGGGGTGCATTACTGCCGACGTTTAATCTGTATCTTTTGAGAGTGCCTGCGATAAGATGAGTGTGTTAACCCTTTACCAGTTTAAACAATTAGGACTTGACCACCAACGCGCCAATAAACTTGCTCGAAAACTTCATGCCCATTCTGTCATGTATGCCAACAGGCTTGTTACCACTAGGCGTGCTATTGAAAACACGAATACTTTTTGCAGCCAGGTTATGGAGCGGGGTGCTTCTATTAACCCTCCAGATCCCCATTATAATCTTCTTTTTGTAGCTTTGTGGTGGAGGGGATTCAAGGCTCTTCTGAGCCAGTGTGTCCCCTTTTCCTTAATTGATGTAGGGAGAGTTTCCTCTGCCTAAGTAGTTTTTTCTTTTTCTTTTGAGTGTGTTGAGGTGTGATGTGAAATGTGGGCTTACTTGCAAGCACTGGTATAGCGCCTGCTGCATGCCTACTTGCTCTGCTCCTCAATTCAACTTTGACTTGCTGTTCGTTACCCCATTTAAACGGTTCATTCCTGGATTTGCTCAAGTGTTGCTGGGTTTCCCCCCTCCCTTGCAGGGTCCTTACAGCTACCTTTGCTCCTATGGAGGCCGCTCTTTCTCTATCATCGACACTGAGACTGGAAAGATGGTATGTCTGTGCCGAGCAGCTCTTGCGTTGTGCTTTTGCCTTTGAATGGAGAGCAGCAGCATAAGTATGCTCTGCATGTATATGATCTTTGATGCAGGTGGCTGATTCGGGCGATGACTTGGAGGATCAAGTCTACAAGGAGGCAATGATGCTGAAAGATGAAGGGGTAAGAGCTGCTTGCGCTTCTCAGTATGTGTCTGTATCTGCTGCGGCAGGCTCGGAATAGGAGCTTAGGTTGTTATTTAAAGTGATGGGATCATGCATCTGAGAAGAGCTGACTTGCTACTTGCAAATCCTCCTCCATCTACCTTGCAGGCCCCCTTCTGCTTCAACTGTGACAACAGTGAAAACAACCCTGGCCGCTCAGACAACAAGGGCTGTGAGCCTGAGGCCATTGAAGTGTTCACTGAGAACGGACGCACATTTGCCATTGTTGGATTGGAGAGGCAGAGCAGCATTGTGGTGTACGAGGTGAGGAGCTAGCACTGTATAATGTAGGACAATGCAGGACCATCCGGACAGTGTGTGCCTTCAGGTGAGGAGCTAGCACTGTGAAATGCATGACAATGTAGGACCATCTGGACAGTATTTGCCCTCAGGTGGGGTGCTAGCACTGTAAAATGCAGGACAATGCAGGACCATCTGGACAGTGTGTGCCCTCAGGTGGGGTGCTAGCACTGTAAAATCCAGGACAATGCAGGACCATCTGGACAGTGTGTGCCCTCAATGTCTATGTGCAGCAACTATCTGAGGCAACAGGAAGCCATCTGGAAAAGCCTTTAAGCTGTGTACTTTGATTTTGTCTACTAAAGCATGTCCGTGCGGTCCTAGATTAGCGATGCATGAGACCCACATGCGGAACCACATCCAGCAACACTCGGCCCCACTGGCAGTCCCTAAGGTGGACAAGAGGACACTTTTGAGAGGCATGCATTTTCTGGGACAAGATGTATTTGGTATGCTTTCAGATATAGAGAAGAACACAACTCCCCAAAGCTTCCACGTGACAAACAAGGCAACTCGTGCTCCAATGCAGGTTACTGAGCCATCGACACCAGTGTTTGTGCAGTACTTCAACAACAGGAACTATGACCCAGCCCTCGGTAAGGTCACTCCTGCAAATGCTCCGCAAATGGGTATGCTAGGCCCTGAGATGCTGAAGTACGTGCCGGCCAGCTCCAGCCCCAATGGCATTCCGATGCTTATTTCTTCGGGAGAAGTCAGTGGGACACTGAGTGTGTTTGAGATGGATACGTCAGAGACAGATGTGTATGGCCGCAACAGCTTTGCCAGTCCTTCCATGGGCCAGGACGTGGTCATGAAGCGGATCGGCAGGTACCAGAGTGGCGTGGTGGATGACGGCTCCATGGAGATTGTGGCTTACGACGCAGAAACCAACACAATTGCTGTGGTGGACGCAAGCGATGATGGTGAGCTGGACTGTGGAAAATGTGGAATCAAACATAGATGTCACAGGTGACTTTCTAACTAAGCCTACTTGTGCAAGTAGTAGATTGGATTATTCTTGCTGCCAGTGATGTCAGCGGAGCGCAGGAGCCATAAATTGCAACCTATGCAACTTGTGCGTCACGTGACATACCGCTGCGCCTGTGCTTGCTCAAACATACGCCTGCGCTCAAACAAAACGTGCTTGCCTGTGCTTGCTCAAACAAAATGCTGAGTGTTTGGGCTGGTCTCACATTTCAAGGTCTGTTATGGGCATGCTTGCGCTCCTGAACAGTTTTAATGAAGCTGTTTGTGAAAGGGTTGTCAAAAAGCTTCAACAACCTGATTCCTGTGGCATCATTGCAGACCAGAGAGCTTAAACCCCAGAGAGGGCTGCATTTGTGATGTTGACTGACGGAGACGCACGCCTCGCTTGGCTTTTGCTGCCCTTTGCTAAATCAGCTTGCATCATTCCTTTTGGAAAGTGTCAAGTTTGAATCATTCATTCAAATGAATGCTCCTGCTTGCTGCTCCTGTAAATGATGACTGCTGCATTGTCTGTATCTCTGCAGCACATGGCATTGCCTCAATCACCTTACAGGCTTAACATTACCAAGTACACAAGCATAACCTCTTACATAAATGTCTTGCTAATGCATGCTTACATGCCAGAAGCCTTGGAGGGCGTTGCTGTTCAAAAGTGACTGCAGTAGTACACACATACACTGCCATTGCTTAAACTGCAGCACCTGGCATCACACTGCTTGACGTGGAGGATCCCACAAATCCCAAAATGAAAAGCTCCATCCCCTACAAGGGTGGTGCTGCTGGACAAGGAGTTGGCAACCCCAACAGTGTGGTGTTCCACAAGTAAGGACAATTAATTCTGCATTAGTCACCATCCTCATAGCTGCGATGTACAATTGATTGCATGCCCTTGCAATGCACACCTAATGCATTTGTTTATGCGCCCAGAACCTATTTTGTACAATGCATCTCAAACAAGTTTGCATTCTCATGGCGAGTTCTTGTAGCATGCAATACACTCAAAGGCAACAGATGTAGGGAGCGCTGTTGCTTCCTATGTTGCATTTCCCCCCTCCCTACTGGCAGGTCAGGTCTCTCTTTCTCTCTCTCTCTCCCTCTCTCTCTCTCTCTCTCTCTCTCTCTCTCTCTCTCTCTCTCTCTCTTCTCTGCTGGAGATTCAAGAGAAGGCTGTACGATTTGCAGCATCAGAGGAGATGCCATGCTTGTTGTCTTTTTTGAAGATGTCTGATGTTAGCATACTTGCTTGGTGAGCTCAGCGACTATCCATCCTGTTGCAGTTTTGCACTTTACAAGCAATGCCCTTTGCAGGCTTTTTTAATGTACTCTCCGTTCCTTACATCTTCCAATGCTTGTACCTGCCTTCCAGGTCTATGCTGATCGTGGGGGCTGCGGCCACTACCTTGACTGACAATGGCTTTGTCACGTTCTTTAAACTCGACGGCACAAAACTAGGCCAGGTACTGCATGCAATCAGTACATATTTGGGTATGAGATGCGTTTCCAAGCAAAGAGGCAACATATTTATAATTGCAGTGCACCTGTCTGCAGGGATTGATTGCGCAGTTTGTTCTCTCTTGGGCCCATGTATTTGCTGAGATGTTATTGCGTAGAGCACATGCATGCCTGGATTCTACTTGCGCGCACAGTGAATTGTTAGAGCAAGTCTTGCAAACAAGATGAAGTGCTTGATGCAAATGATCTTAGCTCTTTGAATGAAAGGGTGTGCGCGCCTGACAGACGCCACAACTTGCACATGCAGGTTGAGGCTTGCCCGCTGCCTGACAATGTGGTCGTGAACGATGATGGCAGCAAAGTTTATGTTGCCTGTGAGGGTGAGCCAAGCGATGGAGACAAGGGCCCCCTTGACAACACAAATCCAAATCCAGCAGGCGCCATTGGAGTGGTGGATGTGACATACAGCAGCGATGGACAGTTCCAGGTGTGTGTGTGTATGTGTGCGTGTGCGTGTGTGTGTGTATCAGCAGTTCCACGCTTGATACCTCTGTGAACAGGATGAGGACACTTTCAAGAGATGACCTGAGAGCCTGCCTGCATTGGCCAGCAATCCCTTGGCTGCATTGATTTGTATGGGTGCTTTTGTAGCAACACTCCTGAACTTTGTCCAACTTCTCAATTGTCTACGCCACATGCACACAGAAAGCTGAGCTGACCAAGACCATCTCTTTGCAAAAGTACATAGACGGGCTGAGCGATGAAGCCTTCAACACGCTCAAGGACAAAGGCTTCATGCTGGATGGCCGTGTCCCCAAGGATCAGGCTGCTGTTGACATGGAGCCTGAGTACATCGCCTTGGGCGGAGGCAGGGCTTAT
Source organism: Dunaliella primolecta (assembly GCA_914767535.2). NCBI lineage: Eukaryota > Viridiplantae > Chlorophyta > Chlorophyceae > Chlamydomonadales > Dunaliellaceae > Dunaliella > Dunaliella primolecta. Next base: position 7,315,482 of record OU611765.1, read on the forward strand.
GTATCCCTGCAGGTGTGAGAGGCCCATGACGCATTTCTTGCAACCTGTTTTGCGCTCTGCCAAAGAATGCCTGTGCTGCTTGTGTGGACATCATGAGCTTGTGTAGCACAAGGCTCGTTTGGAGGGGAAGCTATTGTGATGGAATTAGATGGCTTCTGATGCTGCTCCACATGATGAGTACGTCTCTGTCCCTGCCTGCAGGAAAACAATGCCATTGCCGTCGTTGACCTGGAGACGGAAGAGGTCACAGACATTTGGCCTATGGGCATCAAAGATTGGAGCGGCATGATGGTATGTGTGTTTGTATTTTGCTGGCAAGCCCCGTCTGTCACCCTTGACGCTTTTTTCATGCACTCATCCTCCATGCCCAAGCCGCATTTGTTGTTTGTTGCCACCTTGCTCTGACCTCCAGATTGACATTAGCGGCGAGGATGCAGACGGAAATGATGCCATCAACAGGCAGAAGTGGCCATACTTATGGGGCCTGTGAGTTGAAGCACATAAAACAGTTTTTGTGCCTGCCCTTACAATGGTTCAAAGACACTTATGGTTGAGCAAGCACACAGCAATTGCAGCCAAGAAGCGTACCTTAATGTTCTGCATTCATGCACTACAGGTGCAAAATACTCTCAATGGTTTGTGTTTATGCAGTACAAATGCATGATGCTTGGCTCCTGTCTTTCCTGCTAAACGGTGGTGTTTGATGTTTTGTTTTTGTGCCGCAGGTACCAGCCTGATACAATTGTGTACCACACTATCAATGGCAAGGGATACCTGTTCACTGCTAATGAGGTGTGGCCTGAGATGTGCGGATAGGAAATTTGGCAGCTTGCCACCCTGTATTTTGCCTGGTACTTAGCTCGGAGGTTTACGTGACTTGCAAACAAATCCTTCCCTAACCTTAACTCTCAATCTCTCAGGGTGATGCCAAGGACAACTACGAGATGGAGGTATCTGATCTGGCAGATGATCAATTTGATCTCGAGCATTTCTCAGACCCGACCAATACTAAGAAAGATCACCAGATGGGAAAGCTGAAGATCAATCCTTTTTGTGGCCTCAAGAACGGATACGATACAAGCAAGGGCGTGAAGGAGCAGGTGAGGGGTGCATTACTGCCGACGTTTAATCTGTATCTTTTCAGAGTGCCTGCGATAAGATGAGTGTGTTGAGATGTGATGTGAAATGTGGGCTTACTTGCAAGCACTGGTATAGCGCCTGCTGCATGCCTACTTGCTCTGCTCCTCAATTCAACTTTGACTTGCTGTTCGTTACCCCATTTAAACGGTTCATTCCTGGATTTGCTCAAGTGTTGCTGGGTTTCCCCCCTCCCTTGCAGGGTCCTTACAGCTACCTTTGCTCCTATGGAGGCCGCTCTTTCTCTATCATCGACACTGAGACTGGAAAGATGGTATGTCTGTGCCGAGCAGCTCTTGCGTTGTGCTTTTGCCTTTGAATGGAGAGCAGCAGCATAAGTATGCTCTGCGTGTATATGATCTTTGATGCAGGTGGCTGATTCGGGCGATGACTTGGAGGATCAAGTCTACAAGGAGGCAATGATGCTCAAGGCGAAGGGGGTGAGAGCTGCTTCAATGCAAAACCGCTTGTGCATGACCTGAATGTCCCAGTAGCATATATTGGAGCAAGCTTGGGATCTCTGTAATGGGAGCTCTGTAATGGGAAAGAAGTGCATGATTTATTATTTATTCATCAATTTTCCCAGTGGCATACATTGGAGCATGCTTGTAATGGGAGCTCTGTGATGGGAAGCAAGTGCAAAATGCACTCAAGTACAGTTAGACCTGCTGCATGCTTTTTCCTCAATTTACCTTGCAGGCCCCCTTCTGCTTCAACTGTGACAATAATGAGAACGACCCTGGCCGCTCAGACAACAAGGGCTGTGAGCCTGAGGCCATTGAAGTGTTCACTGAGAACGGACGCACATTTGCCATTGTTGGATTGGAGAGGCAGAGCAGCATTGTGGTGTACGAGGTGAGGAGCTAGCACAGTAAAATGCAGGACCGACTTAGCGGTATGTGCCCTCAATGTCTACTTGCAACAACTGCCTGAGGCAACAGAATCCATCTGAATTCCCTGGTAAAGCCTTTTTGCTGGGCTTAATTCATAAATACAGAGGACAAGAGGACTGAGCTCAACAGGAGAATTAAAGTGAACAAGGGTTCGCCTTCTGTACGAAACCACTTTCTGGGGAACGCTGTGTTCTCCATACTTCTGGCAAAAAGAACAATAACTCATTATTGCCAGTGCTATTATGTGACGACCAGTGCAACCTGTGCTCCTATGCAGGTCACAGAGCCAACAACACCAGTGTTTGTGCGGTACTTCAACAACAGGAACTATGACTCTGACCTTGGAAAGGTCACTGCCGCAAAGGCCCCACATATGGGTATGCTTGGGCCTGAGATGCTGAAGTATGTGCCGGCCAGCTCCAGCCCCAACAGCAAGCCGATGCTCATTTCCTCTGGAGAAGTCAGCGGAACGCTGAGTGTGTTTGAGATGGAGATGTCAGATACTAGCCTATATGGTCGCAACAGCTTTGGCAGCTCAGAGCTGGGCCAGGATGTGGTCATGAAGCGGATCGGCAGGTACCAGAGTGGCGTGGTGGACGATGGCTCCATGGAGATTGTGGCTTTCGACGCAGACACCAACACTGTTGCTGTGGTGGACGCAAGCGATGCTGGTGAGCTGGGTTATGAAAATAATTTGACATTAAATATGCATATTGCGGTTGACTGTCTGTCAAAAGCCTTCTCATGCAACTGAATCCATGCTGCCAGTGATGTGAGCACAGGAGCCAGCAAGTTCAAAACTCATTACTTGGATCTAATGTGACTCTGCCACGGCAACATGCCAGCATTGCTGCTTGCTAACACATGATATTTCTGTGAATGTTAAAATTTTCCACCTTTGCTTGCCTTGTTTTTTTTTATAACTTAGACCCAATTGACTTGAATCATTCATATAACCCGCAAAAAATGTGTATGTACTATAGTTAATGAAATATGTTTCCTGTCTTGCTGGGATGTTAGAGGGCATGCTTAGGGCTTAGGGGTGAATCTTGAGCTTGCTAGACAGGGCCTGCCTGGCAGTCGTGTCGTAGGTCCCATGGTAGGGGCCAACTTGCTGGAGTAGACTTCTGTGCTTGTTCTTCCTCTTGGTCTGTGTGGTGGGGCCCTGCCTTTCAGGACAGGTGACCTTTCCTTAATGCAAGCGGCCAGACTTGGACTGTGTAGCCTTTCTTTTCTTTCTTTCTTTCTTTCTTTCTTTCTTTATTTTTATTTCTTTATTTCCTGTCTGCCTTGCCAGCCTACATCAGTCCTTGGAGGGTGTCAAAACCAACTCGTAGGTTTATAAGGATGCACAATCTTGCTCCCAATGCCAAGTGAAGCTGCTACATTGGATGCTTATGGATAGGATTGCTCCTCATGCCAAGTGAAGCTGCTGCGTTGGCTACTCATTGGATTAAATTGCTCCTCATGCCAAGTGAAGCTGCTGCATTGGCTACTTATTGGATTGAATTGCTCCTCGTGCCAAGTGAAGCTGCTGCATTGGATAGGATTGCTCCTCATGCCAAGTGAAGCTGCTGCATTGGATACTTAATCTGCAGATTCTGAGACTGCTTTGATCAAACTCAAGGACCTGCTATTTGCTAAGAAAAAATAGCAGTACTTCTTAATATAAGTATCTGTAAAATTGTTTTGCCAATTCATGCTCACACGCAGGGAGCCCAGGAGAGGCATCGGTTTTCAATAGTGACTGCCTCTAGTACACACGCACACACTCATACACTTGTACTGCCATTACTGATACCGCAGCTCCTGGCATCACTCTGCTTGATGTGAAGGACCCCACAAATCCCAAGAAGACACGTTCAATCTCTTACAAGGGTGGTGCTGCTGGACAAGGAGTTGGCAACCCTAACAGTGTGGTGTTCCACAAGTAAGGATGACCCCTTCATTCTGCTTTTGTTTCCTTCTCCAGACAACTTATGTGTTGTGGTTTGTACCACGGCCAATTGGTACATAAAGAGATAGAGCTTTTGATGGAACTTAAAGTGCCTTCTGCTCACTGTAGCATTAGAGGAGACACCTTGTCTTTATGGAAGAACACTGTCAGCATATCTGCCCAGAAAGCTCAGGAGTCAGCCAATCCTGGGGCGATCCACACTTTGGAGTCAATTTACGGAAAAAACTAGTAGTAAGAACATCAATTAAGGAAAAGGAGACATTGGTTCAAAGAACCGTGAGTCTCCCTCACCATTATACTGTTGCTTCAATTTGCTCCATTATTTCTTAGGACTCTACTTTCCTGGCCTATGAAGCAACTTACTTTGCATGCTGCTGCTTCTGTCCATTAGGTCCTCTTTTGCGTTTACCTGCTTCCCAGGTCTATGCTGATTGTGGGGGCTGCTGCTACTGACGTGACTGAGAATGGCTATGTCACATTCTGGAACCTTGATGGCGACAAACTAGGCCAGGTACTGCACGCACTCGATACATCCTTTGATAGGAGATGTGTCCTCACGTGCTGCACGCACTCAGTACATCCTTTGATAGGAGATGTGTCCTCAGGTGCTGCACGCACTCAGTACATCCTTTGATAGGAGATGTGTCCTCAGGTACTGCACGCACTAGAGAGAAGGTCTGCAGCAGAGCCAGCAAGTGTATCAACCCAAGACAATGCATTCAAGTGTGGGCCACATTTAGATATGTGTTGCTTTGGCCCATGGTATTTGCTGAGGTGTGGATGCATTTAATATGTGCATACCTGAAGTCTATATGCGCGCATAGTGGATTGTTAGAACAAGTCTTGCAAAGAAGATGAAACGCTTGATGCAAATGATCTTAGCTCTTTGAATGAAAGGGTGTGCGCGCCTGACAGACGCCACCACTTGCACGTGCAGGTTGAGGCATGCCCGCTGCCTGACAATGTGGTTGTGAACAATGATGGCAGCAAAGTTTATGTTGCCTGTGAGGGTGAACCAAGCGATGATGAAGAGAGCCCCCTTGATGACACAATTACAAACCCAGCAGGTGCCATTGGAGTGGTGGATGTGACATACAGCAGCGATGGACAGTTCCAGGTGTGTGTGTCAGCAGTTCCACGCTTGATACCTCTGTGAACAGGATGAAGACACTTTCAAGAGATGACCTGAGAGCCTGCCTGCATTGGCCAGCAATCCCTTGGCTGCATTGATTTGTATGGGTGCTTTTGTAGCAACACTCCTGAACTTTGTCCAACTTTCCAATTGTCTACGCCACATGCACACAGAAAGCTGAGCTGACCAAGACCATCTCTTTGCAAAAGTACATAGACGGGCTGAGTGATGAAGCCTTCAACACGCTCAAGGACAAAGGCTTCATGCTGGATGGCCGTGTCCCCAAGGATCAGGCTGCTGTTGACATGGAGCCTGAGTACATCGCTTTGGGCGGAGGCAGGGCTTATGTATCCCTACAGGTACGAATGGCAATAATTCGTGTCTTGCATTTGTATTGCATGAGGCTGAGCATGTCTGCTTGTGTAGACACTGCAAGCTTGTTAAGTATATGGGTATTGTTTTCCATCTTCAGATCACAACTCTTGTCGCGCTTTACTCGATGATGTGCGATGCTGCCCTGCATGAGAAGTGTGCCTCTGTTCCTGCCTGCAGGAAAACAATGCCATTGCTGTTGTTGACCTGGAGACAGAAGAGGTCACAGACATCTGGCCAATGGGCATCAAGGACTGGAGCAATATGGAGGTATGATAAGGCTTGAGACAAAGAGCACATTATTCTGGAGTGACATGATGGTCTGTGCTTGCATTTTGCTGGCAAGTCCCATCTTTCACCCTTGACGATTTTTGGCACTCATCCTCCATGCCCAAGCCGCATTTGATGTTTGTTGCCACCTTGCTCTGCCCTCCAGATTGACATAAGTGGCAAGGATGCGGATGGAAATGACGCCATCAATCGTCAGAAGTGGACGTACTTGCGGAGCTTGTAAGTAGAAGCTGACATGAGGCCCAAATGCTTACCTTGGTGTAAAAGCACTTTGCCTTGGTTTGAAGTGCTTTTAAGTCAGCAGACAAAAGAAGCCCGTTGCATTTTTGAGGTGTGCAACGATACCCTGCATACTTGCAACATGGATTCAAAACGCTTGGTCCCCATCCCTTGTACATCAGTATTTTTTTGCTGCCTATGGTCCGCAGGTATCAGCCTGACACAATCGTGTACCACACTATCAATGGCAAGGGGTACCTTTTCACCGCTAACGAGGTGCGGTCCGGGACGTGTGACTTGCACCAAACTACAAGTTACAGACTTGCCAACATGATTTTAAGTGTTTTGCCATGTACAAAGCTCTGGTATTCTGCTTCATACAAACAGCTCCTTCCTTGACCTTGTTCCCCAACCTTTCAGGGTGATGCCAAGGACACCTACGAAATGGAAATTTCTGAGCTGGCAGACAGCCAATTCGATCTTGACCATTTCCCTGATCCAGACAAGACCAGAGCAGAACACCAGATGGGAAAGCTGGCAGTCCATGCTTTCTGTGGCCTCAAGAACGGGTACGATGCAAGCAAGGGCGTAAAGGAGCAGGTGAGTGGTGTTCCGCACCCAAGGTAAAACCTTATACTCCTGCAAGTGCATGAGATGCACGTACTAAGGCGCAACGTAAGCTTGCGCCTACTTGCAAGCACTGATATAGCACCCACTGCATGTTTTGTGCTTCAAATTTAAACGCTTCACCATTTCACCTTCTAATTGCCGCAACTTCCTTATGAAGGTTTTCTCTCTTACTGCGCTTACTGTTGCTGAATTGCTGCCCTTCCCCTCGCAGGGTCCATACAGCTACTTCTGTGCCTATGGTGGCCGCTCTTTTTCTATCATTGACACTGAGACTGGAAAAATGGTATGCCGTTGCTGACAGCTGCGCAGCACAGCTTGTAGTATTTCTGATTACAAGGCAGCAGCAAAAAAATGCTCATTGTGCTTGTAACGTCATCGCTGCAGGTGGCTGATTCAGGTGATGACCTGGAGGACAGGGTTTACCAAGAGGCAATGATGTTGAAGGATGCAGGGGTAAGAGCTGCTCGTGCTTAATCAGTACATGGGTTGTACCGCTGCAGCATGCTTGGAATGGGAGCTTTGATTCTTTGAAGCAATGGCTTATTGCATCTGAGCAGGGCTAACCTACTGCCTGCAAATCCTCCTTGGACTTTCCCTGCAGGCTCCCTTCTGCTTCAACTGTGACAATAATGAGAATGACCCTAATCGCTCAGATAACAAGGGCTGTGAGCCTGAAGCCATCGAGGTGTTCACGGAAGAGGATCGTACGTTTGCCCTTGTGGGGTTGGAGAGGCAGAGCAGCATTGTTGTGTACGAGGTGAGGCATTGTGGCCCCTGGCTGACATAATTCCAAAAGACCCTAAAACACATGACTTGGGTGAAAGGTGCGCTGGCATATGTCCAGACAAGGATGCATATGCTGCAGTAAGATGTATATGCTGAACAGTATAGCATATGGTTCTAGGGTTTTCAAGCTCCAGGGATGTTCCGTATGTGTTTGTGGGAGAGAAATCAAGCAGGGAGGTTTGAAATGAGTGCATCAGCTACCTTACACACGCAGCCAAGCTTATGGGCTGGTCATGTCCAGAATATGACAGCTCTGATCTCATTCTGTACTGGAGGAAGCTTTCAAGCCTTAGGCTGGTCATATTCAGAACCCTTGCAAACCTATTGAACTTTGCGGGCTGCCCTGATTATCTTAATGAATCTTATGGGCCATGCCCAGAGTGTCACAGGCCCAAACTTGATCTGTTATGTAGAACCCAATCCACAATGTTGGCAAAAAGAAAGCTGCACAGAAAGCTACTGAAAAAGGGAGGATATGAGTAAAAACCCTTGGGTCATTCATGACCAGAATGTGACAGCCCTATTTTTGTTCTGCTGTAGACAACCCAAATCATGCCATCAGCTAGCCAAAAGAAGCTGCATAACAAGAGCAAAAAAGGGATAGCCCTCAGATTTCCTTCAAGATAGAAAAGGAAAGGAAGTTGTTACATAGCTGTAGATTCAAATTGTAACTTCAAGCGAAGCGGCTCCTTGGGCCTGGCAAGGAAGGTTTCGTGCAGGAAGTATTTTCCTCAACTACCTATTGCTACTACATTGGGAATTATTCCATGAATTTCTCGTTTCCAGCTTTAGTGTGACCGCAAGAGCTGTGCTGAACTCAAGAACTTGAAACTATTGAGAGAAGGGCAGCACTCCACGGCAAAGCTGGATGTGCTTCTTTTCATATTCCAAGGCATCGTATCTACTAATATCTAATGAAGAATCACGCTCGCCAAGAAAATGGCATTATTTGGATTACCCCAGATCAATTAGCGTGGCCCACAGCTCCACCCCGGGACAATTATTATTCCCAAGATTTCATGCCTTTGACCCCATACACCATGCTCATATCCGGATATGTTTGGAAAGATAGACAAGGGAGTCTATAGCATTCAAAAGCTCACTTTGCAACATAGCTTGACCGTCCAAGGTCAAAAGTCAAAGGTTGGGAGCACATAATGCTAGGAGCATCTTACAAATCATCCATTGTTTGGGGGAGGGGTCCTATTGGAAAAATAAACGAAGCCTGAAGGGATAGCAGATAAGTCCCCTTCACAGTATCTGTTGCAAATAACTGTGTCCTTTTGCGTTCCTTTCTTATGCTTACGCATGGCTGAACTGCATGAGTTCCACAGCGATTATGAGTGTTCCAAAGCAAGACCTTTGATTTAGACCTTTTTCTCTAAAATTCCTCTCTAAACGTGCCACATTTTTCTGTCTGAGTGCAGGTCACAGATCCAGAATCTCCTGTGTTTGTGAGGTACTTCAACAACAGGAACTACGACCCAGACCTCAAGCTTACTGCTGCAGAGGCCCCGCAAATGGGTATGCTGGGCCCTGAGATGCTGAAGTATGTGCCGGCCAGCTCCAGCCCTAATGGCAAACCAATGCTTATTTCTTCGGGTGAAATCAGCGGAACGCTGAGTGTGTTTCAGATGGAGTTGTCACAAATGAACCTCCCTGACGGAGGTCCTTCCCCCGATGAAGTACCAACTTCCAGCAACGCCACCATTGAGACGACTGTCACGGTGAGGACATACTGTGTGGGACGTGATGCTTTGGGGTGAGATTACGAAAGTGGAGAGGCGTAGATGGATTTCTGTTGGTGTTACCCCAACATCACATTAAATTCGTTTTTTGCCTGGATTTCTTTCGAATGTCTGGTCAGCCCTCTCTGCGCCAACTTGCTTTATTAAGTGTGGTGTGGACTCATGGGTGATTCTGTCTTGCATTGACCTAGTGTTCTGACTTGCTCAGCCTGCTTGCTGGTTCCTCATGGGCTTCCTTGCACTGCAGATACTGCCCGGCCTACGGGTCTTTTTAGATTCTTATGTAAAATTATGTTTGCCCATTCTGCCTGCATACTGAGCTGTATGCCTTCTTGTGATCCCTGGTAATCTTTCCTTGCCCCCTCTTTTGCCTGCATAGCATTGCACAACATTTTGTGTGTCCTCTTGCGCAATAAGCTGATCTGAACAAATGCAGGTTGATGCTGAGCTCAGCGAAGTGAATGCTCAAGAATTTGCCGAGGAAATGCGTAGCACGTACGAAAGGAATCTGAAGAAGCTTGACAGCGGCATCATGGAGACAGCGACCGTTACGGTGAGAACATCATTTGTTGCACTCTGTACGTCTGTATGCCCCCTGCGACTTTCACACATGACTTTGTGCTGACTGTGACTGTGACTGCAACTGTCAAGGTGCAACTGTGTTCTCCCTGCAACTTTTACAGTGAGAGCATCTTGTTTTGTGCTCTGCTTGTCCCTGTGTCCAAGTTCTCCCTGCAACTATGACAGTGTGCTTTTGCCGACTACAACTGCGACCGTCTTGGTGTGACTGTGCTGACTGTGACTGCGACTCTCACAGCGTGACTGTGTGCTGTTGCTGTGTGTCTGTGTGCTCTCTGTGACTGTCACGGTGTAACTGTTTTACTGCGACTGTGACTGCCAAGGTATTGTACTCCCTGCGGCTGTTCTGGTGAGAACATATTTTGTTGCGCTCTAGGTATCAATTGGGTGAACATTGCATGAGCTTTCAGTACTGATGACTCTGTGGGCATTGCAAAATTTGCGTTCAGCATGGTTTGAAAGGGCCTGCCTCCCATTATGCCAGTCTCCACTCATCCCTCATCTCTGCTCTCATCCCTCAGATGTGCTTGCTCTCATCAAAAAAGCTAGGATTGGGGTACTGCAAACAGCCCCTCTGATTTCCATTGATCCTTTTCCTCTCCTTTTGGTGGTGGGTTTGCATGGTGCTTTTGCCACAGGTATCCTTTTCCCTTCTTCCTCTCCTGGTGCACATAGTAGTTGTGCTGCATAAATATTTTTTTGCTAGCCTATACATGCAACCAGGGGTACTCTTTGTTGCTAATGTGCCAGACAGGCTGCAGAGCTACAGCTTCATGTGTCATTCTTTGGCTCACAAGTGTCTTTGCTGCATGGCTCGAGCTCCATGTCCCATATTTTGGCACTCAACTGGTCATTGCTGCAAATGCAATCATTAATGCACATCAAGTGAACGCTACCGCAGAACAGAACCATTTGAGCATCATGTAGAATGTGACACATCAAGTGAACGCTACCGCAGAATGGAACCATTTGAGCATCACTGCAGAATGTGACACATCAAGTGAACGCTACCGCAAAATGGAACCATTTGAGCATCACTGCAGAACGTGGCACATCAAGTGATCACCACTGCAGAACAGAACCAATTGAGCATCACTGCAGAATGTGACGCATCAAGTGGACACTACCACAGAATGTTTACTCCCATGTGCCGCACAAATGTTTTAGCATCCCATTGTGTGGAGAGCAAGCAGACGGCTTTGCATTGCTTTGTTTTGTTTGTCTGGATGGGAACAACCTTACCTTACAAGGTGAGGAGGCAGAGAGGTTGGTTGTCTGGTACATGATGTGTGCTTGACTGCACCGCTCATGCACACCAGATGGCTTAAATAAAAGCAAGAGATTGCGCGTGTAGGCTGGCAGCCAAACATCTGTAATGCAACAGGTATTTATTACCCGCACCATGTATTTAATTCAAAAAAGGTAGTGGACAAATCATGCTTGCAGGCTGGCACTCCAAAGGAGGGTTCCATTATCCTCCCTCTCACGGTGACCCTGGATTCTCAAACTTCTTCAGCAGATCTGCAGGCGTTCGCGGTATGTCAAGATCTTTTTTAATCTTTGGTGATGCAGGAATTATGATGCTGCTTACATAATCTCCTTTTCAAGAAAATTACAACACTGAATCTATACTGTTTAGAAGCAAGCTGAATAAAAGGTGTTCAATTCTTTGCTCCTGATCTTGCCTGGATTGACCTAGGTGTTGCACCTGAACAAATCCATTCATGTTCCATCTTGGTTTATGCTCTAGCCTGCAATGCCTCAGCTTCTTTTCTTTGCTCAAAATTTCCCAATGAACTCCCTCAGGAAAGCAACAAACATGGAAGCAAACATCTGCTCAGGTTGCTATGCTTGTCGAATTCTGGTGCCTGCCACTAAGTTGCCTTGTCTTTTTTTTACATGCAAAGCTTGTAAGGGGTTATTGATTTTTATCTTAAGCTATTTCCCTCCAAAAGGAAGGAGGGCAAAAGAGCAGTTGTATCAATGTTGACGTTCCATTTGCACCTGAACAATTAACAGGAAAAAATAAACGATGCGGGCACAGACACCCTTTTTGATGGCACTAATTACAAGGTGAGAGGGCATCTATTGTGCTCCGATTTCCTTTTGAGGATATTTGCATGGACATGCTGATAAACTTTCATAACTGACAGTGAAAGATAATTTAGGCTCGTTCTTACTTTTGGACAAAAGCCTGTGTGTCTGATGCAAAGCCTCCCTATGGTCTTTGCTCGCAGGTGACTTCCTTGACTTTTGACAACCTAGACGTGGATAATGCTGCTTCTAGCTGTGTGATGAACTTTGTATTGGCTGCTGTAATGCTTGGATTTGCGTTGCTAATGTAATCAAAACCTGTCCTATGAAACAGTGACGTGCAGTTGCTGCCGGTATTAATATATAGAGAACATCGGACTTTACCTCCTAGTAGGTGCACAGTACTATTTAAATGAGGATTGACGTGGAAATTGAAGTTTGCTTCATGTACGCTATCTGCTTACATTGTGTAGTGATCCCGGCTCCATATCTTCACAGTTTTAGAGCTTGTTGCAGTCTTTTTATCCCAACAGCTTTGAAATTCTCTTTATAAATTGACCCTTTTCTAGGAAAACACCTTAGATTGCTTCGAATAAATGAGTTGTTGGCAGTAAGTTTGAGCAGCAGCTTGTTTATAGTTAGCTGCATCATTTCCTTGTCCTGTCTGTTCAGGCGCATAGTGTTCTGTCTGTTTGTGCGCGCACAACATAGCAAATGGATTTGTTGTGAAAGAAAACGGTTGTAAATTTTGATGAGCTGAAGTATTACAGCCTGGAAATGGTTACAATGGGGGGGTGACCTTCAGCCAGGTCGTTTGGCTGATTGGTTTGTGGCTGGTTTCAGCCTGCCAGGAATAAATTAAAAGCTTGGAAAAAAGGTAAGCTTTGTGCTTCGCTGATGAAGGAATTGAGAAGCAACTTGAGAGTTCCCTTGATGCAGCAAAAAAGACTGTGTCTCAGAGAAATCCTGGAACTTAAGTTCAAAAGGGATGCGATACTTGCGGCACAAAGAACAAACTTGTTCATCACTACAGTTAGAAGGAGCATGCGCTTCATCTTGAGTTTGATTGCAAGAACACCTGTCACACACAGAGGTTCCATCCTGCCAGACAGCCGATTCGAATTTCAAAGGATGAGTGTGAAGCCAGAACCTGCTCACGTTACGCACAACTTGCTTAGGTGAATCCAGAAGGAGATACCAAGGCAGGGGGACATAAGTTTGATGAGCGTTGAAAGCAAAAAGAATAGCAAACCAAGCTTGATAGGTAGCAAGCTATTGTTGTTTCCTCTGGGATCCACTGACTTGGCTCCTCTCCAAAATCCTTGCAATCTGTACCTCAAGTCTGCACTAAAATCATTTATAGAAAAAGAAACTCCTGACCAAACAGCCTGCTCAGAGATATCAGAACTACGCAACCCATGCGAGGCTTGCATTATCTGCGCTGTCCAGCATTTTGTATGTTACACGTAGTCCATCACGGGGAAGTGGTGATTTCCCTAGGCTTTTAGCAATTGAAGACAAAACACACGCTGGCAAAAGAATAGAGGTACAGGAGGCAGGTGTAAAGAAGCGAGACAGAAAGCAAAAGGCAAAGAAAGACAGAAAGAAAGAAAGGAGGCAGCACTTGTCATCCTTATATTGTAATTTCAAATGGGCTTGCACATCACAGGTTAAAGTACTGCTGTTTGTATCAAGCATGCTGTTACACAGCTTGATTGCAGCCCTGAACCAAAAATACTGCAGTGGTTGGTGCCCACATCCTTTCAAAATGACCCAATTAGTGGCAGTTTGCTTCACACTTAAGGAACTTTCAAGAAATTCAAATGCACAGTTTGCAGAACACGAATTTTTTGCCTGTCTGCATAAAACATGTACTTCACACTTGACTTGTGTACGGACCAGCTGAACAACACACATCTTGCAAGCCACAAGGAATCATGCGGCCTATCACAGATGACCTGCCAGTGTGTGCTCACGTACAAAATGACAAGTCCTATAAGCAGAAGTAGCGATGCCATCATAGCACTACCCCTTGAAGGTAGAGACTCTACCCACTCTCCGGAGCACATGGTTCCAAGAGGTAGAGATGTTCACCTCATTGAACTGAAATTCAGCTCGGACACCACATCTGAACAAACCACAATAATCGCCCCAAATTAACACAAAAACACAACATTGAAAATCTACGCACAAAAACCCATAAGAGGTACACACCTTAATGTGTCGGCACTCCTGTGGGTCTAAGGGCTGTTCCTTAGGCTTCTGCTTGTGGTCAGCAGCTGCATCTAGGATGCAGACTTTAGTTGTGCTCAGCAGTTAGCTGCTGGGCATGGCTTTCCTTGGTTGGAAGTCTGACAGTGCTGACTCTGTCTGTTGTTGAAGGTCTGGAACTCCAGTCTTAAACTCTCATTTTGCTCTCTTTCCTGTTGCTGGACCTGTCTTCTTTCTCCGCCTACCATACTTCTCTCAGTATGAACTTCGTGGTGGGGAGGTCATACGGTCTGTGCACCAATGTGGCCCCCTTTCCTTATTTGATGTGGGTAGTGCTTTCACTGCCTGCATAGTTTTTGTTTTGTTTTCTTTTCTTTCACACCGTAGTAACAGAGTCACATTGCATACTTTCCTCATTGGAGTTGCCCTCAAACTTGCAACCGAACTCCACTATCATGCTGTCAAGACCTTAGCAAAGATTACCAACATCAAACATGCCACCCAATTCTGCAATTAAAACAATGGGGGATTGGGGGGGAAGGCTACTGGACGGGCCGAGGAATGAACATTACCCGCCGAATCCACATTAGTTTGGTTACTCCTAGCTGCGATTTTAGTTGGTGGGCTTCACTGCCAGTGTCAGTTCTGACTGTTGGGTCTTTCCTTAATGCACGCTGGCTGTTGCCCAGCGTAGAACCTTGCTTTTTACTTCAACTTGAAGTTTAAGCAGATGTAAGCATGGCGTGAAAAGCATTTTCTGCCGATTTAGCCATGTTTAAGGTCCTGTAAAACATAATGCCAAGATATTCAAACGAGTCCTTGTGAGCAAGCATGTCACTGCCACTCTAGAAACAGGAAGATTAATCCCTTCAGAGTTCGAGTGCACAACCTCTGACAAAGCAGTGTTGATAATGAGATGTTTCCTCCTGGCATATGCATTCAGCTTGCACAACATGGTTTGTAGTGCACCTGCCTCATTGGAAAGCAATGTGAGATCATCAGCATACAACATGTGGGTTACACAAACATTCTCCGAGCCAGTTACTGCCCCCTTCACATCCTCAGCAATCAAGTCAACATCATTGATGTAAAGTGAGAAAAGGAGAGGAGAAAGAGGATACCCTTGCTTAACACTTTGCGTAGGATGCACACGTGCCATTTTTGCACCACCTTTCAAAACATACTTATCATCAGCATATAACCTTGGATCACTAATAGCAAAGATGTAGACATACTGATGCGGCCCACCCTCTTAAGCACCACTGTCAGTTCAGAAGCTCATATCCCACTGGGAGTGGCACCCTCTCAACTCGCCAACAAAGAAATCAGCAACTCCTTTTGGAATGATCCAAAGATCACCCTTAAACAGCAGATTAATGTTTTGAAATACCACACGGGAACTGTTTACACTCAAAAACATGCCATCAGATTCAAGAAGTCAAACAACTCTGCACGCTGCCCATTATGCGGCGACATGGACAGCATGAATCACATTGCCCTTAGATGCCTTAACCCAACTATGAATGGAATGCACACCAATAGGCATCATATTGGCCTTAGCTTCTGTGTTAAATCCCTTAGCAAAGGCAGGTTCGGCTCATCCCTTATTGGTATGGATGGTTAGCCAAGGAGGAAAAAAGAGAACATGCTGAGGGCACATCCACAGAACCCCCACCTACTCCCAAGCTCACCTACCTCCCCAATCTTCAAAATGCTCTCAAGTCTCACATGCACACAAAACACAGACTTGGATATGCCAACTCCAACACAAGTTACTACTCTTACTATCAGAGCCTATTACCTCACGTTGACAAGAATATTAGCAATGCCTTCAGGAACATGTCTGGAATATCCTTTCCTGTGAAGCGCACCATCCTTCAATACCGCACAGGCACTCTCTATAATCAGAAACACGCGGTACTTTTCAAAAGGTCCACTGACCCTTCATGCCCCCTCCCAGGCTGTCACCAATTAGACAGTGCACTCCACATGCTCTCTGGCTGCCAAAATCATATCATCTCCTGCATGAAAACTGAACGCCACAATATTGCAGGAAAAATGATAACCAAAGCTCTTAGCAAAAGCCCTTGGGGGGCAGGCTTGGTTAACACGGACATAGGAAAAGATGATAGGTTGGCGCAGCACAACCTCCAAATTCCTGCACATGCATCCAATAGAATTATCCCCCCTTACCTCTTTCCACGTAATTTTCCCAAGAGATCTAGACTCAAATCTAGCCGTCCAGATGCTATACTGATTACTCCTTACCAAGCCAAACCCACTTCTTCTTCTCCTTCTTCCTCCTGTTCACACTATGCGTTACGCAGCAGACACCCAACACAGAGGACCAATGGCTCTAACCGCGTGCGACAACCCCACAAATTAAATGTCAACCAGCGCCATGTACACTTAATTGAAATCAAGTACTGTGAAGATACAAGGCCTGGACAACAGTTGGAGGCGGCACAGCGGCAGCACGCAGACCTCTGCAGACTTATTTCTGCTAAAGCTGTTACCCTGCACACCATCCTTCTGGGTGTTGGTGGGACCTGCTATAGGGAGCATACCCTGAACCAGTTGAAACAACTGGGACTTGACCAGCAACGTGCCTTGAAACTTGCTCGCAGCCTGCATGCCCATTCTGTTAAATATGCTCATAAACTGGTTACCACTAGGCGTGCAATTGAGAACAAAAGCAATTCTCACAGCCAGGTTCTGGAGCCAAGTGCTTCCAGTAACCCTCCTGACCCCCATTAACCCTTTTTGTTTTAAAACTTTGTGGTGGAGGGGACTCACGGCTCTCTGGAGCCAATGTGTCTCCTTTTCCTTAATTGATGTAGGGAGAGTTTCTCTGCCTACGTCGTTTTTCTTTTTCTTTCTTTTCTATGGATGCCTGCCGTAATGAGAGACTCTTGGATCAGGGGATACAAGTCCCAGAAAACATCCCACAAGCCATTCCAGACTGGGTTTTTCCTAATGGTACTGACTCCTCTGCTCGGCATCAGAGCCGCCCTGATGCTGTTTTTGTGCGCTCTATCCCAGGTCGCCCCACACACATTGATCCTACTAAGATCCCTCCTCATGACAGGGACATTCATCTTGTTGAATTTAAATTTTACCCTGATACTAACCCCCTTCCCACCCTGGAAGCCGCAATCGCCCAGCATGCCAACACTTTAACAAGGCTCAAAACCCGCAGCTCAAGAAACCCTCACAGGAATAACTAAGTAACCTTGCACATCATCCTAGTTGGTGTGGCAGGCACTATTTACAACGACTATACCATTAAACCTCTTAATCTATTCACAATCTATTCACAAACTCTTTGTCAGTATGTGGGCAATGGGAATTACCCCAAAAGCTTGGAAAAAGAGTGATACCATTCTTATCTTCAAGGATAAAGGCCCTGAAACGGATATCATGTCCTACCGACCTGGCCAACATGAATTGGCCTGGCCAACACCCTTTATAAATTATGGACACGTCTAGTTACAACCACCCTTTATGAATATGCAGAGAGCCACTCCCTCCTGAGCTCTATGCAAGCGGGTTTTCGTAAACACACAGACACCATACACCAACTCCAAAACTTAATCATGACCCTTGAAGATTCCAAACTCTTTAATAAAGATGTATATGCTCTAATTGTAGATTTTACCTCTGCCTTCAACACAACAAACCATGACAAGCTGCTCTGGATCATGTATGACCTCGGCTTCCCCACAGATGCCATTGACACAGTAAAAAATCTATACCAAGAGGCACACACCAGAGTCCATCTAGCTACTGGTCAGTATTCCAAAGATATCCCTATTAAAAGGGGGACTATCCAAGGGGACACCCTATCCCCCTTCCTCTTCCTCATATACATGGAGCCTCTACTACGCTGGCTCCAGGCTGGCGGGCGAGGCTATGAATATGAATGCCTCAACAAAAACCCACAGACTGTGGAACAGAAAAGCCAGAACAAAATTAGCAGTGGGGCATTTGCAGATGACCTCATTTGCCTCACAGGCACATATTCTAACCTCCATATTCAATCCAAGAAATTAAGCCTCTATGCTGATTGGGCCCACCTCATCATCTCTGGTTCAAAAACAAAGGTGACATGCAACCTTCTTAGCCAACAAACAATGCAAATAAGGGGTAACACGTCCGTTGCAGATTTTGCTCAACGTCAACTCAAAGATAAGGTACTGGTCCAGGGCCAGCCAGCCCAATTCATTTACCCCGGGGATCCATTTGTTTACCTTGGCATTGAAATCACCATGACATTAGACTGGGAACCCCAACTTAACAAAATGGAGGAAAAGCTCACCAAAAAACTGGCAAGCCTGACATGCTCTTTTGCCACACCCAGGCAAACAATGGACATAATTCGCACAGCCATCATCCCCAGCATTGCATACTATGTAATGCTGGCATAGTATGCCTTTCCTGTGACACCTTGCTCCGAGAAAAACCTTGCGGACTGGGACACGTGTATCCTCAAGGTTATCAAAGAGAGATACAAGCTCTGGTATAGCACTGCCACAGCCGTAATACGGGAAGACGAAATTAACTATGGTCTTGGCTGCACATCCACTGCGGTGGAATATAATGCAAGATGTGCAACGGCCCTCACCAGCAGCCTCAACAATAAAGGCAGGCACGGCCGGGTCACCAGGGCTATGCTTGAATCGCAAATCCACCAACTGAGACACGACGTACTCAGGAGTATCAACCCATATCACCAAACATCCAGCTTCATCCTCAAGCAATTGCCCTACATGCTCCGTATTAGGCAATACCTCTGCATCAACAAGAGCGACCTCGACGTCTCTTATCAAGGAGCACCCTACCTTCTCTCCAGCATCACTCCCATAATAAAAGTCATCTCAATGCCAATGCAACCCACCCTTAAAACCTTAGCCTGTCACTGCACTTATGCCCTCATGGAAATAGGCATAAACAGGCTCTCAGCTTTACTGAATGATAACCTCACCCATATTATTGACGGGAACAAACTCACATCTCTGTTTGGCCGAAAAATTAAGACCAAACATATTGTAGCTCTGAATAAGCTCTCCCATACTCTCAACACCCACACTCTGACTGAGGACAGACCTGACCTCATCAACACAATCATACACAGCCAAGACAGCTCACCCAATAAAACCCCTGAATCACGCTGCATAAATCATACAACATATGCAGAACTAATAAGAACAGAACATACTCCTACAGGATGGAACTGGTCAAAGCTGCACCCAGGCCATGCTCCCCCAACTCCAACCCAGACAATGGATGCCCCCCCCCCCCCCCCCACACACACACACACCTTCAGACCCCAGAACTTACAGCAACCCCCTCTTTGATGCTGAGGATATGGAAGTAGAAAATGCTTCCCCCAGCAGCCAAGAGAGCCCATCCCCAAGCAGTCAACCACATGCAGAGGCGCACTCATGCCAAAGCAGACGCACACGAAAAAGAAACAATCCCCATGCGGAGCAGCCGCAAGCACAAGCACATAACATAGACTCCACTCAGACCCCACAAACTGGGGGCAGACGGCCCAGAGGGAGCTGAGCCCCAACAACATTCCTAGAGCATAACCCACAACCCATGATAACTCCTAGTCCTCTACCTCCAAACACACCAGGCACTGATGTTCCCCAATGGCTCTGGAATTATAAACAGAATAAAGCTGCTGCATTAAGCGCAGCTGAAGCTAGCAACACCATCTCCCGCTATGACCATGTTATCCTAAATATCTTGGGATGGCAACACCTCAGGAAATATAAGAGATCCTCTCAAGAAAAGCAGCAAAAGCAATACAAAATTCAATGGCACCCTGTCACCATTGAGAAATGGGCCTTGCCCATTTTCAAAAATGATGGGCCGAAAGTGGCCTCTTCAAAGCATGTACCAAGACGAACTAAATTAGACCCATGCCGCCAACTCTGCTGGAGCCCATTAAGCAAGGAACACACCTTTGAAAGTCAATGCCATAACGATATGCCCACCTGTGATACCTGCCACCGCACATACCATTGGGGCTGTCTCATAGATCTCAAGGCTTGCTCCCAAAATGACCGGGCACTGAGCGAACAAAATGAACACTGGGACTGCCCTGCCTGCGCTTCCCTGTCAGACTCCCAAAAAGCAGAAAGGATCAACTTCTCTGAAGACTGTGAAATGATCTATGTAGAGTGGCATCCTAAATGGGAAGCTGAAGAAATGTTACGGATACACCCAGACTTGAATGCTCATGTGCAAGTCTTTGACTCGGAGGAACGACCAGAGTTATAGAAGACCCCTTGACCATTGATATGGACCAGGACAATCTTGTCAACCAAGGCTTTGAAGGCAATCCCCAGAGCCTCTCTGACTCTTCATGGATCTCAACTACCGGTTGCGCCATTCGCAAAAATGTCACCTTTGACTTCCAACCTACCAACTCCCAGACAGATATCATGCCAACATGGAAGTGCGACATAATCATAAGAAGTGTTGACCTCATGAAGGAAAGCCTCCACCCTGACACATCTGATGAGGTCGCCATGCCAGCACGAATGCCAGAGGTAACCACCTCTGAATGCGCCTGTATCTACAATGCCAATGGCAAGTGTATGGGCATGCTCGCTATAGACAGGCTCAAGACCCTGCTTGAAGCCTACGAAGCTTCCAAAAGGGCAGGCATCCATGACACCATCCAGCTCCCTGTCCAGGATTCAGCAACTGAAATCATGGGTTTGCTCTCTAGCCAAAAGGCTCAACAAAAAAAATCTTTTTGCACAGAGCAAAAAGGTTTTTAATTCAAACAAGTTTATTACTCCTTCCAGCATACGATCATCCCTGCAGAAATGGTGCATGGTCTCAGTGGAGAGGTACTCCAGCCCTCTTGACTTTGAAAATACCTACAATACCTACTTCAGTACAAATTTCCGGGACCAAGTTTTTGGGGCACATACAGACGCCCTCTCAGTGCGCTACACGGGCTTCTCCTTTTGCCATCCACCTCATAATGATGAAATAATGTTTAAACTCATGCGCCAAGCAGTACATTCCTCCCTCCAAAGCACAGATCCAGTTGTCACTTTCATGCTCCTGCCCCACTGGAGAGACTTCAGCTGCAACGCTTATATGAGCTGGCTCAAACAATACCCAGACGCTGCAAAAGTGCTTGCCAAATTCCCTGCAAGAAAAATCCAATTCCAAGCACCACAACACTGGTTTGATACCGTACCCAATCCTACCCCACCTTTCTATCCTATGCAACTCATCGTTGTGTGGAAATCTAATGCCAGAGCATTACTAGATAGCGCTAACAAAGACTGGTTCCAGTCCCTCCAGCAAGATGTAAAGCAAGACACACCAGAGGCTACTTGGCTACCCTTGGATACTTCAAATCCAGTCGCGCCACTGCGAACACACCAACACCTTGCATCAAACACTTGGAAGCAGAAATTCCAATCACTCCCCCCTGACACCCAAAGCTGCTCACACAAATGCCCTCAAGAAAGGGCAACATTCACCCCTGCCAACTTTAGAAAGATGTTCACACCCAAAATCAAGGATTGGAGGGAAATGACCTACACTGATGGCAGTGTAATCAAACACAAAGATGACGGTTCCCCACCGCTATCAGGTTCAGGTGTTTATAAACCAGGGAGAGACGCTACTCAACCATCCCAACACTTGCAACTGCACATAAAACCCAATGGCCATGGGCCTACCAATACCATTACAAGAGCAGAACTCGTAGGTATCCTTGTGGCGCTCCAACACGAACAAACCACAATTGCCACTGATAGTGCATCCTGCCTCTTTCAGGTTTTAAATCAAACCCTTCATCCCATGCGCATGAGGTATCACCAACATGCAGAGCTCATCCATGCCATATCAACCATATTAGAGCACTCCCCTCACCCTATCCATTTTTATAAAGTCAAAGCCCACTCTGGCATCATAGGGAATGAGGGGGCTGACGCTTGCGCTCGCGCCTCAGCCCTCTCTGACACAATAGACATTACGCTTCCGGATGCCCGGGACCCTTTCCACAATTTTTATTGGCTCTCATTAAAGACCACCTCCACACAAAATGATGGCAGGCACCGCTCCCACACTTTCCCGATACACTATCTCACCAACCTGAGCGACAAACTTAAAACACACATGCACAAGAAACACAGACTTGGCTCTGCTGACACCTCTGGCTACCACTACCAGAGATGGCAGAAGCTTAACAATGCCACACCATCCACCACCAACGCAAACACTGAAGCTCACAACCCAATCTCTCAGCTTGCAAACAAGGAAATCAGCAACTCCTTTTGGAAAAATCCAAAGATTACCCCTAAACAACAAATAAATCTCATGAAATATCGAACGGATACCCTGTACACACAGAGCCATGCCTTCAACTTTAACTTTTCCAGTTCTGATAGGTGCCCACTCTGTGCAAATACAGACAACATTTATCATGTTCTGCTTAGGTGTACCAACCCAACAATGAATGGGATGCACACCAACAGACACCACGCGGCCCTTAGTCTCTGTATAGAAGCCCTCAGCAAAGGCCGTTTTGGCTCATCCCTCATTAGCATGGATGGCTGCAATCATGACAGACTTCTGGATCAAGGCGTACAAGTCCCTGAAAACACCTCTCAAACTATTCCAGACTGGGTTTCCCCAATTGGCGCTGCCTCACCTGCACGGCACCAAAGCCGCCCTGAAGCTCTATTTGTGCGCCACATCCCAGGCAGACAAGCCCACCTTGATCCTGCCAGGATCCCACCACAAGATAGGGACATTCACCTTGTTGAACTTAAATTCTGCCCTGACACAAATCCCTTCATCACCTTAGAACGTGCACAAACTCAACACTCCCACATCATAAGCAGACTTAAAACACGCAGCTTAAGAAACCCAAACAGGAATAACAAAGTGACTTTGCACATCATCTTAGTTGGTGTTGGTGGCACGATTTACAACAACTATACAATTACACCTCTCATACATCTGGGCCTGACCAAACAAAAAGCTGAATCAGTAGCCTCCCAGCTCAGGGACCATGCCATCCAAAGATTATCCACCATCATTAACACTAGACATGCACTTTGTTTTCAGGGAGCATCTGGGAGGGGGTTTGCTGGGCGCGCGGCGGTGGCAGAGGATGGGAGAAGGAGAGTCCGAGCGCTCAGGGGCATGGCAAGCAATCCCCCGGATCCCCATTAGTTCTGTCCCTTGCTCTCTCCTAGGCTAGTTTTGTCTAGTTTAGGTGGAGGGCCTCCTGGTGAGGCCTCTAACTTTTGTTAGGGGTTCTTCCCTTAATGCACGCGGCCTTTGGCTTGCGTAGACTTTTCTTTTTTTTAAACCTCTTATCAACTTGGGCCTAACCAAACATAAGGCTAAATTACTAGCATCCAAACTGAATTGCTATGCTATCCAAAGATTAACAACTATTATTAACACCAGACATGCACTTCATTTCCAGGGGACTTCTGGGGGAGGGTTTGCTGGGCGCGTGGAGGAGGAGAGGAGGAAAAGGAGAGTCCGGGCGCTCAGGAGCATGGCAGCCAACCCTCCGGATCCTCATTAGCTCTGTTTCTGGATTTCTCCTAGGCTAGCTTAGTCTGGTTTAGGTTTGAGGGCCCTTTGGTGAGACCCTTTCTAGCTTGCTAATTAGGGAACCTTTCCTTAATGCGTGCGGCCTTTTGGCTGGCGTAGTCTTTTCTTTTCTTTTTCTTTTCTTTACGGCGGGGGTGCTGCCAGAGACCTTTCCTAGGGATGGTGTCATATGCTTGTTTGAATTCTATGAAAGCCGCATGCAACCGACTTGGGTTTTTTGGACGCACAGTTCATGCAGCATGCTGTAGATGGCAGAGCATAAACATAGGCCGAGGTGTAGTACGGCCAGGACAGAAACCAAACTGATCATCTGAGTATTTTGTAGTATTTTGTTAGCCTCCTGGCACCAGTCAGAAAAAAACTACGCAGGCAGTGAACAAACTCCCCACACCAATGATGGGAAAGAGGATACCTAGGCCAAGGCACCGCGGTACCATGTATCCCCTCCACCAAGAGAGGATAAACAATTAGTAGTACCACGTACCTGATCTTGTTGAAAAGATTTGAAAGAAGCCTTTTGAAGAGCACGTCTGGTGCTAGCAAATTTATAAGCGTGCTTGATGTACTGAACAGAATGAGCATTAAGCTTCAGAGCAGTCTTGGTGGCTGTATGAGTGTGAAGACCGAGCTCATTAAGGGGCTCTAAAGTGCGAGTGGTGTGGATGACCCCGCCCCTACCTAACAAAACGGTATGGAGGGTGACTTGAGCTGAGGCCCTTAAAAGATCGCGTCAGAGGTCGCGGTGCTGCTGCATTGAGGCCCCAAGCTGATTCTTGGGTCTGGTGTCTTCACAGTATTTGACCTTCATAAGATGGATGTGTCTCTGTTCTGGAAGGAGCTGGATAGGGTGACGGACCTTAGAGCAGTTGAAGTGGCTGTGGCTGGCGCTGAGTGCTTCCTGTTTCCCCCGCACCCCCCTCTACTTCTCAACGGATACCGGGAACTGGTCCTTGGCACTAAAGAAAATAAAACAAAAGTCTACGCAAGCCAGGCCCAGATGCATGCATTAAGGGAAGGCTCCCTAGCTTGTAAGCTAGCTAGGGCCTCACCAAGGAGGCTCACAGGCCAAGCCTAAACAAAGCTAGGAGCCGATGGGAAACAACTAATGAGAGTCTGGCGGGTTGTTGTCAGCCATGCGCCTGCAGGCGTGGACTCTCCTCCTCCTGCTCTGCAGTGCCTTACCCCCAATGATGCCCCTGCCAGAAGAACCCTGCAAGTATAAGATGTGCCTGGTGTTTATGATTTTGGTCAAGGATTGGAGTGCAGGGCAACTTAAGTTAGAGACTAATTTTTTCTGCTTTATGTCTGGTAAGGCCCAGCTCAACCAGATGAGCGATGGTGTAGTCATTATAGATAGTGCCTGCCACACCCAGTAAGATGGTGTGCAGGGTAACCTTGTCATTTCTGTTTGGGATTCTGAGGCTACGGGTGCGGAGTCTGGAAATGGTACTTGCATGCTGGTCAGCATCTTTTTGTAGGGTGGTTAAAGGGGTTAGTGTCAGGGCAGAATTGAAGTTCCACAAGGTGGATATCTCTGTCGTGGGCAGGTATCATCTTAGGGTCGAGATGGGTGGATCTCCCTTGGATAGGTCGCACAAATGCGGCATCAGGATGGCTTTGATGCCGGGTAAAGGGGCCAGTACCATTGGGAAAAGCCCAGTCAGGTGTGTCCCTAGTAATTCCCTAGTAATGTTTCCAGGGACTTCAATGCCCTGCTCTTGGAGCTTTTCTCT
Source organism: Dunaliella primolecta (assembly GCA_914767535.2). Classification (NCBI taxonomy): domain Eukaryota; kingdom Viridiplantae; phylum Chlorophyta; class Chlorophyceae; order Chlamydomonadales; family Dunaliellaceae; genus Dunaliella; species Dunaliella primolecta. Next base: position 7,340,816 of record OU611765.1, read on the forward strand.
ACAGCAAGCGTCCATGGCAACAAGGAATGAGCCATGTGCACCTTTGCTAAGGGCTTCACAGCAGAGACGGAGGGCAGTGCTGTGTCTGTTTATGAACATTCCTTTGCATGTTGGATGTGAGCACCCGAGGACTATGTGGTTGATGGTATCCATACAGCCGCAGAGGCGGCAGTTAGCGGAGCCAGATGTGTGATTGAACCTGACAGCGTGTTTTGGGGTGTAGATTGTGCCAGTGCGGTACTTGAGGAGATTTATTTGTTGTTTAAGGGTAATCTTGGGGTTGCTCCAAAAGGAATTGCTATTTTTTGGTTAGCAAGTTTAGGGGATGGCTTAAGTAAGCCTGTGTCGGTGTTGCTGTTAGGAGATGGTGGTTGCATGAGTTTCTGCCAGCCTGTGAAGTAACAGCTGGATATATTGGCAGAGCCAAGCTTGTGTTTATTGTGCATGTGTGTTTTCAGCTTATATTTAAGGTTAGTGAGGTAAAGGGGTGTGGCAGTATGGGAGTGCCCTCAGGGGGGGGGGGGGGTGTTGACGGGAAGCCAAAAGGAGTTGTGGATAGGGTCCATGGCATCTGGCAATGATTTATCCGTGGTATCCATAAGGGCTGCGGTTTGCGCTCAAGCATCATCTCCCTCATTGCCAATGACGCCAGAGTGGCTTTAACCTTGTAGAAGTTAAGCTGATGTGGTGAGTGTTCTACAATGATTGAAATAGCTTGAATGAGCTCTGCATGGAGGTGGGTCCGCATGCACATTGGATTGAGGCCCTGCCTGTAAATTTGGGACAAACAGGATGCACTGTCAGTGGCTATGTTTGCGTGCCCTTCTCCAAGTTGGAGTGCCACAAGGATGCCAGCCGGTTCTGCTCTGTTGATTGTGGTATTTGGGCCATGGCCATTGGGTGTTGTGCAGTTGTAGTTGTGCTCAGGAATGGTCTCCGTCTTTGTTTGTTTTGTAGACGCCTGAGCCAACTAGTGGGGGGGAATCAGTCTTGCTTTTCATGACGCTACCATCTGTGTAGGTGATATCTCTCCAACACTGAATTTTGGGTGTGAAGGTGGTATTCTGTGTGTGGTGGTGATCTCCTACATCCTGTGCGCGCTTGTGTGAACGTTCTAGGGGTACCTCAAGGGGAAGGGACAGGAACTTTTTTTTGCATTTCTTTGATGTAGGTGTTGGTTGGAGCTCAGGTTCCTAGGGGGGGCAGAGCAAGAAAGAGGTAGCCATTGGGCTTCAGGGGTGCTGAAGGTTGGCACTCTTTTCATTGGAACAACAAAGGAAAGAATAGAAAAGGAAAAAGTATGCAGGCAGAGGAACCTCTTCCTACATCAATACAGGAAAAGGAACAACGAGGGAAAAACATACTTAGGGAACTAAGGGATTGGCAGGTTTTGTAAGGCAAGACAATCTGCGCTGCCAATGTCCATGGTGGCAAGGCCTGACACAAGAGGGCCTTTGCTTATTCCATTAAGGAAGATTCTGCTAGCAATATTTTGGTGCTCGGTTACCATCTTTGACATGGTGGAACGTTTACTCCTGAAAGAATGTGTGGGGCACTCTCTGGCTCCCCACACAGGGGACATTGCAGGCTAGTGGACATTTCAAGGCGCACTGCGTGCCTTTGATTGAAGATGGCACCTGTGCGGTAGTTGAAAAAAAAAGGAAGAATAAGTATATAGGCAGAGGAAACTCTCCCTGCATTAATTAAGGAAAAGGAGACACATTGGCTCAGAAGAGCTGTGAGTCCCCTCCACCACACCGCAGCAGTGAAAATGTTTTGTTCATTTTGAAAGGAAGTGTTGGCATGGTCCAGAAGGCATTGCTAACCTTTCTATGGACTAAAATGGTAATAATCTGATAGTAAGGGTAGTATCCTGTCTCTGTGTTAGCCTTTCCAAGTCTGTGTTTTGAATGCATGTGCGTCCTCAGAGCATCATGAAGGTTGGAAAAGTGTTTAAAATTTGGGGCGGCGAGTCGGGGCGTTCTGATGTGCTTGCATGGGAGCGGGCACCTTCCTCGAAGGCAAGCCAGGTGGTGTCATGGAAAGGATTGCCATCAAGGTTGACACAGGGGAAGGTTGTGTCTGCAGGGGTGTCATCACCCTGAATAGCCTGGTGTTTGGCAATGGCATCTGCGCATTCGTTACCTGCAATTCCAGCGTGAGATCTAACCTTGTAGAGATAGATAGGGGTAGGTGAATTGCGCACAAGCTGTATAATTATTTTAAGGATATGGCCTTGGACATGCTGACAGTAAAGCTCTGGATACAGTACTTGCTTTCTGAATTGTTGGAGTGAAGAAAGGCTATCAGTGGCGATGTGAGAGTGGCCCTGGAGAATGGCAGCTGCTATTGCAGCTAGTTCAGCCCTTACAATGGTATTGGTGATTCCCGCTCCATTTGGTTGGACATAATTGAGACTGTCAGTGTCAGGGTGGTCGAATCCTGCTCATATCACTTGTCTTCCATGGTGCATTTGGTAGCTGCCATCTGTGTATGCCCACTCTTTCCAATTCTTGACCTTTCGGACCAGGTTTGGGCCAGACGCGGCTAGTAGTAAGAGGGGTTGTTGGCTTTGGACAATGTTCTTAGGGGTGTGCTGTTGGTCAGAGGGTAGTTTTTCAAATTTCTTAAAACCAGTCTTGATGCCTGGGTGTCTGGCATCGAGAACTGGATCATTCTCTTTGCTTGTTTTCCACCAGTGTGCCTCAGGGATGTCTCGTGCTAAGTCAGTCTCACACGGATAGCTGTGGCAGTCCTCTTTGTGGGTCTGTGCCTCCTCTTTGTGGGCCTGTGCCTAGATTCGTGCAACTTCTTATCTTTAACTAGGCCAAGAGATGAACGAATGTGTTCAAACCTGATATATTTTGGGGGTCAGGTCGTAAACAGAAATTTGCAAATTTGCTGTTGACTGGTGTGGGCCAGTCACAGGCTGATCAGCTGAATGGGTGCCTTTGATTTCCTCTTGCTCATTCAGAACAGGCTTTCCTTGAAAAGTGAAGTTCATGCCTGAGCATATGGTTTTGCTGTTGGCCAGGTTAGCCAGCCCAGCCATGCTATGCCAGAAATTGAGAAGTCCTTGCCCCAAGCTTATAAATGGCTGGGTGGTTCAATTGTTTGTGATAAGCCCATGCTTCCAGTAGAGTCATGAGGACGCACCACACACACTTAGGCATTCCATTGGGCTCTATACCAGGCTGTTGGGATGAAGGGAAACGAAATAAAAAGCCTTTGTTACCTACCTACCTACAACAAGATATTCCTCATAAGTTACTACACAATATTTCATGCTTATGCCTTTCTGGTCACAACCTTTGTATGGAAACCCAACGGCATCATGGATATATGCGCCCATACGAGCTGGGAATTTGCAACAATTGTGATTGGCATACTGTATAAGACGAAGAGCACGTTGTCCTGGACTGCCCATCTCAGGATCTGACAAAGAAAAGAAAAGAAAATAAAAACTACGTAGGCACAGGAAACTCTCCCTACATCAATAAGGAAAAGGGGACACATTGGCTCAGAAGAGCCTTGAATCCCCTCCACCACGGAGCTACAAAAAGAAGAGTATAATGGGGATCTGGAGGGTTACTGGAAGCATCCGGCTCCATAACCTGGCTGCGACAAGTATTCTTGTTTTCAATAGCACGCCTAGTGGTAACAAGCATTGTTGGCATACATGACAGAATGGTCATGAAGTTTGCGAGCAAGTTTGTTGGCGCGTTGGTGGTCAAGTCCCAGTTGTTTAAACTGGTTAAGGGTGTGCTTAGTGTAGCAGGTCCCACCAACACCCAAAAGGATGGTGTGGAAAGCCACAACTTTTGCATTAATGAGTTTGCAGAGGTCTGCATGCTGCCGCTGTCCCGCCTCCAACTGCTGTCCAGGTCTCGTGTCTTCACAGTACTTGATTTCAATTTAGTGCACATGCCGCTGTTTTACATTCAGTTGGTGGGGTTGCCTCACGCGGTTGGCTGTTGTGGTCCTCAGCCTGAGGACCACAACCCCACACTGAGTGTGGGGTTGTGTCTGCTGCGTAACGCATGATGGTGTGAGCAGGAGGTAGAAGGAGAAGAAGAAGTGGGTCTGGCTTTACAGGGAGTAATCAGTATAGCATCAGGACGGCTGGAGGTGAGTCTAGATCTCTTTGAAATTTTCTTGGGAAGGGGTAAGGGGGTATAACCCTGTTCTATTCCGGTTGCATCGTGAGATGCGTGAGGAATGTTGCATTACACAGCGAACTCAACAACTTGCCAGGCATAAAAGAGAAGAGAGAACGAACAAAAAGAAGGCAGGAAGTGAGCCTCAGGCTAAAAAAAAAATTAGCCTGAGGCAAGTTGAAGAGAGAAACTGGAAATACAAAAAGATGGAGAAGAATTACTGAGATACAGGAAAATACCCATGTCACACATCTCACTTCCTGCAACCTCCAAGAACCTGAGTTCTATTGCAAGCAAAGAACTCAGTGATTTGATGCATGTGCAGGGATTTGAAGGTTGTGCTGGGCCAACCTATCACCACTCCCAATGTCCATGTTAACCAAACCTGCTCCCCAAGGGCTTTTGCTAAGAGCTTTGGTGATCATTCTTCCAGCAACATTGTGGCGTTCAGTCTTCATGCTGGAGATGATATGATTTTGGCAGCCTGAAAGCATGTGGAGTGCGCTATTTAGATGGTGACAGCCTGGGAGAGGGCATAGTGGGCCATTAGACCTTTTGAAACAAACCGCATGTTTTTACAAACCTGTGCGCTCAGTTCCAGCATCTTTTTAGCTCTGCACCCCCAAGCAGTGCATCACGCTTTAGAGACTTCATAAACCAGGCTGATGTCCAGGCTGCCTAGGATTAGCCAAGTTCGTGTTTGCATGCCTTTTTTGCCAATGAGCTGCCTTCCAGGTTCATTGAGGCTTCTGCTGCAGCGACCATGACGTTGTATGGCAGGCTCTGAGTTGAAGGTGTGCCACTTTTTGCCTGCTTGCATATCAATTGGTGTGTGCCAAGGAACTGCTGTTTCGTTTCCACTGCTTTGCTTGTCTCGGTACCCTGCACACATTGGACGGATATATGTCTGGACAACGGCCTGTGGTCTAACTCATCTGGTGTGACAGGCCTGTAAAGACGGATGGATATCAATATTTTTCTAAACCAGGATAACAACAAACTTCCATTTTTTCTTCATGACCTCATGTGTATTTATGCACAGGCTAGCAGTCAAACGTCTTGACTGAGGCCTTTTTTCCCTTGTAATCCCTTGTAATCCCTTGTACCCTGCACACATTGGACGGAAATATGTCTGGACAATGGCCTGTGGTCTAACTCATCTGGTGTGACAGGCCTGTAAAGAAAAGAAAAGAAAAGGCTATGCAAGCCAGGTCCAGCTGCGTGCATTAAGGAAAGGTCCCCTAACTAGCAAGCTAGCTAGGGCCTCAGCGAGGAGGTCCACAGGCCGAGCCTAAACCAAGCTAGGCCTGTAAATGGTGGTACTCAGACTCTTAAGAGTGTAAGCCAGAGACTTTCCATGTTACTTCTGAGCATTGGTTCCTTTGCACCTCCCTCCTTTGGTCAAACATTTGCTTTGCATCCTGTGGACCTACCCGCTGTTTTTTGTTTTTTCGTTTACAGTCCGTTTTTGATGTGCTGGAAAGTACCAGCACCAGGCCTATCAGCCAACAGTGTGGCTGCCGGTCCCTCTCTAAATCTGTGCTTCTTGTGGAAACACGAAGGTGTCTTTTCCTGACACTACAGCCTTATGGAGTTTTTTTTGTGCATGACTTTGCATGCTTGTTTCATTTAGAGTGAAAACCCTTTTCTTCGGTTTCCTCGTTTACTGTTTCCGCCTCCGTGTGCTGGAATGTACCAGCACCAGGCCTATTAGTCCAACGTTGTGGCTAACGGTCCATTCTATAAATCTGTAAATAATTTAGAGTGTCAGTGTGTGTGACAGTGTAAATCATTTAGAGTGACAGTGTTTTACAGTCGACACTTCTGAACTCAGCTCAAGGCTTTCAGTTGACATTTACACAAGTTTAGTTTGGTTTGGTTACAGGAACCTTTTGCTTCAGCTAAGCTGCCCTTGTAGGCAGGTACAGCTACGTAACCCTATCCTATCCTATCCTATCCTAAATCTGTAGATCTGCATGCCTGAAATGCTGTGACTGAGCTTCTAGTATTGTTTTTAGATTGGACTGGTTTGGTTACAGGCACATTTCGCTTCAGCTAAGCTGCCCCCACAGGCAGGTACAACTATGTAAGCCTTCCCTTTGTGATACGTGTGAGAGTGTTGAAGTCCACGACGAGATACATGCTCTTTCCTATTGCAATTGCTTTGAGGTGTGTGAGCTGCGCAGAAAATACAAGGATCTTGTCAGTAATCTTTTCAAGCTGTAGCATACTTTTGTCCGGCTTCCGATCGCAGACTTATTCCTCCCTTGGCAAGCTTTCATATCATAGTTGATCCTGAGATCACTGCTTTCCTAAATCATGACTCGCATATATTTTCAAAGTTTTTGTCAGAGTAGGTTTCCATTCTTGATGCTGGTTGAGATAGTTTCACCTGCCAGCCAGTCAGCCAGAGTCTCGGGCTGTAGGCCAACCCCTAAGCATGCCCACTTCTTTGCTGTCGATTATCCAAGACATGTATGCTGCTGATGAGTATGTTTTGAAGGATGGTGCAAAAATGGCACGTGTGCATCCTATGCTAGGTGTTAAGCAAGGGCATCCTCTTTCTCCTCTCCTTTTCTCACTTTACATCAATGATGTTGACTTGATTGCTGAGGATGTGAGAGGGGCAGTAACTGGCTCGGAGAATGTTTGTGTAACCCACATGTTGTATGCTGATGATCTCACATTGCTTTCCAATGAGGCAGGTGCACTACAAACCATGTTGTGCAAGCTGAATGCATATGCCAGGAGGAAACATCTCATTATCAACACTGCTTTGTCAGAGGTTGTGCACTCGAACTCTGAAGGGATTAATCTTCCTGTTTCTAGAGTGGCAGTGACGTGCTTGCTCACAAGGACTCGTTTGAATATCTTGGCATGATGTTTTACAGGACCTTGAACATGGCTAAATCGGCAGAAAATGCAGCTCGTGCTATGCTTACATCTGCTTATAGGATTCGTCGTTTTGTACGTGAGCACACACTTGCAGATAGGCCGCATGCTTCCTTGTGGCTTGCAAAGACGTATGTTATTCCAGCTGGTATGTACGCGAGTCAGGTGTGGGGTACAGGTTTCATGCAGGCAGGCAAAGAGTTCTCTAGTGCTCTGCAAACTTTGCATCTGAATTTCTTGAAAGGTACCTTGGGTGTGAAGCGAACTACCACTAACTGGGCTGTTTTGAGAGAATATGGGCATCAACCACTACAGTACTATTGGTTTAGAGCTGCAGTCAAGCTGTACAACAGCATGCTTGGTACAAATAGTAGTACTTTACACCATGTTATGCAAGCCGATTTGAAGTTACAACCTAAGGATGACAAGTGCTGGACAGCGCAGTTAATTCAAGCCTTCCAAGGTTTGCGTGGTTTTGAAATTTTTGAGCAGGCTGTGAGGTCAGGAGGTGCCATTTCCATGAATGATTTTAGTGCAGACTTAAGGTACAGATTGCAAGGAGTTTGTAGAGAAGCTGAGTCAGTGGATCCAAGGGGAAACAACAATAAACTAGCTACTTACCAAGCTTGGTTTGCTACTCCTTTTGCTTGCAACGCTCGCCAAACCTATGCACCCCTGCCTTGGCATCTTTTTTTGGATTTGCCTAAGCAAGTTATGCGTAATGTGAGCAGGTTCCGGCTTCGTGCTCGTACTTTGAAAGTTGAATCGGCTGTTTGGCAGGATGATGGTGCCTCTGTGTGTGACAGGTGTCCTTGCAACTAAACTCAAGATGAAGCACATGTCCTTTTTAACTGTACTGATGGACACGTTTGTTCTCTGCGCCGCAAGTATCAAGTGCTTTTTGAACCTTACTTCCAGGATATTCTTGAGACACAACCTTTTTTCCTGCATCAAGTGAGCTCTCAATTTGTTTATCAGTTCCTTCATCAGCGAAACGCAAAGCTTTTCTTTTTTGTGTCTGAGCTTATGGATTTATTTTTGGCTGGCAGAGACCAGCCACAAGCCGATCAGCCAAACGACCTGACTGAAGGTCACCCCCCATTGTAACCATTGTAACCATTGTAGGCCAACCTTTTGGGACCCTTAACCATTGCTCCAAGGGAATCTGAGTATGTAGAGAAGTGAACTATTTGACACTTTCTGTATTAAAAAGAAACGATATCAAGACCCTGGGGCGGGCCAAGGGCAACTTTTGAGGCATTCGAGGCCAAATTTAGCCACTCAGTACAATGGACACCAAAACACATGCTGTGCCCCGTATTTTGGCTCCTAGGTAGGTTTTGGGTCAATCCTGATGCATTTAAATGAAAGGGGGGGGGTGTGAAATTTGGTCCCAAAGCACACTTGCATCTGCCAGGCAAAGCTGGTGCAAAATTGAAAACCAGGCGAGCACTGTGTTAGGCCACAACCTGAGTATGAGGATTTGCTCAGATATGTCTAGCTGAAGGTCCTGCTCAGATTTGGCTGGTTCCAATGGGGGTAAGAACTTAAACCTGCATGGCTGACCTGACTATTGGCTGCCGAAGACAGTCACTGGCCTATCAGCCAAACAATCTAGGTAACCTATGGCATTTTGCATTTGCTCAAGAAATCACCGTCCAGAGTATGTTACAGCAGTTGCGTTCTCTTGTACTCTCCTTTGTAAACAAAAAAAGTATAAAAGAGCAGGAATCACTTCAGAGATATCCATTGCAACCGAAGGGTCAAAAGTTGCTAGCATAACATAAAGGTGAATGGCATGGTGTAATGTTTAAAAAGGCATTTGCAGTCTAGGTATACCTCAAACAACTCAATTGCGAATGGCAGCTTGAATTGGCACTCATTGGTGCTGTGCAATGTTTACAGGTATTGGAAAGTGCTCAATGCGGTGCAAAAAAAAGGTCAGCAGCAGCAGTAGCAGCTTGCCGACACTGATTTCATGCAAACTTCAAGCCATTCTTAAATTCCTTCTTTGCTGGATTGCTTTCACAGGCAAAAGCAACGAAGAACATGTGCACGTTTTAAAGGTACCAAGATAAATCCACATTTCTCTCGGCAAACCTAGAACAAAAAGCATGATGCAGGAGAACCTCACATTTGCACAACCACAAAGACTGCAAGTTGGCAATTCTTTGATGCAACGTGAAGGAAAAAATTGTGTAGGCTCCAAAATCACTCCCACATCATGCGGAGGTGGCCTTATGACTTTACAAAAAAAATCGAATAAACCTTGCAGGCAGCAGAACCACTCCCCACATCACTGATACATGGCATGTAGATGGTTCCATAATGCATTGCAGTCACACCACTTCAAGGACAGCAGGAATGAGAACAACAGCACAGGGGGGCAAAGCTGCCATTCACATCAGGGTAACAAATACACTTGACTCACCAGGGAAGGGCGAGGAATACCACGACAGCTAGGACATTTTGGTCACGACATTGAGAACAGGCTCGCACGTATTGCACAAGAAACTGTTAGGCATTTTTTTTCTCGAGATTTAGATGCCCCCAGCCCTCTCAGATGCAGACTGGCTAGGCGCCATACGAACAAATGCAAACAACAGATCTTCTGAAAGCGGAGGTGGCAATTGTTGTCACCAGAGCATGTACCAAGTGCTGAGGAAAAAAACAATTTGCCAATAACGAGGAAAGAATGTCACACACGCACCTCCCCCCCCCCCCCAACACACACCCACACCCAACACACATATACACACACAGAGGCACATGTATACGGTCAGCTTGTTGCAGCTCAATTCCCTGCTCCAGGATTGCTCATGTGCTTCCATGCATGTCCATGAGTGCCATATTCGACTCCAAAAGCCTCAAAATGCCAAAGTGTGCGTGTGTGTGGTCACCACATGCCTGCACCACAGGCCTGGCTGGGTGAGGCGGGTCTATCACAGTGGCAACAAGGGCAAAAAACAAATATGATCTACGGCCCTTGATGGACCGCTCGACCCTTCCACCACAGGCTTCTGCCCTGCCATGCATGTAAAATATCATCATGCCTCAAATCAGCTCGTTTTTCCCTGAGCGCTGCTTGCCACACAGCGAGGCTCACCAAACAACACGCACACACTGGCACGTGCATTCCTGACCTCGATCCTCACATCAGCTCGTTTTCCCTGAGCGCTGCTTGCCACACAGCAAGGCTCGCCGGCCAACACGCACACCCCGGCACGTGCATTCCTGACCTCGATCCTCACATCAGAGTATACAGAAGAGCGAGAATGGCCCAAAATTCAGCGCCACACGTGTGCTACGTAAGAGGCAAGCACACACGTTGCTGTAAGTATTGACCATACCAGAGCACGTCAGAACCCAGAGACTGCCCCACAAACTCACACATGCACCTTTGCTGCAAGTACTGTACACGCACAGTGACCACACCAGGGCACGTCAGAGCGCAGAAGCTGCCCCACAAAGTCACACATGCATCAGGATGCTCGACCACTTGTTGGCGACACATGTTCAGACCATGCATTCCGGAAGGCTTCCAAGAGCTCCTGCTGCTCGGATGCAGGTCTTGTGCAAATGAGAGCAGTGCAAGTGTCCAGTGCACGCTAAGATGACAGATACTTTTTAATTTAAAAACAAATGCAGTTTGTGACAGACCCCACTCGGGTGGAGTGTGAGAGCCGTGCCACGCAAGAACGATTCATGCATGCTGAATGCCATACGATATATATTTTTTAAAGCGGGCACAGTTGCTGCAGGGGGAGGCGGAGAGGGTGAAGGAGGCCTGTGCTTGTGCACCGGCTTCCCTTTTGCCTGCATCACACAAATGCGCCCTGCAGATTGTCATTTGACTTTGTCCTCCAGATGAAGCAATGCTTCTGGAAATGGATTTCCAGATTCCAAGTTGAATGAGCAAAAGCACGAGGCAGCTCACGAGGATGAATGAGGAAGAGCACGAGGCAGCTCACGAGGATGAATGAGGAAGGACATGAGGCAGCTCACGAGGATGAATGAGCAAAAGCACGAGGCAGCTCACAAGGATGAATGAGGAAGGACATGAGGCAGCTCACAAGGATGAATGAGGAAGGACATGAGGCAGCTCACAAACATAGAGCGCATGCTGCAGCATCTGCTGCTCTTACCCTCATGGTGCTGACACACATTCCCTCCAATTCCTATGATGAATGCGGAAGAGAAAGATGCAGCTAAAGGAGATGGAGCATCAAGCGGCATCCCTGACACAGTCTATGCCCTCAGTGCTTTGGCATGCACACCCTCAAAGTGCTTTGCTAGGGACACCCTCAGAAGTGCTTTGGCATGCACACCCTCAAAGTGCTTTGGCAGGGACACCCTGACGCCCTGAGCCCCAACTTTTCACCCTCCAAATGAGCAGCGCAGCACACCCATCAGGGCTTCACTCCTGCCACTGCGGACGCCGCTGTCGCAGCAGCAGCTGTGGCTGCCTTGGCTATCGGTGCTGGTGCCACTGGCAATGTGCGCGCAGAGCAACATTCTTTTGAACGCTTCACTCCTGCCACCGCCGACGCAGCAGTGGCAGCAGGTGTGGCTGCCTTAGTTGTTGTTTCTGGTGCCACTGGCAACGCACGCGCCTCCAGCAGTGTGGCTCGCATAGAGCAGCATTCCACTCAGCGCTTCACTCCTGCTTGCATAGCAGAGGGTGGTGCAGCACCCCCAGGGCAGCTGTGCCTGTTGCAGGTGGCCGCTGTGCCCGCTTGCACAGCAGCGGCACCGGTCGCAGAGCAGCTGTGCCGGCAGGGGACCGCTGTGCGTGCTTGCACGGCGGCTGTGTTGACTGCAGAGCAGCTGTGCCTGTCGCACAGCATTGCTGCGACGCCTGAGTTCCCCTCAACCCCCTCCGAGATGCTGTAACATTCCATGCTGGCCGTGGACCTGCATGGAGAGAGGGCACGCATAGGATGCTGTCAGATTCCATGCTGTCAGATTCCATGCTGGCCGTGGACATACAAACAAAGACACACAGGGGGAGGAGTGAGACAGAGGCGGGCTAAGTGTGTGAGAGGCTGAGGAGTGAAGGGCTGAGGAGTGAGACAGGCTGTGGGCATGAGAGGCTGAGGGTGTGAGAGGCTGAGGGGGAGTGAGGCGAAGGAAGGCCATGGGTGTGAGAGGCACAGTCGGAGGGGAAGGGGCAAGGAGGAAGGGAAGGATCGTGGTGTTTGGGCAAATGCCCTCGCAAGGCGCACACACACAATTGGGCAAATGCCCTCAAAAGTCACGGATGAGGAGGCGCTGCGATGTAATGCAGAGACAAAAACGTCATAAAAGCATGAGTACAAGTACCAGCATCACAGGGTACCAGCATGGCCCGAACCTGCCAGTTCAAGGTCTGAAGATGGGGAACAGGCGACGATCAGAGATCCAAGAGCAGCAAATGACCTCTGGTAGAGGGTGCTGTCATAAGAGGAGGGACGATGCTGCCACACAAGAGGGCAGGCTGATGTAGATGTGAAAGGAAACTGCCACACAAGAGGGTAAGCCGATGTTGATGTGAAAGGAAACTGGCACACAAGAGGGCAGGCTGGTGTTGATGTGAAAGGAAACTTGCACACAAGAGGGCAGGCTGGTGTTGATGTGAAAGGAAACTGCCACACAAGAGGGTAAGCCGATGTTGACGTGAAAGGAAACTGGCACACAAGAGGGCAGGCTGATGTTGACACGAAAGGAAACTGCCACAGAAGAGGGCAAGCCAACGTCACGGTCAAAGGAACAGGCACGCTGTGGATCTGCCATATGCAGGTAAGAGACTGAAGAACCAGCGAATCGGTGGGAGGCCTGCAGGCTCAGCGGGAACGACGCACATTTCTTACACTCATGTGTTCTCTCTGTCTGGGCCCAGGCCAGAGAGTCTGCTGGCCAGGGCAGGGGAGACCTGACTGTCGCTGTCCCCGGATAGGGTGGTGTTGGACCTGAGAGCACAAAAGATCAGAGGGTGAGCAAAAGAGGAGGCAGGGAGGGATTTCAAACGGCACTCCTGCCGGCCAGGGCAGACAAGGCCGGGCTGCTGTCGTCACAGGTAATGGGGGCGTGGTGGACCTGCAAGACGTAGGTTGGAGCGTTAAAATTAAAGCTTGCTGATGCTGTCACACAGGAGAAATTGGTTTGGACCCGCAAACACAACAGGTCAGAGGATGGAGGAATTGAATGCAAGAGGAGCACAACAAGGCAAACACCAAATCAGAAGAGGAAGAATGGAACGGGATGCGGCCGAGGGCCTGACGGCAAGGGTATGCGAGGTAGGCTGATGCTTTTAAACAAGGGGGATGGCTGGCATGCAAAAAAAAGATCAGAGGACGAGAAGAAGATGAGGCAGGAATTGCACAGCTGGGCATGTGTTCCTATGCACGGGGTGAGCAGGCACCTCGTGTGTGTGCGTGTGTGTGTATGTGTGTGTGTGTGCGTGTGTGCGTGTGTGTGCGTGTGTGTGCGTGTGTGTGTGTGTGTGCGCGCGTGCATGTGTGCGTGTGCGTGCATGTGTGTGTGTATATGTGTGTGTGTGTGTGTGTGTGCGCGTGCGTGTGCGTGCGTGTATGTGTGTGTGTGCGCGTGCGTGTGTGTATGTGTGTGTGTGTGTGTGTGTGTGTGCGCGCGCGCGCGCGCATGCGCGTGTGTGCAGCGTGGCAATTTGTGCGTGCAGAATGGTTACCAGTGTGTGTGCGTGCAGAGTCAGTGTGTGCATGGTTGCATGTGCGTGCGTGTGTGTGTGTGTGTGTGTGTGTGCGCGCGCGTGCGTGCGCACGTGTGCAGCGTGGCTCCTTGTGCGTGCAGCATGGTTACCAGTGCGTGTGCGTGCAGTGTCTGTGTGTGCATGGTTGCATGTGAGTGTGTGTGTATGTGTGTGCAGCATGGTTTCCAGTGCGTGTGCGTGCCTTGGTGTGTGTGTGTGTGTGTGTGCCTGGGTACCATTGCCAGTGTGTGTGCATGCAGAGTCAGTGCGTTCATGGTTGTCAGTGCGTTTGCGTGCAGCATGGCTGTCAGTGCGGGCAACATGGCCCTTGGTGCGTGTGCATGTACAGGCAAGGTGTTCAGTGTGTGTGCGGGCAGTGCGTGTGCGTGTGCAAGCATCATGGATGCGTGTGTGTGCAAGGCCCCCAGTGCGTGCAGCAGTGCTCCGAGTGTGTGTCTCAGTGCATGTGCGTGTGCAAGCATCATGAATGTGTGTGTGTGCAAGGCCCCCAGTGCGTGCAGCAGTGCTCTGAGTGTGTGTCTCAGTGCGTGTGCGTGCCCCAGTGCGTGTGCGGGTGCGCACATGGTCACTGTTGCGTGCAAGGCCCCCAGTGCGTGTGCGGGTGCGTGCAGCATGTTATTTAGCGCCAGTGCATGTGCGTGCAAGGCCCCCAGTGCGTGCGCAGGTGCGTGCAGCATGTTATATAGCGCCAGTGCATGTGCGTGCAAGGCCCCCAGTGCGTGCGCAGGTGCGTGCAGCATGTTATATAGCGCCAGTGCATGTGCGTGCAGAGCTAGTGCGGGTGCGTTTGTTGGCATGCACATTGTGTCATCGCGGAGCCTACAAAAGCAGAGGGTGCTGCATAGCTTCAAGGGCCTTTGCATAGTTGTGCAAAAACTATCCACCTACTATGAACGCGAAATACATGGTCAACGTATCATCCCAGCATACGCCCAAGACATCAGGAGGATGGGGATGTTGTGGCAGGACAGGTACATGGCAGGAGGGTACATGCACAATGCACATCCAACATCCTCTAATTTCTGCCCGCGCCCTCCACCTTAACACACCTTGATGGCGCAGCATGGTCGAGGGGGCCAAGCCCTAAGATGAAGAGTCATACATCAGGCTTCCAACACACACACCTGGATGGCGCAAAGAGGCTAAAGGTGCCCAAGCCCAGCGCTGAGATATCAAGTGTGAGGCTGCTAGCAGAGGGCGATGCCAGGGCGTGGCTGTCCGCACTGTGACCTCCGTGACTGCCACGCTGTGCACGCTCCGCGATGTGCACCTCTGCAGCGTGCTGGGCACCGGGGAGCACGGGCAGCAGGGCGGTGTGCATGATGCCCTTGCCTGCAGGTGAAGAAACAGCACTCTCACAGATGATGCCATACAATTTGCAGGTCCACACATTGAACTGAAGCAGCCTGTGCCAGTGTGCATGATGCCCTTGCCTGCAGCGGCTACACGCCACACACCACGCAATGTACAGCTCGCTCGCGCATGCAGTCCCTCAGGAGCACAGGTGGGAGGCCAATGCGCATGGTACCCTTGTTGGCACCAAGAGTGGCCCTCAGGCAGTCAAACACGCAACACGGGGGCCCCCACCCCTTCCCAGAAAGTTCCATGTCTGGAAGACAGATACCAAACTATAGCGCAGCCCAGGTATCAAATGTTCATAATCCACCCTTGGCCAAGATGCCGCTTGTGGGTGTCCAGTTTTTCCTCTGGCAGGAGCTCCAAGGCAGCACGCAAAGCATGCATGCAGCCAGGCAGGTTTACATCTGACCATCCAAACACCATGACCCACCCTTAGCCAAGATGCCGCCTGTGGGTGTCCAGTTTCTCCTCTGGCAGGAGCTCCAAGGCAGCACGCAAAGCATGAATGCAGCCAAGCAGGTTTAAACCTGACCATCCAAACACCATGACCCACCCTTAGCCAAGATGCCGCCTGTGGGTATCCAATCCTCCTCTGGCAGGAGCTCAAAAACAGCATGTGAAGCGTGAATGCAGCCGGGCACGCCATTGCTTTCCATGCGATTCTGCATACAAATAGTGTGCGCATGTGTGTGTGTGAAATTACATGGCTGGCAACTCCCTTCAATAAGTGGGACGTGAAAAGGCAATGTGGTTTGCGGTCATCCACCTTTCCAACTTCTTGATGAGCAAGGTGCTCTGATTATGGACGACATGATGAGGAACGAAGAACACAAGCCTACCTTTCTGCTTAAATTAACAGACAATTGAGACAAACCCAGGATGGAAAGCAGTTTTTAGAAGGGAAGAAGAAAATAGTTGCAACATTAAGGAATAAAATCAAGAGAGGGTGAGGACTGATCTGTGTTGCGAGGCATGCATTTGTTTGCCGCATTCCAACTAGCCTACCGTGATGCTTTCCGGTTTGCCAAGTTTTCGCCTCTCGTCACACGGAGATGGCTGTCATTCAAATTTTGAGCACTGGGTCTTTCAATCCATCACTTCCTTTTCACAGTTTTGCTTTTCAATTTCTTATTTGCGACCTACCCATTTAAGAGTAAGCTCTTAATCAGCCCACCCTTAATCCACTCCCTTTTTCTTATGAATCATACGTTCCATGTGCGACCAACTCACAGCAGTGTTGACGCAGTCACCAAACAAACAGAACCGCGGCATGCGTTTGCCAACCACGCCAGAGCTGCAGGGCCCACAGTGAATGCCCACGCGAACCTGGAGGCAACAAATTGTGTGCACCCAAACAGAGCTTGCTTGTGTGCTTGTGTGGCGATCAGAGAATGATAATGCCAGAGCTGGAGGGACTGAAGTGAATGCCCACGTGAGCCTGGAGGCAACAAATTGTGTGCACCCAAACAGAGCTTGCTTGTGTGCTTGTGTGGCGATCAGAGAATGATAATGCCAGAGCTGGAGGGACTGAAGTGAATGCCTACGCAAACCTGGAGGCAACAAATTGTGTGGACCCAGGCAGAGCTTGCTTGTGTGCTTGTGTGGTGATCAGAGAATGATAATGCCAGAGCTGGAGGGACCGAAGTGAATGCCCACGCGAGCCTTGAGGCAACAAATTGTGTGGACCCAAGCAGAGCTTGCTTGTGTGCTTGAGTGGTGACCAGAGAATGATCATGCCAGAGCTGCAAGACCTATGGGTGCATGCCCACACCTTGCATGTAAGCCTGCACTCTCTCTGTCCCACAGACAAGTTTTTTGGCCTCAGCAGTTGCACACACACACACACACATCTTGGGGGCCAAAACATAGAGAGGCTACGTGCACGTGTGCACTGTGGACAAACACATGTTGGCACGCCCCGTGCTTTACACGGAGAAGAAGGCACATATGCCCTCTGCGATCAAAACATGTTATGCATGCACGGGCACATATGCCTTCTGCGATCAAAACATGTTATGCATGCACGTTGTTCCCGAAGGAAGATGCCACATTTACAGTCCCACCCAAACATACGACCCTGTCCATTTTAAGCACCACGCAAAATGTATTCCAATAATCACACACCTGCACGGTGTCCCCCAGGGGTGTCTTGATGGTCTGGCTGGTCTCCAGCATGGCCTTTGCAAAGTTCAACATGGTCTCCGCGTGCTTGGGGTCAAAGCCTCCGAGGCGTTTGGTGCCGGTGGTAGCGTCGTAGCAGAACAGCCCCGCGGCGGCCATGTAGCAGTCTGCAGGATGCGTGCACACACAAGGAGAGAGAGAGTTGCACTTCAGGTGCAATTGGTGTCCGTGCAAGGTCGCGGATGGAAAGAGGTGGTTGATGCTGATGGCAGCCACGTGGCAGTTTGCAGGGAGTGTGCACATGCAGGAAGTGTCAGGTCAGAAAGTGGACGTATGTGCGAGGTCAATGGGTGGGAACAGGCGGTCGGTGCCTATCGCAGCTTCACAGCAGAGTAACCCTGCTGCAGGCGTGTTGCAGTCTACAGGGTGTGTGCACAAGCAGGAGATGGTGCGTGTTAAGATGGTGCACAGTACCGTTGGCACACACACACACGCGCACGTGCCCATCCTGAGTTCAACTACGTGTGTGTGTGTGTGTTGTGTTTTCAGGAGAAGCATTCTGAGGGCAGGAGGGGGAGGGGGGCAGCCTACCCCTTGGCACACTCAGGACTCCCTGTGCTTTCTGATTCCAATCCTGGGCCCTGAAGGCATGCACACCTGTGCTTTCTGAATTCCAATCCTGGGCCCTGAAGGCATGCACACCTGTGCTTTCTGAACTCCAATCCTGGGCCCTGAAGGCATGCACACCTGTGCTTTCTGAATTCCAATCCTGGGCCCTGAAGGCATGCACAGCACACAAATCTTGTGCACTGGACTGCCCTTGGCTACCTGCCTTTCTGTGCTAGCTAAAACTAAACGCGACTTACCCCCGATAGTCTCCACCTTGTACACGCCAAAAGGCTCGACCAGGGAATCCCAAGTTGAGTAAAGAGTGTCCAGGAACAGCATCACCTGCATGTGTGTGTGTGTGTTGGGGTGCGCGGAAGATGGTTTGAACTTTTAGGGTTGCATTGCAAGAAGTGGCAACTTGTCCCAGTTTTTGCAAGGACACAGCTTTGTTACGGGCAACCAAATTCCTCTCTTGCCTGATAGTTATCCAAGTATGCTTGGCATGCAAGAACACAATGCATCTCACACACACACACACCACCAATTGGAGGAAGTGAATATGTGCGACATTTTTGCCTACTTCCATCTCAGTTCCATGTAGTGGGAGTCTTGCACGTTAGCCCTAAAGTGCTGCCTTGGCCACACTGGCCAGCAGTCAGTTGTTTTGACTGAAAGCCTTCTGCGTTTGAAACCTCTTGACCCCACAGGGAGAGCCACGTTTTGCAATGCAGTTTGCCTTGTAAGGCTGTTTGACCCTACTGGGAGAGCCATGTTTTGCAATGCAGTTTGTCTAGTAAGTCTGTTTGACCCTACTGGGAGAGCCATGTTTTGCAATGCAGTTTGCCTTGTAAGGCTGTTTGACCCTACTGGGAGAGCCATGTTTTGCAATGCAGAATGTGGCTAGCAGCACTGCGACCTAGAGAATGGCACTCTCTGGATTTCCGTGATGACGGGCATTCCCTAGAATTCTAACCAGTG
The DNA here is from genome assembly GCA_914767535.2 of Dunaliella primolecta. NCBI lineage: Eukaryota > Viridiplantae > Chlorophyta > Chlorophyceae > Chlamydomonadales > Dunaliellaceae > Dunaliella > Dunaliella primolecta. The sequence continues at coordinate 7,359,659 of OU611765.1, forward strand.
CGGAGCCTTCACGAGCTACACAGTAAGAGGGTGATCCTGGACTCTGTCGACGGCCAGTTGCTCCTACCATTTCAACAGAGTGCAAAGCAAAGCATACCTGGCTAGGGTGGAGGTGGTTCACCATGGACGTGAACCCTTTGATGTCTGCAAACCTGCATTGCACAAACCACGATACGCCTCAATCACTGCCACTCTGCAGCAGAGCAACGGGTCAGCAGCAAACCCTGCCTTCGTGTTGGTAACGGCGACACATACCCTGTCTTTGTGTTGGTTACGGCGACACAAACCCTGTCTTTCGTGTTGGTAACGGCGACACAAACCCTGTCTTTGTGTTGGTAACGGCGACACAAACCCTGTCTTTGTGTTGGTAACGGCGACAAACCCGGAGGACCATGCCATATGACGAGAGCTGCGTGCATTGGAAGAAGCTGAACAAGGAGACAGTCGAGCCTATCAGAACGGCGACCTCTGAGGAAGACCTTGCCATGAAGGAGCTGTGTGTGCATGGAAGAGAGTGCCCTTGCAGACCATCAATCCTTGGCGAGTCAAACTCGTAATCAGGCAAGTCCGGAAAATTTTTGCAGCAAAGAACAGGCCTTCAGGTAGCACTGAGCCAAACCTCGTGGTGCCAAGGACAGTGTCATGTTGGACAGGGTGAGGATGATGATGACAGGGTGGTAATGACAGGGTGGTGATGATGGTAGCATGGTGATGACAGGGTGATGATGCAGGGCCAATATTAGATGGATGCAGCAGGGGGATGCTTGTGAGCACGGTGGTGCTATCCGAGCCCCCTTTTTTTCCAGATCGAGCCTTTTATTTTAGGTTGAGTTGAAACTTAAAAGTGGGTGATTGATGCAGTATGAGATCAGGGATAGGGCTTTTAGAGTGGGGGCGTATGAGATCAGGGTTCGAGCTCACGAGGTGGTGAAGAGTGGTGAAATGGTGCACTATGAGGTACCCACTATGAGGCACTTGGGTACTGAGCTCACAAGGTGGTGCAACCATTGGCAACAGAGTGTCTAACTGTGGCGGCCCAACGTTCAGGGCAAAAGGTAGTCTGAGATGGGGCCTGCTGAGATGTTGTCAACTCACAAGATGGTGACTTCCTCATGGTAGGTGGCGAGGTCCATGACATCTTGTTGGGTCAGCTGAATGCGGCCAGAGTGGTCCTGCCGGGGCAGCGTGGAAGCATGTGTGCAAGCATGAAGTTTTCGAAGACATGAGGGCGCGCGCGCGCGTGCGTGCGTGCGTGCGTGCATGCGTGTGTGTGTGTGTGTGTGTGTGTGTGTGTGTGTGTGTGTGTGTGCGTGTTTGTGCATGTGTGTGTGTTGTGTGACATGCAATTGTGAGTCAAACTTCACGCTGCTGAGGAGCCGTTCACGGAACAGATGAGTCACTGCGATGAGCAGACCCTTGAGCAGAGGCCCTCACTGCTCAGGCCTTGAAAACGGCACGAGGTACAGGAGCTTCAGCAAGCAGCATAGCCCTGTCACATAGCCAAAGGCATTTCTGAAGCCCTCTGAGAGCGTACATAGACTATTAAAACAGTCCACCTCTCAGACAAGGAAGAACCTTACGTGCCTGCAGGATGGAGTAACAAGAAAACAAGCGTCCGTTTTGCCTGCTGATTCTACATGTATCTCTTTGCTTTCCTGCTGGATTCTACCTGCTCCAACATGCTTCAATGCCTGCATGCAACTCATGATCTTTGACCAAACAATTTGGGGAAAACAGGTGCACTTCCTGCTGCAACTTGAGGCATGCAATCCCAGACAGCCCAGCACACCAGTCTTTGCTTCAACTGACTGTCAACACACACATTTCAAACAAGCACGTGTGCAGGCAGCTGACCCATCATGGATGGATGCATGGCACTTCCTGACGCATGGCAGTCAGGATACTGCTGCGTGGGTATGGGGCCGCCCACACCTACACGCCCACACCCATTTATTGGGGATGCCTTGCCCTCAATTGCAGCACTTTAGAGGCTGCTGCAAAACACACACACACACACACACACCATGATTGTGGAGCACAAGCACGCACACCACACACCAAGGAGCTGCGCTTGAGTTGGGGGCTCAGGGGTTGCAAGAGCACACACACACACACACACACACACACACACACACACACACCAGGGAGGGTCTCTGCCTGAGTTGGGCGCCCAGGGAGGGTCCCTGTAGCTCCTGCACAGGCATGCTTGGAGGCGTGTCTGGGGACGGCGGCTGCAGGTGCTGCTGCTGTGGGTTTATCTGCATGTATTGGCTGGGCTGCTGCTGTTGTTGGATGAGATGAAAAGGGTGGGAGGGGCCGTGGTGGTCTTGCTGTTGCTGCTGCGCAGGTGCTGCAGGCGAGGTGCCTACGGAGAGAGAGTGTGTGTGTGTGTGTGTGTGTGTGTGTGCCAGTTGTTGCTGTTGCCTTGTAGTGCATCATCCGCCATATGTACAATCCTCCATTGGATGCTCCAATACTGCATCGGTGATTCCCCTCCTCCAAGGCAAGCTGCATCGTTCTCTTTCCTCCCCCGTGCTCTTGAGTGCACTGCTCCCCTGCTCCCCTTCTGATACTGACCGTGCTGTGTTGACATCCCCCCCCCTCTCCATGCCCTTCAAGCAGCAACAGTCACTGGAGATAATTCTTTAGGCATTAAGACAAGTAGGCAGCACTGGAGGCATTTTTGCAGACTGCAAGCACTGGAGACATGTGCAGCCGTGTGCATCTCACCCCACGAAAAAAGCCACATGACCAAAAGTTCCCTGAGATCACAACCACTCTTGTTTGTCTATTCATGCGCACAGTTTCCCTGGTTGTCCATTTGTGTGCACAGCCTCCCTGATTGTCTGTTCATGCGCACAGTCTCCCTGGTTGTCCATTTATGTGCACAGGCCCCCTGTTTGTCTATTCATGCACATCATCTCCCTGGTTATCCATTTATGTGCACAGGCCCCCCGATTGCCTATTCATGCACATCATCTCCCTGGTTGTCCATTTATGTGCACAGGCCCCCTGATTGTCTGTTAATGCGCACAATTTCCCTGGTTGTCCATTCATGTGCACAGGCCCCCTGCTTGTCTCTGTCAATTAATAAGGATCATAGAGGCTCCAGCAGGAGCCTCTGCAATCCATACTGCGAAACCCAGCTGTGTACCACCTTTGAATTCACATTCAAACCACCGTCCATGCTCAAGGCAATGAGCGCACGCGTCTGGTTACTTCCACCCGCCTCAAGCCCGCTCCCCTGGCTACTTCTCATGCACCAACCCTCCTGCTAAAAGTCTGCATAGGCACGCACGCACGTGCGGGCACGCACACACACAAATGCACACACACAAATGCACACACACACATACACACACACGTACGCACGCACGCACTCACGCACATGCACACAAACATACACACACGTACGCACGCAAGCACGCACACACACACGTACGCATGCACGCACACATACACAGACACACACACACACGCACACATGGCAGCAGGAGCAGCAGCAGCAGCAGCAGCCATGCACGTGTGCTCAAACATGCACTGCACCCCAGCACACACACACACACATACATGGTAGAAGCAGCAGCGGCAGCAGCAGCAGCGGCAGCCATGCACGTGTGCTCGAACGTACACTGCACCCCAGCAGACACCAACACCTTCTCAATATCCAACCTAAGCCTCGAAGCACCATCACTGCTCTCCTGCAAATCCTGTGCACACCCACATCCCTGGCACATCCCTTTTCCTAATGCACCGCACATTTATGCTCCACCTGCACACTTTCCTGCACACATACTGTACCTGCAGTCTGAGTCGCTGTTAAGTCCTGCTCCCCTGCGGCAACCACGGATCCCAAGGCTTCTGCTGTGGCATCTGCCACCCTGCTTAGCGCACACCTATCAAGGGAAGGTAGCAAGAAGTGCAAACATATTTTCAGGCAGGGAATCAAAAGTCTCCAGCAAGGATCCCACTCCTCTGCGGCAAGCACGGACCCAAAGACCTCAGCTCTGCTGCCATCTCAGATGATCTGCCACCCTGTTCAACGTGCACCTATCAAGGGAGGCAGCACTCAGAGCGAATGCATTTAGGCAGGGATGCACGCTGAGGGGTCCATGCAGCCAGAGCAGCAAGCACGATCCCAATGACACATGGTCAACTGCTGCCTTGTCACACGCGCACAGAAATGGGCAGGTAGAGCTTGTTGGTCCAGCTAATTGTGTGTGCCTCACACCTCAAGGGATCTTGTGTTCAAGCACACAGAAGGCGGAGGGCATCAGCCCACTTCATGTTGAGCAGAAGGCAGCTAGTTGCCTCTTTGCACACAAATCATGCATGCACAGAAGCACAAATTCCAGAAGCAGACCTCCGAGCTTGAGCAGATCAAATGTGTCAGAGGCCTCATGCAGGGGCACAGTGCACACCTTTCAAGCTGGCCAGAGGAATGCCTTAACCTGGACGGCTCACACTTCTGGGCCACAGCCTTGGCACCTTCCCTAACCGCTGCTTGATGAATGTCCTTGATGCGCTTTGAGCCTGCACATGTGCATGCATGCATGCGTGCGTGCATGCGTGTGTGTGCATGTGTATGTGTGTGTGTGTGCGTGTGCGTGTGCGCATGTATACGCACGATCATGACAGCGGTAAAAAGCTTGCAAAGAGGTAGGTGCAAACTCTCCAGTCCCACCTTTGTGTCCATTTTTCTTAATTATTTTGAACACAGTGCACCCACAATACCCCTTCCCCACCTTGTTTGCTTCCAGGGAGAAATGTCACACTAACAAAGACAGCACACTTTTTTGTAAGGCAAGGATCCAGGCTTTCCTTTGTGCCACAGCTGTGCTCCTACACAGCTGGAACAGGCATTAATTTAAGGGCCTCATCCCATCTCCAACCTGACTGCCGTGGACAAACCTTCTACTCCACCCTAAAGAGCCAAACAATACTCTCATAAACTTCATCAACCTGTTCTACTTGATTCAAATCTGTGCTCCACCTGCACCCCCCCCTCTTAAATATCAGCAGCCGCCCAGCAGCATGTGCTTTGCCAGAGTACGTTCCTGGCACTTGCAAATCAATCCCAGCTGTGCGCAGCTCACGACCAGGTTTTGCACTCTGAACAGTTTTCCCCTGACCTCAATCACCAGCTGCACACATTTATTAGCCCGCCGAGGAAGGATTCCAGGCACTTGCAGCCCCAGTTGTGTACAGCCCATGACCAAACTGGGTGCTCCGTCAGCAGGCGTCCAGTGGTCTGCTGCGCTGGGACCTTGTCAGCCTCAGACAATTGGGACTCTTCCCAGATCTGCAGACTTTGTAGTTTGCAGACCTTTAAGTTCGCAAGTTCGCAGACCTTTAAGTTCGCAGACTTTGTAGTTCGCAAGAAGGCGTGCAGTGTCTGCCGCAGCACGCTCTTCTCAGCTTCAGGCAGGCCTTCCCCAGCTCTGCCCGCAGGCAAACACAACCCCCAGCACAGCAACCGCAACAGCATAGCCCTCACCTTCTGCCCCTTTTGTTTTGAGCATCAGCAAATGCTCGATGACCTGCTGAGGGAGGATCTCCTTCAGCAGCGCGCTCTGCTGCTGCTGCAGCTGCAGCACCTGCCGCTCCGCTGTCACCACATTCGTCACGTCCATCTGCAGGTATCAAACCGACACCCTGCTTGTCATGACAGTGCATCAATACCATGCTTGTCACCTCCATCTGCATGCAACACACAAAGGATGGGATCAGCACCAAATCTGCGTCACCTTCTGGCGGGATCAACACCGAGTCCAAAATGCCCACCAACCAAAGAACAAGCACATGCCCACCCTGCCTGTCCCTTGCGGCTCACGGGTTTTTGGGCTTGACCTTGGGGATTTAGCACCTGCTGGCACGTGGATGCAGCTTTGTTCAGAGAAATCAGCACCGCTGGCTCAAGCTTGTGGATTCAGCATTTGCTGGCACTTGGGTTCAATCCCTGCCTCTAGAGGAACCCTGATCTTATTGGCTTGAGAGCTTGCAAGTGAAGCCCCTGGTGGCATGCAGATTAAGCCTCTGCCCTTTAGATCCTCAGCACCCGACGGCTGAAAAGCTTGTGCTGCTCCTGACAGGTGTAGCTGCTTCTCCCTAGGACTCCGGCAGCTACACGCATTCTGAAGCAGCATACAACCAACATAATATGCCCCTTATCACTGTTGCAAAGTGGAATGCTAGCCGCGCATCTGTCCATTCCCCTGGACAGAGGGTGATAAAGAGCAACTTGCATACACTGCAAATAGTTGTGTGGCGCAAGCAAGTGGCTTTGCCTCAAGCTTAGGGAAAAGGAAGGGGCGAAGATACGCAACCAGCCTGCCCCAGCTACCTCTAGGCTTTGTCAATGAGAACAAGGTGATGAGGAGCGCAGCTACTTAATGTGAAAATGGATAAGGAGGTCCCCTTTGCAGGACCATGGAGCAAACATGGGTACAGAAACAGAAGGGGCTGAGGCACCTGGGCGTGAGGTGCAGGCAACAACATGGGAGCTGTTTTGCACCTCCACTTTTTAAGCGTTTTGGAGTAGTCCTCAGGAACCGACGTGGGTGAGGCACGCCTGTATCACCCAGGATGGTAATTGCATTTTCCTAAACTGAACTGTCACGAGTATAAACGTTCTCTCAGTCAGAAAGTCAGTCACTGGTACTGACCTGGATGAGGTAGTACTGCACTAACCAGGTTGATTGCTGCGCTTTATCAACCTGTACAGTCACAGGTCTCTTTGTTTTCTTAGACAGGGCCACAGTCACGGGAACCGACAGGGCGGGGATGCAGTGCTGCACCTTTTTCATCCATGGGTCATTGTGAATGCATCCTTAACCTAGGTGTGCACATGCACCTCAGAAGTTAGACACCCTGTCCAAACCAACAACTCCCATCCCATGACGATCATTGGAACCAACCAGAATGAGGCAGTACTGCATCCAAACCAAATAAGGATTCATCCATGCATCACTGCGCATGCAAAACCAAAGCAGGCATGCACAGGCCTTCCAAACAATAGCCATTCTGTCCATTCCCACGACGACAACTGCCATCACTGACCCAGGTGAGGTAGCACCACACTTAAGGTTCATCCATGCATCACCATCACTGACCCAGGTGAGGCAGCACCACACTTAAGGTTCATCCATGCATCACCATCACTGACCCAGGTGAGGCAGCACCACACTTAAGGTTCATCCATGCATCACCATCACTGACCCAGGTGAGGCAGCACCACACTTAAGGTTCATCCATGCATCATTGTGCATGCACACACAATCTAGGCGTGCACATGCGTCTCAGAAGTTAGTCACCCTGTCCATACCAACGAAAACGACTCACATCCCATGAAGACCAACCTGGAAGAGGCAGCAATGCATCATTTGCGTTAATTGATGCGTTTTCTCAGCCTGATCAGTCACAGGCCTCTGCGTTTCTCAGCCAGAGTGTCAGTTGCAGGCTCTGAGGCAGCCCCGCTTCTGGTTCATCCATGCTTTATCGCTGCTGGAACATCCATGCATTATTGCTTCAGATCCACCCACGCATCATCGCTTCTGGAACATCCATGCATTATTGCTTCAGATCCACCCACGCATCATCGCTTCTGGAACATCCATGCATTATTGCTTCAGATCCACCCACGCATCATCGCTTCTGGAACATCCATGCATTATTGCTTCAGGTCCATCCACGCATCATCGCTTCTGGAACATCCATGCATTATTGCTTCAGATCCACCCACGCATCATCGCTTCTGGAACATCCATGCATTATTGCTTCAGATCCATCCACGCATCATCGCTTCTGGAACATCCATGCATTATTGCTTCAGATCCATCCACGCATCATTGCTTCTGGAACATCCATGCATTATTGCTTCAGATCCATCCACGCATCATCGCTTCTGGAACATCCATGCATTATTGCTTCAGATCCATCCACGCATCATCGCTTCTAAAACATCCATGCATTATTGCTTCAGATCCATCCACGCATCATCGCTTCTGGAACATCCATGCATTATTGCTTCAGATCCATCCACGCATCATCGCTTCTAAAACATCCATGCATTATTGCTTCAGATCCATCCACGCATCATCGCTTCTGGAACATCCATGCATTATTGCTTCAGATCCATCCACGCATCATCGCTTCTGGAACATCCATGCATTATTGCTTCAGATCCATCCACGCATCATCGCTTCTGGAACATCCATGCATTATTGCTTCAGATCCATCCACGCATCATCGCTTCTGGAGCATCCATGCATTATTGCTTCAGGTCCATCCACGCATCATCGCTTCTGGAACATCCATGCATTATTGCTTCAGGTCCATCCACGCATCATCGCTTCTGGAGCATCCATGCGTTATTGCTTCAAATCCATCAACGCATCATCGCGCGCACACAAACATCCAAGGCATGCAAAGACCTTTAAAAAAATAGCTGCTCTGTCCATACCAACACCAACACCAACAACTCCCATCACCGACCTGGATGAGGCAGTACTGCATCTGACGCGAGTAGGGATCCTGCAAACGAATGACACGCACCCTGCACGCAAGGGCAAGCACAAGCTTGGCTGTTGGTACGTGAAAGCAATCATTCACACCACTTGCAGTGCATGTGTCTGCGCACCATTTGGCTTATCATCATCAAGAAGGCAGTTTATGTTACACAAAGACCACAGGCACGACAGTGAAGGCTTTGGAAAAGGACACGACCCATGGGAAGGGAAGAAGCTGAAATTTGCTGAGGATAAAAGGGTGTAAAGCAATGAGGGAGGACTTGTAATGCTGCATTAAGCAGCATGTTACTAAGCCAAGCAGATGGGATCAACATCGCGTCCTTGACACACCTCTGCTGACGTGGTCACACGCACGCGCGCGCGCACACACACACACACACGCACACAAGCATGCCTGCAACTGTTCACTAATGCCAGGTCTTTTGATCCTATTTGGCGCCCATCCACCTGGCACAGAAGGGCGCGCGCGCACACACACACACACACACACACACACACACACACACACACACACACTGCTCACCCGTGCCAGATCTCTTGGTCCTCTTTGGCGCCCAGCCACTTGCGCAACAAAGGGCTGTGGATCGGCATGCGCTCCAGGAAGGTCTCTTGGCGGTCAAGCAGCTGCATCATGCGCTCCAGCGAGTGCTGCAAGACACAGTGAGGAAGAACATAGCATCTGTTTCATGGACGATGCACGTGTCAGCCCAGGATGGCATGCGCTCCAGGAAGGTCTCTTGCTGGTCAAGTGGCTGCACCAAGCACTCCAGCAAGTGCTGCAAACAGAGGTGATGCAGGACGGTTTGTCCGAGCTTGCATGATTGCCAGCCAAGTTTCCACTTGATCCAGCAATGTGTGCTACTGATGCCTGATATCTTTGGGGCCATGTCCGAGCTTGCACAGGAGCAAGCAGTTCAGGCAGAGCGAACCATCATGTGCTTCATGCTTATGGAAATACATGAAAACGTTTGGAAACAAAAAGAAACATGACTCAGAAAATCGACTTTTAAGATAAAAATCCGCCCTTAAGGGGTTTCATGGGCGTTAATGCCATCCATCGAGAGTAATCGTTACCTTAAAGCATGTGCAAGGATCTTTGTGCTTTCAAGTACCAGGCGAGTGACAAAGGTTTTGAAGGAGCAGATCAAACAAGTATGGAGCCCCCTAGATAAACACAGAGGGAGAGCACATGGAGGCTCCCCAGGTGACTGCAACACATGTTAAGGATCCCCTGAGGTTGACACAGTGAAAAAAGCAGTAGCACATGGAGGCTCCCCTTGTGCCTGCAACAAAAAGTAAGGAGGTTCCTAGATCGGCACAGTGGAAGAAGCAGTAGCACACGGAGGCTCCCCTGGTGACTGCAAATGTAGTAAGGAGCCCCCTAGACCGGCACCGAGGAACCAAGGACGTGCACCATAACCTGAGGATGACTGGCATGCACACAGAGACGCAGCAGCACAGCACGCAACTTGCTATCATGGATCACAGGAGCAGTAGCATTGATGTTGCTGCGCGCCCTCACTCACCTCATTTTTGTAAAACAGCGCCTGGAAGTAGTTCTTGCAGATGGAGGAGCATTGCAGGTGAGCCTCCGTGTTCAGCACCTGCTTCTGCTTGTCTCCCTGCTGTTGCTGTTGCTGCTCCTTGCAACTTTGCATATTGTTCTCGCCCACAAGAGCATGGCTGTGCCCACGGCACCTCGGGCACCCATGTTCATGGCCTTGCTCTTTGTAGGGCCAATTGTGTTCCAGTGAGTGGCAACCAAGCCGCGCAGCGCTCTCTGCGTTCTGTGAAACACAAGGATAACACCCGACCCAGGTGAGCAAAAGCAGGCATGGATAGGTATGATGTGTGTGTGTGTGTGTGTGTGTGTGTGTGTGCGTGCGCGCGCTTCTGGATGCAAAAGGCACTAAAAGGCCAAGTGTGCAAGTGCACACACTTTCATTGCCAGTGCATCACTCCTTTTGTTGTTGTGGTGCTGCTGCGGCGTCAAGGCAAGCGTGGCTGGACCCCATTTTTCTCCCAGCCACACTTGTACAACTGTACGGCAGCATGGTTGGCATGCGCACATGGGCCTTTTGAAAAGTCTGTGTGCACGCATGCCAACGCGCATGATAACACTCTTCTGCAAGCATAAGCATGCCTCTTGACGACCAATTCTGGAATTCATGCCTTTTATGATCTTCAGGGAAGCAGAGCAGGCATTCCCATGCCTCTTGCGCCCATTTCTGAATTTCATGCCTTTTATGACCCCCAGGGCAGCAGAGCAAACAAACCCGTACCTCTTGGCAACACTTCTGAACCTCATACCTTCTATGACCTTCAGGGAAGCAGAGAATACCCATGCCTCTTGGCACCAACTCTAACTTTGACGACCTGTGCCAGCAGAGCTTTGGACACAGCAACAGAACTGGCGAGGCGGTATCTATTACAGAAGAAGGCTAGCAGTCAACCTTGGCTGGAGGCCTTCTTTTTCCTGTAACCTTCCATCACAGAAGAGGCGCGCGTCATCCTCAGGCTCTGCACGCTGTGCAAGGTTAAACCTCCCAGCAAGGCCGCGGCACTGATGGAAGAGCTCTCACTTTCTATTTCACTGCACCTCTCTCATAAAACTTAGACAAAAACCCTCGAGGCTGGAACCGCATTCGCACTGTCAAGCTGCCTGACCTGCCAGCAGAAAAGGTGAAATGGATCCTGGGCACAGCAAAAAAAATTCTTTTTGTGCCACCGCGTGCTTATTGATGATCGGAGTCAGAGGTCAGCCACTCCATGACAAGTACTTGACTTACCTGAGATACAATGGAGCCCTGCTCGTTGAGTATGGTCACCATGCAGGGGGCATACTGATAGTACATATGCTGCCCCAGCAGGACATCAAACTGCACATCTTTGCTCACGTCCAGCTCGGCGCTCAGCAGGATGGCCCTGCGCAGCCAGGAAGGCCGACAGGAAAATTTGTGGATACACGCACACACGCATGCATGCATGCACGCACAATTGTGCACAGCCCTGAAGCAACAAGAACACTCTTTGATACGTTTAAACACCAGCTTTTCAATTTTTGGTTTCAAATACTTATATCTAATTCCAGCCAACTTTCAATCAGGCCACCGGTATCTGCAAAATTTGCGAAGTATGCTTGCAGCTTGGATATGCTCACAGAGATCCTTTCTTCTGCGCCCAGACCCTCCCCAACAGGCCCCCCACCAGCACGCTCTTCCACAAGCCCCACGCAGAAATCTGACATTTCAGCATGAATTAGTAGCTTCAGAAAAGCTCAGGACCCGGAGCATTAGTAGTGTGATGCTGTTCAAGATTCAACTTTTGCCCACCGGTCCGGGTGCAAAAGAGCGTCTGAGCTACACGCAGCACCTCCACTCACCAACATCTCAGCGTCTCTCATCAATTAGGCTTAACAGGTTTGTTGTGTCCAGGATATCAGGAGGCAGCAAGCATGAACAGATAAATGAGACTGGTTTGGGGGAGCCATTAAAGGGATGGCTTGTCACATTTCACCTATTTTGCAAGCTTTCTGCAGCAATAGGGCTTGAAAGTTGCCCATTTCGGGCACTGTGCCAAAGATGCCATGTCATGGACCCGGACTCGCCGGGCCCCAACTCATGTGTGCAACTTTGAACTGCTGAAATTTCGTGTAGAACTCTTGTACCATAGATGAAAAGTAGAGACTTCAATGTGTTTTCATTAATAAGATTAAACATTTATTTATTTTTATCTTTTTAATCCTGGTACCAGGGTTCTGCAATCTATGCCAGATCAAAGTCGGGCGGAAGGTCTGAGTAACCCTAATTCCGACCCCACATCTTGAATTCAGACCTAATCATGGCAGAGAAGATGTTGTAATGTACAAAGCTCGCGGGAAGTGGTCCCTGAGTGAAAAGAGAGGCTCAGGGATTCACCTACCCCCCAAAACTTTCTCACCTACCCTGGCCCAGTCAGACCACCTATTGACACCATTTCTTTTGCAATGGTGTCTACTATATCACTGCTACAAATCTGAGGGTGAATTTGACAAAATGGGTAGGCTGGAAATTTTCCATTATTCACCACATTGCCAGAGATAGAAAGCTCCTAGATATGACTGGATATGCTCTCTCCCAATTCTTTCTCAAAACCAATCATGTCCACCATCAAATGACAAAAAAATTGGAGGACCTAAGATCACTCTCCTGGCCTCAGATCACCCAAAACGGCCCACAGCTCCACATCGGAACCATTTTTCATTCCCTGTAACTGTAAGCGTCTTTAACCTCCATATATCATACTAATATCTTGTATATTCCTTGAAAGAACAGGTCAAAACCGACCTTCTGACACCCCTTGTGCTGGATTCTTTTTGAGGGTAATGGCTGAAATCCAGTATCTGAACAACCACTGGTTTTTCTTGCTCCATTTTTTTGCAATGGTAACCTTTTGGTACAAATACTCTAAACCATCAAAAGTTACCCAAATCGGTGGTGTGGGTGACCTGGAATGGAGACTTGCGATGAAATAGGGTTCTTGACGTGGCCTATTCGGCATAAGGGCCCAACATTTGGACAGTCAAGCTCTCGTGCAATAGACAGCCTGAAAAACAACCTGTTTTTCAGGCTACAGTTTGCAACCAAGCTTGAGTGTCCAAGGTTTGGACCCACCTGCCATAGGAGGATGGGAAAAACGTGCCCATCTAGGGTAGTTGTCCGCCCCCGCAACATTGCCCCCTTCTTCCCTTTTTGAGCACACTAGCACACATACTGAGCTGATATTTCCAGAGCTGTTTACGCAGCGTTGTGCCTCGATAAACATAGGACAAGACTCATTATGAGCTTTGGGTGGGATGGAGCCACGGGGGCTCAGAAAAGATTCCCAGAAAAGATACCTCGCCTCAAAATGGCCAATTCAGGACCCTCTGACCCGTACAGATCGCTGCAAAACCTCCCAGATCTCCCACCGCACCAGATTGGGTGACTGAAAAAGCTACTGGCGCTAAATTTAGCATAAGATGGATTGAGGGTAGGGTTAATTATGAAGTACACCTGCATGGGATGCTGTGCTGGCTTGAGCATGCCCTCTATGACACTCATTCAAGGATTGCCTCGGCTACAACAATCACATCCATAGACAATTGAGAGAATGGATAGAAGCGCGCCTGCTAGGGAGCCCAGACTTGAACGGGCATATCTCACCTGACGCGCTTCGTCAAAGCTACAAGAACATTAAATTTACTAAGGCAAAGCGAGAGCATAGGCAGAAGTGCACCTGCGGATAGCGCCGGCTTGGCCTGAGCATGCCCTGTTTGACACACACTGTCAAAGCTTTGAGGCATGAGCACTAACATAAACATCAAACACAGTGAGAGCATGGACCAGGGTGGTTCAGTGCGACGGTCCGAGATAAAAAATGCGATAAAATGCGTGTAAAATGCGAGTCCGTCAAACTGTTCGATCACTCGTTTGGTTGAGGAGGTGGGTGGCCGGGACAGGGGTCAGAAGAGCCCATACAGGCTTGCCCCGGCCTTCCATCCCTTGACCTTTAAACTTTAAGCATTGTTAATGAAGATGGGAAGTCCTGATGAGTTAATGTGCCATAACAGGGGCCTTCAGGTGACCTTCTAGTGGCCTTCAAGTGGACTTGGCAGGCTGCATTTTGCAGAGGGGGTAAAAGTTTGACGAACGGCACTTTCAAATGCGGTAAAATGCGTGTAAACTGAGTCCAATTAAGTGCGCCGTTCGTCGCACTGAACAACCCTGGCATGGACAGAAGCGTACCTGCATGAGACGCCTGCCTGGCCTGAGCATGCCCCATTTGACACACTCTGTCAAAGGTCCGAGGCATGAGCACCACCACAAACACAAACAAAGCGAGAGCATGGACACAAGCGTACCTGCATGAGACGCCCGCCTGGCCTGAGCGTGCCCCATTTTCTGTCAAAGGTTTGAGGCATGTGCATAAACGCAAACAAAGCGAGAGTATGGACACAAGCGTACCTGCAGGGAGCCCCTGCTTGGCCTGTATATGCTCCATCTGAGTCCTGTAGCTCGCACCCCCACAAACAGATCTTGTCAACCTGTGAGTGCAGGTAGCACGATGCATGTATGGGTGCAAAGGTAAGCTGGGTGGTCATATTGATGGAACCTGTCAACTTGTCAACTTGTCAACCTGTGAGTGCAGGTAGCACGACGCATGTATGGGTGCAAAGGTAAGCTGGGTGGTCATATTGATGGAACCTGTCAACTTGTCAACTTGTCAACCTGTGAGTGCAGGTAGCACAACGCATGTATGGGTGCAGAGGTAAGCTGGGTGGTCATATGGATGAAACGTGTTGCACGCTTGCATGGAAGTCTGTGCCTTCTGTTGCATGCTTTAATGGATTTCTGTGCCTTATGTTGCATGCTGCATACAAGTCATTGACCTGAGGCAGTTTGGTGGCGTTCGGGCTGTCTGACAGCCACAAAGAGTGAGTAGTTGAGGTACAAGTGTGTGGGGTGGCGAGTGAGTGAGGTAAGGAGTGAACGAGATGGGGGCTGGCATTCACTAAAAGCAATGCCAAGAGGGACTCAAATCCAGCGCAAGCTAGATGATTCTGTGCGGAGCCTCTACTTGTCCAGAACCCAGGCCTGCCTTTCCTCCCTCACCATTTGAGAGCCCGACGCAGGAAAGAAGACGCTCCAAAAGCAGATGGGATGCGGCTTCTCGAGGTTCATGTTCTTGGCGTACCCTATGATCTGCACAGTGCAATGAATGGCGGAGCGACAGCTGTGGCAACAATTGGCACCAAAGCTGCTGTTCTTGACTCAGGTCCACGCTCCATGCAGAACACCAAACAGGGCACTTGCATGGATTCTGCAACCTACAACTTCCCCCAAAATGCAGGCCCTCTGCATCTGTATCCTGTGACCTGTCTCCTTGAAGAGGCCAATGATCCATGCAGTGCTGAGACGGAGACACACAAGCATCAGGATGAATCAGGCTGAAGGTCCCCCTTCGTCATCTGATCTAATGTAACCAGGAAGAATCACTCCTGCTGCTGCTTAATGTAACCAGGAAGAATCACTCCTGCTGCTGCTTAATGTAACCAGGAAGAATCACTGCTGCTGCTGCTGCTGCTGCTGCTGCTGCTTACACTCATGCTTTTGTGCATGAGGGACCCTAGCCTCCAAGGTTTGCTCAGCCATATTTACCAAGCATGCTTAAAGTGCGCGCAGCCACTCACATGTCGTTGGATGGTGAGGTTGGAGTGTATGCTGCGGTTGGTGACGTCCAGGGCTTCCCTCATGCTGGTGGCCTTCATGTTGTGCATGAACGCATCATTCAGCCACATGCAAGTTGCCTGCAGAGAAAAAGCAACAACGGACATGTTCATGCTGCGGTTGGTGACATCCAGGGCTCCCCTCATGCTGGAGGCCTTTACTATGTGCATGAACAGGTCATTCAGCCAAGTGCATGCATTATGTGCATGAACAAGGTCATTCAGCCAAGGCCTCATGCTGGAGGCCTTTACTATGTGCATGAACAGGTCATTCAGCCAAGTGCAAGTTGCCAGCAAATAAGGATGGCAAGGCAGGCCTTTTTAACAAGTTATTTGAAAGCACCTTTGGATGGCAATGTATTGCTTTTCGAGGAAGTGTTAGGTGGGTGGGATGAGGTACAGCAGGAGGGCGGGGAAAAGGACTGGTCCCATGTGTGTCTCCATTTTGGAGCCCAGTGAGCCAATCTGTGACAGTTTGCACATATTTTTCCCATGAGCAGCTGCAGCAATGGCAGGGAGCAAGAACAATGTCGGTGTTGCATGATAGCTTGTGCATTGTTTGGGGCGGCAGCGGCAGCATTCAAATTGAGAAAAAAGGCTGCCTGCAGGAAGCCCAGCCAGCCCACCAAACTGAAGAAAAATCCTGAGACCCCTATTTATACCGAGCCCAACTCAAGCCGTTTTCAACAATTTCCAAGCAGTAAACATTCAAACTGGCCGTAGAGCCATAGCACCCTGTGTATTCAGTTTACTCTGATTCATGTAGGACAGGTACTCCTCACTTTCCGGCATAGCTTGGCTGAACTGACCAAAACCTAGAAGAGGATTTTCTGGGGGTACCTCACGGAATTGCAACGCTGTGTTGAAGGTGTAATTAACACGATCAAAAAGCTTTGACTAAAATTGGGATTTTAAATGTGCAAGCAGGCTGAGACTTGTAGGTGGGCGTTGCAAACCCCAAAACTTTGCAAATCAAACTTCTTACTGTTAACGTTTGAGGCTTCATGGAACGCCAAGGTTGGAAACCAGACTGTGAGATAATGGAAAGAAGGGTTGGAACAACAGAGCACTGTACAGCAGATCCTCAAAAGGGATCGAGCATCTACACGATCACACAATCACAATCTACACGATCTACACGACCACAATTTTGGAACAACAGAGCGCTTGTACAGCAGATCCTCAAAAGGGGTCGTGCACCTACACGATCACAAAATCACAATCTACACGATTTACATGATCACAATCTTTAAGAATCAGATTTGCTGGCATACAAAAGCAGGAGACGTGGCTCTTGCAGCTGCCCTCAAACCTGCCATGGAGTCGGAGGGCCGCTGCTCCTCACCCCTCTGGCGAGGTAAATGCAATGGCCTGTAGTCCTCATTATTTTACCTTTTCATTATTCCAATATCGCCCTCAGTGTGAGGTCAGTGCAAGGGCCTGTTTTCCTCACCTCTCCAGTTAGGTCAGTGCAAACGTGGGCATTGGGGTCATCTAAAGCAGGCAAGGACGACAACGGGGTGCCTGTGCAAAGTGAATGGTGGCACGCATATGTGCACACATTGTTTAGGATAACTGGAGGATTCATGACTGCTGGCAATGAGGGCAGCAAAACTCAGGCACAGAGGAAGTGGCATTAGATTGAAATACAGCCTCTGTGCAGGGGGAATGGCACCAAACAAACATGCGGCGCAAAGCACAGCAGAGGGAATGGCACCTAATACACACACGCGAATGCTCTTGAATGCCCTAGGTTTCAGGTAGGTGCACAAGTTAAAACGGCATCAGCTTGCCTAACAACAAAAACAAAAGGAAGGAACGAAGGCATGCATGCATGCAGGTGAAAGTGGGATGGCCACACAGGTTGTATACCAAGGCAGCAATGGCAGCAGCGTGTTGTCATTTAAGATTTCATACCTCACAAAGCTACTCATGGATTTGTTGGATCGCCCCTCATTATTGGGTCCTCTATCCTTTGTGGACTTGCAGGGCTAGGCAAGCAACATGAAGAGCAGCACCCAGGCCAGGCCCTTACAGAGCCTCAGCGCCAGGTTGCTTGTCTGACCTGCCTTAAGGTCCTACCATCAGCTCAGTTTGCAGACAACTAATGTCCTCAGCTTCCTAATCCCAAGATGCAATCACAACCCTGACCCTTGGCCATCCTATGGCCCCATCCTTGTCTCTTCTACCACACTCCTCGGCATCTTTCAAACTCGGTGATTCACCTAAAAGTTACGACATGCACACCACCAGACTGAGCGTCCCACCTACCCCTATCCCTGTGCCTCACCCACGGCACTCTTGCCATCCCAGAGCCGTCCATTTTCTGACACAACTTAATGCTGTGTCTGCTGTGCACACATCTGAATGAGACATCATGCGCCGTACCCACCACGGAGCAGGGTGTCTGAGCCCAAGTACGCTTCCAGGGTTTCATCACTAGGAGTCCTCATTCCTGCTGTCATAAGTCTACCCGAACTTGATGCGGCCTGCTCATTGTTGGTGCTGGGACGGCTATCCAATACAAGCAGTGCCATGGGCACAGGATGGTCCTGCAAGGTGGCCAAAACGCACGTGCCATTGTGCAAGCAGGAGAGTGCCTGGCTTCTGCTACCTGTAGCTTTGAACACACAGGTGAAGAGATGCTCAGTGGATTGGGATAATTTTTTTTTAATTACATGCATACATGCAGCAGTGACCAATGCCACCTGCCAAAATTTTTAGTTGCAGCACCAGCAACAGCACGCCCCTGCTATTTGGTGCTACAGCTTCTGGTGGTGTCACGCGCGAAGAGTTGTCACGTCTTGGTGGAAACTGAATGAAGAAGGGCAAATAGCAGTGCAAAGCTTACTCCCCCAACCTCTCACCTGGGCGCTTGCGCGCAGGGAGGCAAAGGAGGCAGTCTGGCGGCCTAAAGATTGGCCAACTTCAGGCTGGCAGGTGGGATTGCTGCTGAGCAGGGTGTGCATGAGCAAGCGGTGATGTCTACCCGGGAGCCGCGGGTCCCGGTGGAAATCAGCTGGACAGGGACCGCTGTCCATATGATCTAACTCACGCGCTCGAAACATTGACGGCCTGGCCAACCCTTGCTCTGCTCGCTGTTGGTTTGGTGGTTTGATGAATTATATGAGCAAGAATGGGGCCTTGTACCACTCCTCTGCAGGTAGGGGATGCCAGCAATGGAACAATGGGGAGGAGAGGGGAGTGTAACAGTGGGCAAGAGATGTGTAACCAGCAGCGTGTGTCATTTATGGGGCCTGAACTGGCATGGAGAAATATTATGTGGGCTGCCAAGACAAGACATGCCAACTGGAACACTGGAACACACACAACAGTGACTCACATCTGAGGCTGCTCAACCCGGCTGTCAGGCTGCGGAACCGAAAGAGGAAGGGCATGACACGTCAATCATTCCAAGGCGAACTTTGGACACAATCAATGCACGATGTACAACATGGAATCTTATGTTATAAAGTACTTCAGATGCAATGGAAAAAAGTGAGGAGCACTAAAGATTGAACGCATGGGTTGAACGGACGGCCAAACGGAAAATTACCGGTCATCAAACGTATTTAATTCGTGGAGTATTTCCTCACGTTTTCTAAGACAATGCCTGGACGCAAGAGGCCCGCCAGCGACGATGCTGGTGCATGTGTGGCACCTCCTCAAGAGCGGACCACAACAGTGCGCCGGAGCAGTGCCAGGATCAACATAAAAAGTGTGTATCGATACAAATGAAGCCCTTGGACTCAGCAAGGCATGTTGGAAATTGGTCAGTTTGTGGCCACAAACTGACAGATGGGCACAAGACACAAAGCAGGCAGGAGACAGGCCGTCACATTGCCTCAGTGCTTGTGGCATGCAGACATATGTCAGATTCGACAGCTTGCAGTGATGCTTGTTCTAGCATAGTATGCAGGTGCAGGCTTGAATTTGATTTGGAGAACAAGAGCTGTCCTTGCATGTGTCAGTGCATTGTCTATGTTTCAGTGCATTTTTCTTGTTGCAATAAGCCACTTATGGTAGTGTTAAAATCTGTTTTCTTGTGGGCTGTTTGCAGATGAGCCACGCAGCAATACTGATGAGCTTAAACCGACATCCACGACCTCCTTGGGTACGTGGTCCCAGGTACCTAACTTAGGTACCTAACCATATCCACAAGTTTCAACAACCCACAATTTTGAATTAGTGGAATGACAAGGCGCTGCTGCTTTTATTGCTGCAAGGGTACTTGTATTATGAGCGCATCTGGATGCTTGCGTTAATCTGCATTTTTTTCTTTGCCCTCAAGGTCATGAGTATGCAAGGTGCTTTGGGAGAGACCTAGGATGCTCCTTACTATATAGGCTGAATTTGCCTTGGGTTTTCAGCATAGGTGCAAGGCTGCAGGTGCTCTTTGCTCTGGGCTGCATGTTAGATTAGATTACACAGGGAGACCTTCAGCCAGACGGTTTGGCTGATCAGCCTGTGGCAGGTCCATGCCAGCCAACAGCAAATCCATACGCTCAGACATGAAATAAAAAAGCTTCTTATTGCATTGCAAGAGGAAATTAGACTCAGCCTGGACACTTAGTTGATGCTGCAAGAAAGGATGTGCAGGTGAAGAATCGCCAGATAAAGAAAATAACTCGAGTACTTTTGTCTCAGAGCACACAGCCCCTGATACCTACACATGAAGAGAACACGGGCCTCATCTTGAATTTGCCCGCATGAGCATCTGTCACACACCGGAGAAATCCCATCCTCCCAAGACGCAGTTTCCACAGTCAAAGTGTGAGCTCTCAACCTGAACCTACTAACATTCTGCATGACATGCCAAGGCAAATCCAGATGCAAATACCCTGGCAGGCTGCATGTGCAGTGTTCAAATGTCAGTGGTGAGTTAGCCAAGATGGGAAAGGGTATCCAATACCCATTAGCCAAGTGACCATCTGGGATGATACAATGAACAAATTTCTCTATCACCCTCGATGGTTCTTAGCCGCTCTCTTCGCATACGCGGTCGTGGCAGGAGTGTGCTTCGTATTACTGCACATGTATTTTATTTAGGTGTGTTCCCAAATTAATGTTCAAGTGCACGAGGCGCAAAAGGGGTCAAGCGTTACACCTGCTGTGGAGCTTGTGAAGCTGCAGTGGGCTCCTATAATTTTGTAGTGCCTACAAATTTTAGAAACCCCTGTTGCATGACTCGTGGATGTAAATTTAGGAGCCAAGCGCGCTGCTATGCCTTGGATCTTGGGACCCAAGTTTCTGGCAGCGGTAACAAGTCCAGACTTGTTTTGAAGCAAGCGTTGAGCATGTATTTCTAGTCGCTCATTGAGCATGGTGATCAAGAATCCTGGAACATCTGCATGTACTTTTTCAAATCGCCTTTTGCAACTTGTATTCATGGTACGTTTGCTTTGATACCAGCAGCCCTCGACAAACTGAACTAGTTTTGGCAAGGGAAATGTTTTGTGCCTGCTTTAAGCATTTCAAGTGTGTCGTAGGCTATAGCAGCAAAATGTTGCAACGCTGCAATTAATCCTGAGCTGCATGTGCTTTTGTTTGGGCCTGTCGAGCTTGCGTGCAGAGAGTTGTTTATGCTCCTGTTCAAAAGCTTTGCTCCCCATCTATGTCTCTTCTGCAAATCCCTTTGCCATGAGCAATTATATTCATACAAGTTTGGGCCATGGGGCCATGGTTCCAACTTAGCACCTGGTTCCATTGTACGCCCTGGATCCCTTGCTTGCTTGCTTGCTTGCTTTGAGGTTATTGCTGCTAAGATCCATGCCAGTTTCTAACACAATTTGCCAAGTTGTACATGGTGTGTCAAGCATGTGCTCCTGGGTGCCTCCTTTCAGGGAAGGCTACATGTGTGGAGGACGAGCATCTGACGGAGTATGAGAAGGAGAGGGCTGCTCAGATTGCGCGGAATAAGTGCGTTTCCCAAGAGAGCCGATTGATGTGTGTTGTGTCCCCTGCTCAGGAGAGCCGATAAATGTGTGTTGTACCCCCTGGCAGCTAAGGCCAACCTCCATCTGGACACCCTTTCTTGCCATTAGGAACTGCACTGCACAGCTCTTTTATTCCTTGATGGAGAGTGCTGTTGTTCTTTACATGAGTCGTTCCACCTTCAACTCTTCCCTGAACTAAAGCGGCTTCCACTGGCTTGAGCACCCTGTTGGAATGCAGGTTTGTAGCTACAAGTGCGAGTGCAAGTAACAAGAAGGGATGTGGAGAGAATGCAGCTGGGCAAACTTTGCGTCCACCTCCACAAGTGTATAGCCTCTAAGAGATCACAATACTCAGCTGTGTTCATTTCAGCAACCTGGAGCATCACGGAAAATCTCAGTAGGCCGCATGCCCCAACCGTCCTGGCGCTTTCAGAGTGTAGCTGCAAAACAGTCAATCAGCCTGTTTTTCTCTCTCTCTCTCTCTCTCTCTCTCTCTCTCTCTCTCTCTCTCTCTCTCTCTCTCTCTCTCTCTCTCTCTCTCAATTTACCAAATGGCAATTGGCAACTGATGTCATCTGAATGCAGTGATTAGCGTTTGTAAGCAACGCACGCGCGCACACACACGTACACACACACAGGCAGCGCATGGCGGAGCTGGCGCTGCCTGAGCTGGCCGCGGAGCTGGCGGATATCGGTCAGAAGGAAGCGAAGATCAACCACCAACGCGCAGAAGAAAAGGGTGCTGCAAACAAGAGGTGGGGCTGGCAGTAGAGGTGCTAACAAAACAGTAGGGCTGGTTACCTTTATGAAAAGCCATGCTCATATAGCCCTAAGCCCTGAAGGCCATGCTCATGTGCCCTCATGTGCCCAATCCCATACTCATGTGCTCTCAATCCATGTAACAGCACCTCCACGCATGCAGTTCCGAGAATTCCATGCATGCAGTACCAAACCCTAAACCCTTATTAGGAAAATACTGTAAAATGCCATGCTACTGGCAGCAGCCCCTACCAACAGCCAGACACACGTACGCGCACACACATACACACATACATACACATACACAACACACACATGTACGTGTGCATGCACATACTTACACCATGCAAGCAGGCACGTGCGCATTTGCTCATCAGCCACACCTTTGTTTTCTTCACAGAGCTCGCAAGGCGGATCGTCAAGCAGGTGATGCGGCCCCACGGCGTACCTCGCTGCGCGTGAGGGGCATCAAGGCCGAGGGCAATTACGCTGGTGGCATTGAGGAGGAGCTGCGCGGGGGCCAGGTGTGTGCAGGAGGTTGAATGTATTGCTGCTGGCTAGTGTTTCTAAGAGGGGTCAGGCATGAAGAACTGTGAGCGCGATGCTGCTGGCTGGCATTGAAAAGAGCCAGGTTTGTGCAGGAGGTTGAGCTCTTTGCTGCTGGCTTGTGTCTCTGATGGGGGCCAGGTTTGTGCAGGAGGTTGAGCTCTTTGCTGCTGGTTAACATCTCTAGGAGGGCTCCAGGAATGAAGAAGAGTCTGCGCATTGCAGCTGGCTGGAATCTTTAAAAAGAGCCATTTGTGCTGGAGGTTGAGCTTTCTGCTGCTGTTTTTTGCCTCTGAAAGGGCCCAGGCGCGAAGGAGCGTCTCTGCATCTTGCTGGAGTTTCTGAAGAGGGCCAGGTGTGCAGGAGGTTGAGCTTGTGCAGCTGGCTTGCATCAATTTGTGCATAATCACCATCTCTCTGCATGGTCCTCCCCAGGTAGCAGTGTAAGACAGGATGTAAGGACAAAGAACTTGAAACCCATGGCAGCTGCACAGATGTTTGGCGTGTCAAGCCACACGCGGCCTCAGCTTCTGGGTGCTTCTTTCCCTCCCGCATGCGCTACAGATCATCCAAGCCGTCCTGGTGAAGGCGTGCGCTTCCCGCATGCACTGCAGGTCATCCTGAGCTGTGAATGCTTCTTCTGCCCTGCCCTGTGTGCTGCAGATCATCCTGGAGTCTTAGAATGCGCTTTCATGGGCCTGTGAGCCACCCTTCAGCTCAATGCTCTTCAATGTTTCTGGCCTCTTCCTGAGTGTGCTGTAGGTTATTCCGAGGTCTGTGCTTTGCAGGTCATCCTGAGTTCCCTATGCTTCTCGCCCTGCCCTGTTTGTGCTGCAGGTCATCCTGGAGTCTTCAAAAACGCTCCTCGGGTCCTCACTGCAGGTCATGCTGCGCTTCAATTGCTTCCCGCCTCTTCCTGTGCGTGCTGCAGGTCATCCTGGGGTCTGTGTGTTGTATGTCATCCTGGGTTTCAATTGCTTCTCGCCCCTTCCTGTGTGTGCTGCAGATCATCCTGAAGTCAGGGAGCTATGGGTCTGAGTCAGCAGAGGGGGAGGATACGGAGCAGCGCCATCCCACAGGTGTGTGTGTGTATAAGTGTGTGTGTGTGTGTGTGTGTGTGTGTGTGTGTGTGTGTGCGCGCGCGCCTGCGTGTGTTGAAGCGCCTGCACGCGAATGCTTATTCCAAGGCTCAGAAGGATGAGCGCTCGCGCCCTGCAGGCCATCAACTTCAAAAGTGATCACCCGTCTTGGGGTAGCATCGTGCGCACCTCACCTCCTTCTGTTACGATGGTACATGGAGGAGGATTTTGGCGTGAGCATGGATGGAGTGCGCAGAGAGCCTTATGGAATGGGTTGCAAGTCCCCCCTGGTGTTGAGATTTAGGGATAGGAAGCTGCCCAGGTGAAATGTCTGGCCACCAGTCACGGCTACCACCACGGCTACCATCTGGCCACCAGTCACGGCTACAGGTCCTTTGGGCTTCACGCATCCATAGCGTTGCACCGTCTGCTCTACAAGGCGTTCGTCCAAAATCCTTGACCCGCTTGTATGCCAACGCAATGCCGCATGCTGCAGGCCCCTTGCCCTTCAAGAGCAACTTTGGCCATGAGGAGACTGACGCTGCGTTCCTGGAGCACCTGCGTCGGACTGCCGCGCCCCTGGGTGGTGAAAGAGCATTGTCACAAGAGGAGCCTGTGGACCGCCACAGTGCGGCTAAGCTGCAGCTGCAGGAACAGCATGTGGCCAAGGTGCAGGGCTGCAGTTGTATGCGTGTGTCTGTTTGTGTTTGAACGTGCTTGTATGTATTTGTGTGTGTACACGCGCGCGCGTGTGTGTGTGCGTGTGCGTGCGTGTGTGTGCGCGTGTGCATGCGTGTGTGTGTTGTGTGTGTGTGTGTGTGTGTGTGTGTGTGTGTGTGTGTGTGTGTGTGTGTGTGTGTGTGTGTGTGTGAGGCGGAGGGGGGGGGGGGGGGGGGGCTTGTGGCCCCTCTGCCATGACTCCATATGCCTTTTCTACCTTGTCCTGCAGTCACCGACACTGTACAGGCTAATCGCTGCTTGGTCAAGTGTGGATCTACGTGCGCTGGTTGTGTTGTCTTCAAACTTTGACCCTATGATGCTCCCTTTATCTGCAGGTCATCCTCCGCTGCTAATCTTAATTTATCATACTCTGCCCATTGATGCTCCCTTGTTATGCAGGTCATGCGCAACAGCACAGCCCATCAATGCCCCCTAATCTGCAGGTCATTTCAGCGGGTCATTTTATGTCTCATAATTTGACCCATTGATGCTCCCTTGATCTGCGCAACAGCGCAGCCCGCCAATGCCCCCTAAATCTACAGGTCACTTTCTGCAGGTCATCTTATGTCTTTATACTTTGACCCATTAATGCTCCCTTGATCTGCAGGTCGTGCGCCGCAGCATGTCCCGTTGATCCCCCTCGTGTTTGCAGATTAACAAGTGCAGGCTGTTTTGTGTCTTGAAACTTTTGACCCATATGCTATGCTGTGGCCCACAGGTCACGCGCAATGGCACGACCTACCTGGAGTTCAGGCCCAGTGTGGACCAACTCATGCTGGCTGCTGGGGACAAGGATGGCAACGTGTCACTGTGGGATGTGGATTACTCCAAGCTTGAGGGCGCGAGTGAGGACTTTGACGGTGAGCTGTAGCTCTGTTGTGTTGGAAATGAGTTTTGGGGTGGGAGTGGGGATAGAGGCGCGTGTTATGTTGCTGGGATGTTCCATAGGGATGGTGAGCGTGTTCAGGTTGTGAGGACGACTTTGAACCTGGGAAAGGGAGTGAGGAGTGATAGTGAAAGCTCCAATGTTGTAATAAGGGCCCTCTTTGAGCTACGACCTAGTGGGTATCATGTATATTAAGAAGCCTACAAGTTATGTTGGCCCCTTGCCATGGATAGGACCCGCATTCTTATCTATCAGCACGTGTGTCTCATGGCATACTCGAGTGGCTGTGTGCCTGTGTGATACCCTCCCCAAGCACCCACAAATCACTAGACTTTCTTGCTGCTTTTGGGAAAGCTGCCATCATAGCCTGTGTGTGCTGCGTGCGCAGGTGTCATTACCTTCCCAGGTGTGCACAGAGAGTACATCAGCAGCCTCCGATGGGCAGGCCCTAGCAATCTAATCACAGCTGCATACGACGGCTCCATCAGGCTGCTGGACATCAACAGGGTGAGCACCACTTAATTTACTTGACTTTCATATTAATTTAAAAGCAGGCTGTGCGGCTAAGACAACCAGGTGCATGCGGTGGCTCCATCAGGCTGCTGGGTAGCAACAGGGTGAGCATCACCAAAGTAGACGACCGGTATTTTTCAAAAGCAGGCTGTGTGCGGTGAAGGAAACCACAGGTGTGCTGCATCTTTCGGGTCTTTGTGGGTGCCCATCCTTGCTGAGTTACAGAGGTGTTGGGTTGTGGGGGGTAGGAGCTGCTGGCATGTGCTCTTGTGTAGCGCCTCCACGCTGACGCCTGGCAAATGCAAGAGTGGCTGCCACTGGATTGACAAGAAATGTTCGAAAATGGCTCATGTTTTGGGCTCGCAAACGCAAATGTTGCATGGCCAGAGCGACATCGAGCTGACCATGCATCCAACTGTGTGCTTCATACCGTCGTAGTATTGATTCACGTAGACCGCTTGTGTAAGCATCACACGGTAAGGGTATCAGGCACTCATGCTCCCCAATGCATGCACGCTTGCAGGAAGCCTCATCGTGCTTTGTGGACCTCACCGCTGGCCTGCAGGAGGGCCTGGTGGGTACTCTGGGATAATTGAAACCCTGTGTTCTGTGTTTGAATGTTGGGAGTTGTAGCCTGCAGTCTGGTGTTGGATTGAGGCCTGGTTTACCACATGTGCGTGCACATTTGTCAACGTGCTTTGTACCATTTGCAACGGCGCTTTTGGCCCCTTCTCTCGTTGTTATGTCATGCACCCTCAATACATCATTTCTGTTAGCGCCAACTGCAATTAAGCTTTGGCACCCTTGCAAAACACCCTGATGGCAGGCATTGTTTGCATGAGCTGATGGCGCTTGTTTGCCTTCCTGACAAGCATTGCTTGCTTAAGATGCCCATGGCCCACACTCCTCAACCCCAGCTGGTGTCCTCACATAAATGCCCCTTTCTGTGCTACCGGCTTCTGGTTCATGAGCAAGAATGCCGTTGATCAAAGCTGGATGTGTGTGCGACACACCTGCCCGTGCAACACACCTGCCTGTGCGGCACACCAGCCTATGCAACACACCTGCCTTTGCAACTATGTGCCTGTGCAGCACACCTGCCGTGCAACATATGTGCCTGTGCGGCACACCTGCCCGTGCAACATATGTGTAGAATTGGCCAGTTCCGTACGCCAATACCATATGCCCGTATATTTAGTGCTAAAAATTCCATGCATTTGCCGTAAAATACGCATAGATACGTATAGAAAGAGGGAACTGGCAAACCCCACATATGTGCCTGTGCAACACGGCATTTCTAGACCTTTGTGCGTGCCCTCATGCCTGCGCAGGAAATCTCTGCCATGGATGTGCAGACTGACTTGCAAGGCAGCAGCAGCAACAGCGGCTGCTGCTCAGTGGCATACGTGGCTGACAAAGATGGAGATTTGCATGTGCGTGTATATGTGTGCGTGTGTGAGTGAGTGTTCCATGTGTGTGTATATTGCTACAACGCATTTGCCTGTGCCCGCCAAGTGATTCCTGCTCCTCTCTCTTCTTCGCGGGCCACCACAATGGATCAGTGTGGTCCTATTTGTACACCAGAAGCTGTCTGGCCATGTGAACTACACCAGTTGCTTGCATAAGTCTGGTGTCCGTTCAGACCTGCCAGGCTCATAACGCCTGTTGCATGCATGTGTCTTGTGTCCTGTCAAACATGCCAGTCTCACCAGACTCTGCGTTTTTGGGGTGGATCTAGGTTCATGGCACTCGCATGGAATATCCACATCTGGGGTATCGGTTGTTTGTTTCATTGTACTTTGTTTCCATTAGCATTGCGGCTACATGTACTGATCCAAGTGCTGCTTTGTTGCGGTGTGCCCGCCGCTCTGCCAGGTTGTGGACATGTGCACTGGCACCGCGTTGCACTTCTCTATTCAGGGCACTGGCCCTCATGCTTTTTGTTACTCTCTATGCATGCCCTGCCAGGTCGAGGATTTGCACATCTCTCCTCAAGGCACTGATCCTCATGCTTTTTGTTACTCTCTATGCATGCTCTGCCAGGTCGTGGACCTTCGCGCTGGCACTGCAGTGCATGGGAAACCCCTGGACCTGCATAACAGGTGAGCCTCAGGTGTCCTGTGGTACGGTTTCCTATTGAACTCTGCTGAGGAAATGATGGGGCAAGGGTGCTGCCTTTAACAATGGTGGCGCTCCCCTGCTTTGGATGTGGCTTCGAACAAGAGGACAGTGCGATCCGTGGAAAAGCTGCATCAAAAGCAGCTCGTGGTTGCTCATAACAATCTCCCCGATGGGCCAGACTCTGGGGAGCAGCATTTGACAAACAAGCAGCAACAAAAGCCACAAAATGCAGCTTTGCCGGTGGGAAATTGCTTTGTCTTTTGACCAGTGTGCACTTGCACAGCACACTGCTGCTGCTGCTGCTGCTGCTGCTGCTGCTGCTTCAGGGCCCCACCACTGATGCTTTTTGCAGTGCATCCCCACTGATGCCTCTTGCAGTGCACCACCTCTCCAATTCTGCACAGCCTCTTTCTTACTACAGTCATTCACTGGCGTTGCATTGCTTGTGCTGGCCTG
Organism: Dunaliella primolecta; assembly: GCA_914767535.2. Lineage (NCBI taxonomy): Eukaryota > Viridiplantae > Chlorophyta > Chlorophyceae > Chlamydomonadales > Dunaliellaceae > Dunaliella > Dunaliella primolecta. The sequence continues at coordinate 7,388,449 of OU611765.1, forward strand.
CCTGGAGTGCGCAGGGAATTTGTTTGCAGCATATTGAGCCCTTCAAGGCTTGGGGTTTGTACAGGGTTTACAAATTGGGCCCTTATCAAAGCTCTTTGTCCTTTGGTCTATAACTTTCCTAGCACCGAGACCTGTTGTTACATGTGTGGTATACCCGTTGGAAACATGCAGGAAGATCAACACGCTGCACTTGGAGCCTACAGGCGCTCCCCTGCTGCTGAGTGCCAGCACAGATTCGTCGGTGAAAGTGAGTTTCTTTGGTGGATGCTTGTAGCCTTGGAATGGGACCCACTGCATAACTAGCCAGCTGTGCTACCAGCACTGGGGCAGGCACTGGTGTGCATACACACACGCGCACACGCACACACACACACACACACACACACACACACACACACACACACACACACACACACACACACACACACACACACACCTGCCTCTGCAGGTGTGGGATGTGCGCAAGCTGGCAGCTGCAGGGAATGGGCGTGTGCAGGCAGTCGCCTCCATGCATCATACGCAGAGCTGCCAGGCCGCACACTGGGCGCCTGATGGCTCAAAGGTGCGCAGAGAAAGCATATGCTTTACCTGTCTTGCCTGAAGCTTGCTTGCCTGAAGGTGTCTGCTGGGTGTCTTCATGTATTGGGCTCCTGACGGCTTACTAAGGTGATAAGATTGATCAGGTGTGTCTGGTGCTGACGTGCGGCACATCAGGCATTTGACTTCTCAAATGCGGAATGGGACGGATGCGTAAATGGGATAATGTGGGATAATCTATGGGATGCGCATATGGGATCATGTTTCGTACTCTCCCTACCAATCAAGTCGTTTTCTGCTGCTCGCTTAGAGCATCATGCCCTGAGGCTTGCTCTTCCAGCAGAACCCTCTGCCTGTGTCCAGCAGGCCCCACTCACCATGTTGGGTTCTTCCTTGCTACGCAGCGCATCGTGAGCAGCTCCTTTGACAACACGCTGAAGGTGTGGAACCCATCGGGCCTCTCCCTCCCCACCACCTCTGTCGACGCCAACCACACCACACAGGGAGCAAACAAGAATAAAAAGGATGGCGGCGCTGGGAAACGATTGTGGCAGGTGAGCTGCTGCATGCCACACTGCAATCCTGCATGTTGCCGCGCAGTCATTCTGCAGCGCAGTCGTGGCAGGCAAGCTCTGCATGCCGTGCCATTGGGAAACTACCGTGGCAGGTGAGCTGCTGCATGCCGCGCTGCAATCCTGCATGTAGCAGCGCTGTCATTCTGCAGCGCAGTTGCGGCAGGCGAGCTGCTGCATGCCGCGCTGTAGTCCAGCATTTCACAGCGCAGTCATGGTGCATTGTGTTTCTGGCAGGTAAGCTGCTGCATGTCCTGCCGCGAGAGGAGTTGCAGACCACTAGAGTTCTGCAGTCTCAGAGCCTGCTCCCCAATTGTCCTTCATTGATGTGGAGGGTGATCCACTGCCTTCATAGGTGTTTCCCTCTTCCTTACCTCTGCTCCTGCAAGTAAGGTCCTGGTGAATGGGAGGTTGTGGCGTGACAGTTCGGGCGCATGCCCATGCAGGTCAGATTCTAGACCGTACCAGAAAATGGTCGAGGCTTGTGAGAATTGGCATGTCCTTGTGCAGTTGCTACCCTGAAGACTGGGATCATCGCAGAAAGGAGTAGCAGTGGTATGTGCCCTGGCAGTCGCGGTCCTTAATGTTGAGATCCTCGCAGCAAAGAGTGGCAGCAGTATGTGCCCTTGCTGTTGCGGTCCTGAATATTGAGATCCTCGCAGCAAAGAGTGGCAAAGCAGGTCCTTATCCAAAGCCATGCCCTTGGTAGCAGCAGATGCATACGCATCCAAAGGGTGATAGGCGTATGGACTTTCACATATGCTCCTCATGCAGTGAGGACCTGGATGTTGTTTGCACTGTCCCAGGACTCACCTCTATAAACAGAGCCCTCCAACCTTGGCAGCTCCTCAGCCTCAGTTGCAGCATCATATCTCGCAGCTCATGCGATTGCAGGCTGCTGAGTGGCTCAGCCTGCCCTTGCTGCTTGCCTCCTGTGTGTTTGCCTCACTTAGGGCATCATCTCCAGTGCTCAGGGTCTATTTTCATCCTGTTTGTGCGTGTGTAGTGTGTGTATGTATGTGTGTGTGACTCGGGGCTTTGTTTCCAAAAAGGATAAAAAAAACTACGTAGGCAGAGAAACCCTCCCTACATCAAATAAGGAAAAGGAGGCACATTGGCTCAGAAGAGCCGTGAGCCCCCTCCACCATAAGATTAAAGACGGAAAAGGCTAATGTGGATTCCAGATCCACATTAGCCTGGAGGGTTACTAGAAGCACTAGGCACCTGGCTATGAGAGGTACTCTTGTTTTCAAATGCGCGTCTTGTGGAAACAAGCTTGTGGGCTCCAAATGTTATCTTCAGCCCAGCGCCCTCGTGAGCAGCAGCAGAGTATCAGAGGACACCCTGTCAACCCCTCGCTGCTTGCTCACTGCGTTGTCTTTCACTCAGGGCACCATCTCAAAGTTCTTTGGCCCTGCAGCCTCGAGAGCAGCAGGAGGCCCGTCAAGCTCTCCATCAGCCGCAAACACAAGAAAGAGGGGGGCTGCTGGATCTGGCTCACATGTGGCCAGCAAGCCAGGCCAAGCAGGCGCACCTGCTGCTGCAACAGCATCGGCAGATGGACGGGGCGGGCTCCCGCAAGGGGAGGTGAAGGGAAGCTGGTCGCAGGCGCTGAGCATCAAGCACAACAACAACACTGGCAGGTGGGTCCGTTTTTGTGATTTGTGTGGTGGTGCTTTGGCTTCCAAGGGAGCTTGGTGCCATTTTGAGAATGGATGTCAGCAGAGGGGTGTTTGGGTTTTCTGCCCTTGTGTCTGCTTTCACGTACCGAGGGCATTCGGGGGGTGAGGGAGAGGAGGGGATGTGGAGTGTTTGGTAATGATGCTGGCATCATCATCATCATCATCATCATCATCATCATTATCATCACCTCTGACTGTGTCCCACCTTTCCCTCCTGCAATACAAAGGCCTTCATGGATCTTAAAATGAATCCTGAATTCTTTCCTTTTTCCTTCAGTCATGTCAGCTGCTGTGCCGGCCTGCTTTGCTAGCAAGGGGCCCACCAGCAGCATCACTGTCATTGGAAAATGTTGCCTTTCAGCGTCCCAGCTTTCCTCGATGCTGTGCATGTCAAGGAGCGTGCACTTATCCCCTCATCGTTTGAAAGGTGGGTGGCTCCCCTCAAAAGAAATCAGACCAAACAGTCCGATTGCATGTTTGAGCATATGTCCACTGTCCTGTGCTGTTCCCTTGTCATTCTAAAGGTGGGTGACTCCCTTCAAGGCCATCTGGGGAGCCGCCAGCGACATCATCATCGTGGGCAATATGAATCGAGGCGTGGACGTATTTGATGCCTTAAGCGGCACCCAGGTGCGGGGTGCTCTTTGAGGCTCTGTTCCTGTTTCAGTGGAGGAGGGTTGGCATCTTTATCAGGAAGAGTGATCTGGTGTCCAGTTGTAAGCGTTGTGGTCCCCTGTTGTGTGGTGATGATTACAAGGATGGCCATAAGCACCATGATGGCCTGCCTGAACCTCAAACTTCGTGATGACCGCAAGCATGACCATGAGCATCACAATGGCCTGCCTTTGCTCGCTCCTCACTGCATGTGCCATGTAAGTGGTGTGGGCACTGTAAGCATTGTGCGTATTGTGTGATGACCTGCCTGTACTTTCTCCTCAGTGCATGGGCCATGCAAGCTTTGTAAGCATCGCAAGCATTACAGAAGTTCCGGGTACTGAAAGCGCTGTGTGCTGACCTGCCTTTGTTCACTCCTCAGTGCATGGGACCTGTGCTGCCTTCTTGCAGTTGCTCACTCCATTTCTGTGCTGCCCCTGGGCTGCCTAACTGTGTTCACTCTCCACACTCGCTCCATCTATGTGCGTAGTACTTGTGCTGCCTTCCACGCCTGCACTAGCTGCCCTCGTATACAATGCCCTTGCATTCCTGGGCCAACCTACCACTGCCACGCCTGATTGAAATCACTGCCAGTTCTAAATCACTGCCAGGCCTCCATTGACTCAGAGTCATCATCATCAGTCGAGTCATCTTCCACCCGCCCTGCTGTGCCCTTTTTCATGCACCACGTTGTGCTGCACGCCTACTGCCCGCACCCTTCTGTGTTGGCATACTGCTTGTGCTTGGTCTATGCCCCCCGCTGGACCCTGCTGTACGCACCATGCTGTGCTGCGCAACCCGGTGTGCCCTCTTTGCACACACCCACATGCGACGGGAGTCCTGTTGCAGCTTTCAATTCTGCAGCTGGCATTCCCTGCAGCATGCTCTGGTTTTGTCTGCTTTGCACGCACCCACATAAAGTGAGCTATGGATTCCCCCTGCTTCTCATGCACCCTGTGTGTGTGAACTGTGGATTCTGCCTGCTTTGCACGTACCCACTATAAGTGAGCCCTGGGTGCTCTGTGTGATCGCGCTATGGGTGTCCTTTTCGCAGCTGTCACACCTGCAGCCTTCACCGGTGGCACACAGGGCATATGTTGAGTGTCAGGACTTGTGATTTGCTTTTGTCAGGCAGGCACCTACCACCAGGGGACCAGCCAAACATTCTGGCCAAAGGTCACCCCCCCACTTTTACCATCGACCTCAATTGTTCCTATGAACACCTGCTGCTGGCAGTGCTGTGCCCCATCGTTACCATCACCCTCAATTGTTTCTATGGACACCTGCAGCTGGCAGTGCTGTGCCGCACAGAGGCCATGACGGCTATCCCTTCTCGCATTGCTGTGCACCCCACGCGCCACGTGCTAGCAGCTTCAACTGCAAGCGGGCGCGTGCACATGTGGAGGTAGGAGGGCATGCACGCGAGCTACTGACTGCAGTGCGGGATGAGGAATTATCCTCTTTGGTATAGTCGATTGCCCCACGTGCCAGTTGCTGGTGGCTCAAAAGCATGATGGTAGCTTGATAGCAAAGATCAAGCGCAAGGGGCAAACCAAGCACGTTGCTTTGCCAAGCACATAGGGGCCGTCCTTCTTGCACTCCTGCGTGCCCCTAACGCCAGATTCTGGTGACTTAAAAAACGAGCGCAATCTGATGCATGAGAGTAGGCAAAGACCTATTATGTGCACGCTTTTATACGCGAGGATGCAAAGTTCTGTCACGTGCACATTTAGTCGTAGGGCGGTTGGGCATTTGAGAGTGTAAAGATCCTTAGAAAAAAATGAGTGGTTAAGTGTGCTGAGTCCTGTTCCATGCCGATGTTGCTTTCAGAGGTGTGATGGCATGTCACGAAATGGGAGCACATTGGTGAGGAAGTGGGTGACCTCCTGAAATGAATGTGAAACAACATGAGTAGCCACGAGCATGGTTGTGGGAAGACGAGTGAATGTAATTGTAGGAGAGGTGTGCAGCACGAGTGACCCCTGTTAATGGGTTGTCCTACAGCTAAGAGGAACAGTATGGTCAGTGAGAGAGCTCTGTTATTTCTGCTTGTGTCTTCAATGCCTTCATGGCACTGTATGTAGCAGTTGTGATCACACAAATTGCCATGCATCCCTGTGTACAAGTTGCTTGCTCGATGGGTGCTTGGCTACTTGTGGAACGTCTCCTGATAACAACAGTCTTCACTTCATGTTCGATGTCTTTTCAAGTTATTTTCTTGACTGCTTGCTCATAAACCGCATGCATAATGCATGCTGTGTTTCTGGTGCAATGCTTGGGGCAGGCGCATGCAGTTGCTATTACTAAATTGACCACAGTGTTGCTTCTTGCTGGGGCTTCCATTTGTTTTGAGCATGAGATTCAAGGAATCTAACGGGCAGATGCAGTAGCCTAGGGCGGTTTATGCAGGCAGTCTAGATTTTTAGAGGAGGAAAAAGCCCATAATAATGGGAAATTGTGAAGCATATGGAAACTGCTCTCTTCCGCTTTCACATTACCCCTACAAGCCATGCAGGGAATAAGTTGTGTGCAGGAGGATACAGAAGTGAACAAATGCTTAAGGAGCAGGACCTGGTTACATGTTTGCAGGTTTACAGGAAAGAACCATCACTGATGGCATTAGTTACGACGCGTAACTGCCAGGAAGAGACAAGTTGCATATGTAGTGGAAACACTCCATATACCAAACAATTGGAAGCAAGCACATTGCCAGGCTTTGGTGCAAACGATACTTTGTACAGGATTCAAAAAGAGAAAGAAGCCATCAGTCAGAACGCATGACTGCTAGACTGAAGCGGAAAGGAGGAATTAGGGAAAGAAGCAATTTTTAAAGCAAGAAATGTATGGAGCATTTAATAAAAATTGTAAGAAGCAATATTGTACAAGGAGTAAGAAAAGAAAAGTATACGCAGGCCTGAGGCCGCGTGCATAAGGGAAAGGTTCCCTAACTACCAGGCTAGCAGGGGCATCAAAAGAGTAAAAATGTGCAAATAAGTTGTGTCACAAGAGCCATGTCTGGTAGGCAATTAAGATGCAGCACACCAAGAAAATCAAATGAGAGGTGCTAGGTTCATGGGTTTATATGGGTGCTAGGTTCAACTCAAGAAGGGGATAAGAAGAAGATTACATGTAAATCCAGAGGAGAAGAAGCACACTTTTAATGCATGGGTAGAATTGGGCAAAGAAAAGAAAAGTCTGCGCAGACCAGAGGCCGTGTGCATTAAGGGAAGGTCCCCTAACTGGAAAGCTAGAGGCCTCACCAGAGAGTTGGGCAGAAAGAAAGAAAACAAAAGGAAAACTACCTTGGCAGAGAAAGCTCTCCCTACACCAATTAAGGAGGAGAAACATTGGCTCAGAAGAGCCGTAAATCCCCTCCACCTCAAAGCTATAAAAAGAAAATGCTAATGGGGATCTGGAGGGTTGCTGGAAGCACCCGGCTCCAGAGCCTGGCTGTGAGAAGTATTACTTTTTACATTGTTTTTAATAGCACGCCTAGTGGTAACAAGCTTTCTGGCATACTGGAATAAATGGGCATGAAGCTTGTGAGCAAGTTTAATGGCACTCTGATGGTCCAGTCCCAATTGCTTGAACCGGTTTAGGGAGCTCAGTAAAACGAGTCCCACTGTCATGCTGAATCACCGTTATTGCACATTTACTGTTCTCAAAGCAGGTAATACATGTGATGGGTTTAACGTCCAGGGTTGCCTATAACCATGCAACAAAGGACGGGTACACTCGTGCTGTTGGCTGGAGTTGCGAGTGCACCGGCTTAGCTCTTCTTCATATTGCTGCTAAGCTGCTCTTGGTCTTGCTGAACAGTGCTGGCTCGGCTGCAGCACGTAGAGAATGTCTGGGGCAGACACAGCGTTTGGACCAGCTTCACCAGGTTAGGGTTACATCAGAGACAAGGTACCCCTGGCACAAGGCCAGGGATAACAGAAACAGCGCCAAACCTCAATGGAAGGTGGAACAGAAGGTTGAATAAGAGAGGGCATCCAATAAAAGAACCCCACTTAAATACAGGTCACACCTCACACTCTAGGTTTTGCAGTGATTCAGCAATAACCACGATTTGACGTGACAGCTGTCATGCTGAATCACCGTTATTGCACATTTACTGTTCTCAAAGCAGGTAATACATCCCCCCCATTAAGCAATATTAATGACAATAAAGGCAGAAATGTTGCTTAATGTTTCTCCTGCTCACAAAAAAAATGCTGGTTGTGCAAATTGTTTGTCTCTGATGCATCATAAAACATGGCAATGTTTTTGCCAGGAGCGTGGCATGTTCACAAAGACACATCCTGAGCCCTAACCCATGACCAATGGTTCAACACACAGCCTTCAAATAACAACTCAAGTTCGCACGACAGTTCTGAAGCCTCTTACGAATGCCCACAATCACGGCCGCTCCCTAGGGCATGCTCTTCCCAGGAGCAGCATGATCAAGGCAGCACACTCTCGTGCTCCTATAGCTCTGTTCTCTCTCTGCTCAATGCTTCCAAAAACAATCAGGCTTCAGTAATGCGCACAATCCATCATGCATTTAAGGCAATGTATCTGGCCACAGCTCACAAGTTATGCCTTCAAAGGCTCCACATTCTCCACACACATACAAACACATATGCTCCTGGCTGTGTGATGCTCAAGCATAAGAGTAGCTTCCCCCCTGCATCCAGTGCTGCTGTCACCCACCAGGCATGCAGGGCAGTGCAAGCATCCCCCCAGCCTTCTAACCTTCAGTCCATGTTCCAGAATCCGTGTCCGTGCTCAGGCATAACCAAGGCCAAAGTCCGATGGCCTCTAAGGACACACGCCGACACGCGCCCATCCGCTGAGCTGTAACCCCAAACGCTGATAGCTTGGAACCCCGCTGCGCAGAATGCGCCTGTGCTTGGCACAGACGGTTCTCGAGTGCGTTCCCCGTGGTGGCGCCATGAGATGGTTTAACGTCCAGGGTTGCCTATAACCATGCAACAAAGGACGGGTACACTCGTGCTCTTGGCTGGAGTTGCGAGTGCACCGGCTTAGCTCTTCTTCTTGTTGCTGCTAAGCTGCTCTTGGTCTTGCTGAACAGTGCTGGCTCGGCTGCAGCACGTAGAGAATGTCTGGGGCAGACACAGCGTTTGGACCAGCTTCACCAGGTTAGGGTTACATCAGAGACAAGGTACTCCTGGCACAAGGCCAGGGATAACAAAAACAGAGCCAAACCTCAATGGAAGGTGGAACAGAAGGTTAAAAGAGAGGGCATCCAATAAAAGAACCCCACTTAAATACAGGTCACACCTCACACTCTAGGTTTTGCAGTGATTCAGCAATAACCACGATTTGACGTGACACCACCAACGCCCACTGGCAGGAGAATAACATGAAGAGTCACAGCTGTTGCATTGATAAGGTTACAGAGTTTTGCATGCTGCCGCTGTGCCGCCTCCAACTGTTGTCCAGGCCTCGTGTCTTCACAGTCCTTGATTTCAATTAAGTGCACGTGTCGCCGGTTTGCATGTACTACAGTAGTTGGTGAGGCTGTCTCACGCGGTTAGCACCACTGGTCCTCTGTGTTGGGTTATGTCTGCTGTGTAACGCATACTATGCACTAGTAGTGCAAGCAGAAGGAAGAAGGAGAAGAAGAAGTGGGAGTAATAAGTATAGCATCAGGACGACTAGATGTGAGTCTAGATCTCTGTGAAAAATTACGTGGAAAGAGGTAAGGGGTTGTAATTCTGTTTGAAGCATGTGCAGGAATTTGGAGGTTGTGCGCCACATATCGTCACTTCCTATAGGACATGATGTCTGTCTTAACCAAGCCTGCTCCCCAAGGGCTTTCGCTAAGAGCTTTGATGATCATTCTTCCAAGAAAGAAAAAGAAGAAAAAATCTATTTTTCTTTTTTTGAAGCTACTAGCTTAGTATGTAGGCAGAGAAAACTCTCCCTGCATGAATTAAGGAAAAAGAGACACATTGGCTCAAAGCGCCGTGAGTCTCCCTCACCAGAAGATGAGAGGGAAGTTAATGTGGATCGGGTGGGTTTCTGGCAGCACGCTGCTCCAGGGCACCAGTGTTATGATGAGTGTTTTTATTTTCAATGGCACGTTTGGTAGAGGAAAGTTCGTGCGCAAATTGTACAGAATGGGCATGGAGTTTTCTTGTAAGTATTTCAGATCTTTGTGAGTCAATCCCTATTTTTTTTAATTGATCAAGGGTATGGGCGGTGCAAATGGTTCCACCCACACCCAGGAGGATTGGGTGGATAGTAATCTCTGCACCTTGGATTTGTTTGCACAGTTCGCTGTGTTGTTGCTGTGAGGCTTCTAGCTGGGGACCAGGCCTCGCATCTTCACAGTATTTGATTTCTATCAGATGGATATGGCGGTCTGGAGTTGTGCTACTCCCCATACTGCGCAGCACCCGGTTTGGGGGTGGAGTGGGTGGTCTGTCTGGGTTAGTTGGGTGAGGAGTAACCAAAATTGCATCAGGGCGGCTGGAGTTGCGTCTGGTTTGAATAGAAATCGTGGGTTTGAAGAGATTGGAAGGTAGAGCACGATTAGAGACTTGCTCAGGGACTTGCAGGTCGTGCTGGGCCAAACGGTTTGTGTTGTCCGCATCCAACTGCACAAGATTGGCCCCATAAGAGCCTTCACTGACCAGTTTCAAGATCATCCTGCAAGCAATGTTGTGACGCTCAGTTACCATGTTACGCATGACAGGACATTGGCAGCCAGATAGGATGTGGAGAGTGCTATCCATGTGATGGTAATCAGGTAGGGGGCATATAACGCTAGTGGATCTTTTGTATCGGACCGCATGTTTCTGATTGTATACGTTTTCAGCCGCACGGCTGAAAAAATTTTAGCTGCATCCACGGTTGTTTAAGGATTTTTTCAGCCGCTCTTCAGCCGCGGCTGATTTCAGCCGCTTCAGCCGCTCTTCAGCCGGGACCTGAAATGTCTGACGTAGGGTGCCTGTGCAGTATTGAAAGATAGTGTGTTTCATTCGAGTTGAGAGGCTGGGCTTGTTCCAAAAGGCATTTCTCATGCTTTTGATACATGAGGCAGCAAGCTCTGGTAATAGGTGTAGTAGCCTGCGTTCCGATCAGCATAGCCCAGCTTGTGCTTGACATGCATATGGGATTTCAGAGCATTTTTAAGGTCTGGGAGGTACCTCAGACGAGGAGAGGAAGGGTGGGATTGAGGTGGCCTAGAATCTGTCTCTTCCCGAGCCAGCCAGATTGTATTGTGGAACGGATTTCCTCCTGGGCCAGAGCTAGGGATTCCAATATCAGTCAGCTTACCATGTTTGAGGGAGGCCTGGTATTTAGCAACCTGATTTGCGCATTCATTCCCAGCTATTCCAGCATGAGACTTGAACTTGTAGAAAAAGATGTGATCTTGAGAGGCTCGGGCAAGGTTTGAAATCCTCTTCAGAACATCTCCTTGCACGTGATGTCTATGCTTCTCTGGGTACATGATTTGCTTTCTGTGTTGGTGAAGTGAGCTGAGGCTATCTGTGGCAATATGTGTGTAATCATGAGTGAGCGCAGCAGCAATGGCAGCCAGCTCAGCTCTTCCTGTGGTATTGTTAATACCAGCGCCATGAGGTTCAACAAGATTATGTGAGTCACTCATTGGATGGTACACCTGCCCCTATAACTGTCTTGCCGTTCTGGACCTGGCAACTGCCGTCTGTGTAAGCCCAAGACATCCAATCTGCAACTTTAAGCTGGAGGTTGGGATGGGACTGACAAGGAGCTTGGACGGTAATGTCTGAGGAGGATCTTTGGGGGTCCTTGGAAATCTGTTTCATGTTTAGGGGGAGTTTCTCATATTTCCTTAACCCGAGCATCACTCTATGTCTTGTATTCTGGATGGGGTGGTTGCTAACGTTCTTGATAATCCACTTGGCCTCTGGGATGGCTTTGGCTGGATTCTGAAGCCAGGTATGGTTCTGAATATTCAAGTGAACTCTTGCAGCCGTATTCCAGACTGCAATAATTTGTAAGTCCCAGGTATGCTGGGGGAGGACAGTTTCCAGGCTGGCCCAGGATTGGGGTTTGTCATAGGTAAGTTTGCTGTTTGGAATGGTCCCGAGCTTGTAGCAAAGGTGCGGGTAGGCATTGAGGAGTTCTGAGTAGGGGTTGCTTATCATGTGCCTGCCACTTTCTGGCAGAAGCATGAAGGTGGCTGTAGCCTCTGTGTTAAGGATGGCAGAGTAGATAGCCTGCCATAATGCTAGTTTCATAGATTTCTCATCATAGATGGGATGGCAGATAGACATTCCAGAAAATCTGGAGGAGAGAGAATTGTAGTGGGCACCAAACAAAATGTCGCGGGAATCAGAGCTCCAGTAGTGATGGTAATGAGCGTTATAGTCCGAGGGAGAGGCCATTTTCTCTTTGGTGACATGTGCCCATTTTTGGAAAGCGAAGTGAATGTGAGGTGGGAGGGTCGTGAGAAGGAATCTTTAATCTTTTTGCTTTGATATTTGTCTTCCAATTTGGTCTTGCAGGCTAGGAGCCCCAGTATCTCAGATGCAAAGCTTGCTGGTGGTGGGCAGATGCCATCATGCAGACCTTCTGCTTTGGACCTGTGAAATGCTCTGAAAAGGACGCCAAAGCGTTGAGGGGTTATCATTCCGACGCATTTGCCACCTGTATTATAGACACAAGCCACTCTTGATTTGTAGGTTTCAGGGAGGGTGAGGGTGGGTGGGATAGATGGTGTGGGGCTTTCAGGTGTTTTCCTGTTGGGAAATGATCGGAGGATAAGTTAGAAATGTGTTTGCCAAGATCTATTTCTTGAACCCAGTACTCACAGGTGCCTGTGGGCTTGATGTCCGTTTGTGGATTGGTAGGGTGTATATCAAAAATGATTTTGTTCCGAAGTTCAATGTCTAATTTCTGGCTCCAGGTCCTATTTGTGTCAGATTTATTGAACCCTTGCCTTTCTAGGTTGGAGAGGGCAGAGTCCAATATGGGTAAGAGAAAGTTGGGTTTGCTTAGCAGAGATTCAAATTCTTGTATGCGTTGGTCGAAAATGGGCCAGCTCGTGTTTAATCCCTCTGGACCCCATGATGGTAACCAACGAACCTCAAGCAGTTCATCTTTAGACTTATATGCTCTGTTAGTTTTGTCTTCGTTGCTGAGGCTAGCACAGGCGGGACATGCCCAGGCTTCAGCTGCGTTGACCTCTTGCCGTTGGTCATTATTATAGCATCCAAGTTCTGTCATGCATTTTCAATGGTAGGTACGTTCGCATACATCACAGACATACATATTGGGGTATGGTGGCTCAGAGTTAACAGACTCATAGCCATAATGGTAATTGCAGATTTGGCAGCATGCGCATTCAATGTCAGTGCGGCCAGCAGTGCAGATGCTTGCTGGTTGAAAGCCAGCTTTCTTGAAGAGGGGCAGGGCCCACTTTTCTATTATCATGGGCCTGTAGTGTGTGTGGTATTGCTTCTGTTGGGGTGAGGGGTCATTGCTCATGTCCTTTCTCTTGGCTGAATACATTCCCCATGCGTCTATATGTGTGATGTCAATGTCATTATAGTAGGCAGCATTAATGGCGTGGTCGGCTGTGGCTTCCTGAGCCAGCTTCAAGAAGTTCTTCACCAAATTTTCTTTGTACCTCCAGGCATCGTTTCCTTGCCAACTTGAAGCCAGAGGGTTGATGGTAAGGGTCTGAAGTTCTGCCTCTACATGAAGCAAAGTTTTCCTCTTTCTGTTGTGACTTTGGATACTGTTCTGTGTATTCTGCTTGGGGTGTTGGGGTGGGTATGGGGAATGGAAGGCATGCATATGCCGTTTTGTTGATTGACGCTAGATCCCTGAATGTTTTGGCTCAAGTTTTGCTGTGAGTGTCTGGATTCTTGTTTCTTAGCTGAGCGCGTGCGTTTGCTGGGAGGTCCATCCCCAGGGTCTTCACTGTGTTGACTTTGCTGACTAGCCTGAATGGTGGGAGAGTTGTCAGGAGGGGAACTACCAGCATTAATGGTCTCCAAATTGATATTTTGAGTGGGGGGCAGGATATTGGCCAATATGGGTGGAATGGTGGTGTGAGCTGGGTGAACGAGGGAGTGAAGGCCGGATCTGCACTGGGAGCACGTTCTTTTGCTGTGTGGCTCATCTATGGGGGTACCCCCATGGATTGTAACTACCGGTAGTTACAATAGCGGGTATCACCTTCTGTGTAAGGGGGCAGATTTTCAATGGCACTTGGTCAGATAGGTTTTAAAACGCTTTTAGTGCCTGCGTGTTTAAAGAATCCCAATGTGTGAGGCAGAGCTGATTGAAAACCAATCAGAGCTGATTGAGAACCAATTGCATCACTGCCATTCAACTCTGCATGCATGGCTTCAGGCAGCACTGTGTCAAGGAAAGCTAAGCAGGAAGCAGAAGCATCCTTTTGTAAATCAAACAATAAGAACAGTTCATTATGCAATTTTGTCCGCCGCTCTCTTTAATGATGCATGCTGTCGTTGCGCTGTCTCTGGGCCACAGGTTCAATAGCTACAAATGCAACATGATGAAAATCACAATAATAAATTCCATTTGATCACTCTGCTCTAATCTTCACTCCGCTTCTGTTTTGAATTTCACCCTAGCTTCATCCAGCTTCTGAAATCCAAGGTGAAGTGCCGTGCCGATATAATGTCAATATTCTGATTGATTCATTTGTAACCCGCTCGTTCTGTTCACCACTCAATGATGGTCATGGTCATCAACGTGTCCTACCTGTGAAAGCCTGGGAAGCACAACGCACCATGCCATCCGCTCTGTCCGTGCTGCTAGCCATTCACTGCAAGAAGACGGAGAGCGTGGACTTGAAGACTCCGATACACAAATATATTGCTCTCACATATAGCGAGACTGAGGCCCGGGAGGCAGAGGATGACTTGGAGACCATACAGCAGCTTAGAAGCACTATTGCCAATGCCAGCACCAACGGGATGCAGCCTGGGATGCGGGACAGCCTGGCCAAGTGGGTGTCTCCCCAGAGTTGTACAGAGGGCGTGCGCATATGTGCAGTTTTTTACCTTAATTTCCCAAGCGCAACCTTGCAGCAGCAGCAGCAGCAGCAGCAGCAGCAGCAGCAGCAGCACTACAATTAACTGTAAACGACCCCAGAGGAATGTGTATGTGTCACAGGACATTCAAGGCTAGCTGCTTCCTCTCACTCCCAGGTACTGTCGCTGCCTGACTGCCATTGAGACGCGCTTCCCCATCAGCAAGGAGAAGGGCCATGCCCAGGTGGCCTTCACTTGGTATGATGCTTTCAAGTCCTCCAAAAAGTGAGTGCAGAGGCAGGTTGTCAGTTCATTCGTCACATCTTCCTATCGCCTGAGGATGAGAGAAAGACCACCTTAACAATGAGTGAAAGTACTTGAGCACAAAGAAAGATTAGGCATGAAATTGTGCCCTGGAGTGTGTTGTGTCATATGTGCTGCAATCTGCGGGTGCTTGAGGCTTGCAGGACAAGCTCTCATGGCCTTCGGAAGGAATTGCCTAACACACACGCAAAGCGCGTTCAAAAGTAGCTTATGAACTACTCGTCAGACATACAAAAGTAGAACAAGGCCTTTGCATCTCCCAGAAAATGCCAAAGGTGATAGGAGGGCTGTCTGCTCTCGTGTGTGTGTATGTGTGTGTGTGTGTGTGTGTGTGTGTGTGTGTGTGTGTCTGCGTGTGCATGTGCATTTGTGCGTGTGTGTGTGTGTGTGTGTGCGTGCGTGTGCGTGTGTGTGTGTGCATACGATTAAGTGGCCATCCTTTTGCCACCAAGTGTTTAGATCTTTTGCTCAGTTTGCACGACTTTGCTGCTGATTCTCCCTGTGCTCAAACACTGTTTCTTCTTTACCATGCAGACCTCACAGCCTTTGTGCGTCCCACAAACTAAGGGTAGAACATTACAGACAAAATTCAACTTGCAGGCACAAGGACTTGCACTTAGACAAGGCGCGTCGAACCTCGTCCTCCCGTTGCATGCAACCTACACCCAGTATAGCAAGCACCTGGAGAAGGCGTTTTTGATGTTCTACCCTGCTGCATGTGCCGTACACAGGCACACACAGTACAATGTACACCTGGAGAAGGCGTGTGTGATGTTTAACTTGGGGGCTGTGATCAGCCAACAGGGATTGGCCTGCGACCGCACCACACCCGATGGCCTCATCACCGCCTCAAAGCACTTCCAGGTCAGCCGGGCTGGTTTCGAAGTGCCTGTGACCGTCATTCAATGATTGCACCTGCCCCCACAAGTGGGTTTCAATCCGGTGTCATGAATATGTGCGTGTTTATACGTGGCTCACTGTGGAGGATGCTTTGAATGCTTCATTTGTTTGTGTAGCGTCGTCCTGTCTCCCAATCAATGCCCAGAGGTTTCGGGTGGCTTTGCACATCTGTTAGGGAGACCAGGAGCCTCACTCCATGTCCCAGTACTCTGTGGGTGGATGTGCCAAGTGTTGAGTCACCTAAATCAAAATGCATACCACATACCTGACTCATCATCTTCAAGGGCCCAGCTTGTCATGCAGCGACGTTACTGTAGATCAATCTTGCTTTCATGCGCTGGCTGGGAAGCCTGGGCTGTTGCTCAACGCGTGGCTCAGTGTTTCGTCACACTTGACCTCCTCATTGCTATTTCAGCAGCACAGCAGCACAGTTGGGGAGGACGTGAGCAAGCATATGCTACGCCCACTACGACCTCCTCTGCCCGACACATGCAGCTTTCGGCGGCAACGCCTTTTTGGGAAGGGAACGGGGTTCATAGCTGAGACCAAATTTATTGCCTGTAGCCAGGCTTCCTAGAACAGCAAAACTTGGTGGCAGTGCCTCTGAGTTGCCACCTGATTTTGGAGGTCTGAAATGTGTCAGAATGTGTGAGCATGTCCCTGGCGCTTGACGCAACCCTAGGTGCTTAAAAGCAAGCGCAGGATGGCATGTGGGCAGGCTTGTGTGGAGGTGTACAGGCCTGCCGCCTCATGCATGTTTGATGGACTCAGGTAGCCCTGTGAGCCTCTTAAATATGCAGGAGGCAGCAGGGCTGTATACCTCCACACATGCCTTCACACATGTAGGAGGCGGCAGGCCTTAACACTTTCACATGTGCTTTCACACATACCTCCCACATTCACGCATGCCTTCACACGTACAGGAGGTGTCAGACATGCAGAAGGCAGCAGGCCTGTACGCCTTCACACATACCTGCACGCATGCCTTCCACGTTCATGCTTGCCTTCACACATGCAGGAGGCAGCAGGCCTGTACGCCTTCATCCAGGAGGCAGAAGCAAACAAGGTGGATGCCCCTAAGCCCCAAGATCTGTCGGCGGACTGCCTCTCGGTCATGGAGAAGCTCATGCTGGCACAGGTCAGGTTTGTGCGACTGCCTCTTGGGCATGGAGAAGCTCATGCTAGCACAGGTTGGACCTGTTTGATCTCTTGAGGGGTCCAAGGATGTCTCCAGGCCAGCTCCTTTTTCTTCACATTGCACACAGTGTTTTGGGACTTATGGTAATAATTGGCTTGTGCCAGCTGTTCAAAAGCAGGCAGGCATCAGCCAAGCAATCAGGCTAAAGAGGCCTTTGCCTCCTGGGCACTCTTGCGCTTGAAAATGAGATGGTCGCAACCAGCCACTCGTTTCTGCACAGGCGACACGTGCGACGGACACGGCACATAGTTAAACCCTAATAAACCTTATAGGTCACTCATCCATCTGGCTAATGGCTCTTGTTGCATCATGCAGCGCGATGCACGGCTGCCATGCTCTTCTTATTGTATCACGCAGCGCATGCACTGCTGCTATGGTTCTTGGTGCATCAAGCAGCGCATGCACTGCTGCTATGGCTCTTGTTGCATCACGCAGCGCGATGCACGACTGCCATGCTCTTGTTTCATCACGCAGCGCATGCACTGCTGCTATGGCTCTTGTTGCATCACGCAGCGCGATGCACGACTGCCATGCTCTTGTTGCATCACGCAGCGCATGCACAGCTGCTATGGCTCTTGTTGCATCACGCAGCGCATGCACTGCTGCTATGGCTCTTGTTGCATCATGCAGCGCATGCACTGCTGCTATGGCTCTTGTTGCATCACGCAGCGCATGCACTGCTGCTATGGCTCTTGTTGCATCACGCAGCGCGATGCACGACTGCTCCATCCTTTTGCTCGCAAATGGTCCCGTCATAAGAGGTGCAATGGTCCCGTAACATGAGGTGTTTGGCTTATTGCAATGGTCTCATGACCTGAGGTGCTTGGCTTTTTGCAAAGGTTGTATGACCTGAGGTGCTTGGCTTATTGCAAAGGTTGTTTGACTTGAGGTGCTTGGCTTATTGCAAAGGTTGTATGACCTGAGGCGCTTGGCTTATTGCAAAGGTCGTTTGACCTGAGGTGCTTGGCTCATTGCAATGGTCTCATGACCTGAGGTGCTTGGCTTATTGCAAAGGTTGTATGACCTGAGGTGCTTGGCTTATTGCAATAATCTCATGACCTGAGGTGCCTGCACCGTTTTTTTTGGCACGCATCCCTCCTGGCTGCCTTGTTCGCGTGGTCTGGCCCGAGCTACTTCGTGCTTGTGGCCCGTAAGTGTGTGTGCAACAAGGACATGCTGGACCTCATTTCCCTCTGCATGCACATCTTCCCAGACATCCCTTGTGCAAGGCTTCCCTCCCACTTTTCTCTGCACAGGCCCAGGAGTGTGTATACCACAAGGCGGTGATGGACAAAAAATCCCCCACAGTGATTGCACGGTTGGCCAAGCAGGTGGGTTGTTGAGCTTGTGTGCGCCGAAAGGTGGCCTGCTCTTGTCTCAGGTTTGTTTGATAACAAGCACAGAGGTTTGTTTTGAACACGCATGTTGTCCTTCAACCCCTTGAAAAGCACTGCAACATTCCCTACACTTCTGTGTTTTCACTGTTGTGGACTGTGGACCATACCATCAGCCTGGAGACACTTTGTCTCAAAGTGTGCCGTAGCTACTACACTGACCCGGTGGACTGGAAATGAATTTATCAAAAACTCCGGGCTTGTGACCAAAGAGTGTTGTACTCCTGTTGATACAAACGAATGATCATTCAGTGACAGGCACTTCTGGTTTAGGGCCGGAAATTGAGCATGAGTCAATAAATGCTCGAGAAGCAAGCAGCAGCCTTGAGAGCATAAGGAAAAGGAGATACAAGGGTTACAAGAGATGGCCTTCAGCCAAAACTCAAGCTGATTGGCTGCTGGTAAAACATGCTCAGCCAGCACATAGAACCTACACCAACTCTGCCAAGAATCTTGGTAACCTGGACGATTATTGACTCAGGGAATGGTTTGCCTCAAAATCAGTGATGCCATGAAAGCAAGCCAAGAAAAGACTGGAGCCAGAGAATTTGTAAAAGCATGGGGCTTGAGAAGACCGCTGTTGCAAACATGTTTCCTCAGCACACTCATCATCATTCTGTTGGTGCTGTCCAACGAGTGCAACAATGCGCGCTTGTATTCCTTCATGAATTCTGTCCCAATAAATCCAAAAACGCATGTATGTGTTCCCTCCAAGACTCTTTGGTCCTGTAGTACAGCACCCATGTACTACCCTGTGGGTTGCCCTGTCCCTGCACGTATCCATCATCCACAAAAGCTCCATCGCATGTCCATCATCCACGTATCATCATCCAGACACCCATCACTCATCGAATTTCACGCCAATGCACCCTCGCTGGGGGCCACCATCCGTTGAGCCTTTTTCCATTCAGCCCATCATCCAGCAAGTTTCCTCCAATGTCCCTGCACATGGCCAACATCCATTTGGAGCCTTCCTCCATCCTGTTTATCAATCAATGCATCTTTAATGCGCCCTCGCAGGTGGTGGTCGTGAGTGAGGTTGCGACATCAAGTTCAACCATCAAGTCTTTCACCAAAACACCCTCGCAGGTGGCCATCATTCATGGATTCTTCCTCTGTGGTTTCCATCGACCATTCAGTCACTCTCCAACGCGCCCTCGCAGGTGGCCGTCATCCATGATTTCTTTCTCCATGATGTCTATCAACCATTCAGTGACCCTCCAATGCGCCCTCGCAGGTGGCCGTCATGTATGAGGGTGTGACCAGAGGGTTTGGCCTGTCCAGCCTGTCTGGCTACTTCGACAAGAGCTGGCCAGTGAGTCTGGTGTTGCGGATGTGTTCTTTTTGCACACCAGCCCGCCTGCTGTGGTTTATTCTGCCGTGTCTGATGCACACCAGCCCGCCTGCATAAGTTGTTTTTGCTTGTCCGTCCAGTCTAGCTACTTTGAAAAAGCTGGTGACTCACCAGTGGTGAGTGAGATGGTCGTGCTGATGTGCAAGCAGGGCGGCCAGCAACAGTTTGCTGCTTTCTAATGTAGGCAGGCAGGCAGCCAGAAACGGCAGGGCGTTCTTTCAGGGCTGGATGTGCTTTAATTCTTTGATGGACAGGGTGTGCTTATTGAAACAGCGGGCAGGCAGGCAGGTTAGAAGAGCAGAGCGCTCCGTCAAGGCTCTTACCACTGGCAGCTGAGTTTGAGCTCAAGCTTCAAGTCATGTCAGTATTATTTGAATTAGCTATCAATTTCAATTTAGCTGGTGGAGTTTGCTGCTGCTGCTGCTGCTGCTGCTGCCACCTTTTGTCTGTGTGTCCACCTTCCTCCATGGTCTGTGCTCTGCTGCTCTGTTTGCGACTCCCAAGGGAAAAAAGCATCTCCAAAGATGGGCTTCATCTCAGCACAGGAAGATGGTGGCGGTAAATGCCCCTTTTGGCAAGTTTTCAAACCCTCATCAAATTGAATTGTTTTGACTTGTGCTCCCACAAAACCAACTGTATGTCCTGACAGGCGCATGCTGCCATGAAGGGGTCCGTGTTCCAGGTAGAGGTCCTCTCTCAGACTGCTAAGGCACTCCAGGCAGAGGACAACATCGCACACCAGGTGTCTGTGCTGCGGGAGGCGTTTGCAGTGCTGCAAAACACTAAAAAGGTGGGCAGATGCGCACCTTGAACGTGTATACATGACAGAAGAAGGACATGCCTGAGCACCAAGTGCTTGAGCGCAGGAAAGAAGGCAACGCTGCAAAACACCCGGGAGGTGGGCAGATGCGCCCACCTGAACGCAGGAGGGAACGCCTGGACGTACAGTACCTGAGCATACAGAAAAGAATGTGGTGCTGCAAAGCACCAAGACGGCTGGCGGTCTCCCCCCTATGCATTTGAGTGCAGAAGAGGTGGTCTGAGCACAGAATGCCTGAGCTCAGGGAGGAATTCCTAAGCAGCACGGAAGGTTTTGCTGCAGGCGCCTGCGCTGCAGAGACCTTACAGAGCTCCAGCATGAAAGAAACTGTTGTTATTTGTTTTTACTACAGCACACGTGCGGAGACCTCCAAGGACGCAGATGAGATGGTCCAGGGCCGTATGTTGGGGCTTCCTGTTTTACAACAATTGGAGTGGCTGCGTTGTGTGATGACATGATGGATGAGCGGATGCTTACTTCTGTCGCCTCACCACACAGCACAACCCGCTCAGTTTGTGCATAAAATAAAAAAGGAATACCTATTTATATTGATGTATGGATGTATGGATGTATGAAGATGAAAAGAACCAGCATTTGTCTGTGCTGCAGAAGGCATTCACTTAAAAAAACTGTTAAGGTGATATGAGTTGTCCAAAATGTAGCTGCAGAGGGGGGCACCATTGATCAAGTGTCCGCCAAACTTTTCTAGGCGTGCTGGAGCTTTCAGGGCAAAGCACGTTCATGCAGGTTTGGTCTTTGTGTGCCTCTGGGACAGTCCTCATCAAAAGTTCAGGGGAAGGTGCCAATGTATGTGTGCGCGTGTGTGCGTGTGTGTGCTCCTGCGCACCCGTCGTGCGCCAAACCAAGCTGCTCTTTTGTTGCGATCTTTGGTTGTGCCACACTGGGTCCGATCTTTCACTCATTGCAATGAGAGCCCATGCTCCATGCTCATGCGGCATGATTCATGACCATGCACATTGCCATGTGAATGTTGTTTGTTTAAGTCTGTGCCGCCGACTGAGGGGCGTTGCCTTGCATGTCTCACATTGCACAACTCATTCACATGCTTTTCTGCTGATGCCTTCGCAGTCTGCCATGAGCTTTATTTTTGCATTTGTCTTTGCAGGTGGCCCAGGGAAGCCACGTTGCACATTCGTTTATATGATACTTTTTCTCTTTCATTCCTCTGCAGTTGGCCAAGGCAGTGGGGGCGGACATGGTAGACAGTGTGAGCAAGGTGCAAGAGGGAGTGGTGGCAGCTTTGGCGCGTGCAGAAAAGGTGGGCGTACTTCTGGATTTGGTGTTCGAGGATCTCAAATTGTATGCGTCGGTCAGCAGGAAGACGCAGGTGGGAGTGGCTGCAGACTCAACACTAGCAAACAAAAGAAAGATCAGACAACATTCTTTCCTTTTCAATAAAAAAAATTAGAAGCACAGGCTAAGCCGATCCAAAGTGTGTTGCAGGCTGCAACTTGCGTTCGCAGAGAGGTGGGTGCTGGCAGTATCCTTTGCACTTTAACACACCTGTACGACCAAAATTTTGGCTTTTTCCTTACAATAGGTAGGTAAGGTCACATCCCTATTTCCGCCTACATGGGCAACTGAGCACAGCACAGCACAAGGTAGATTATGCCTTCCTTGGAAGAAGGCCTGCAGGAGGGAGTGGAGAAATGTTGCTTTTGCTGCTCTGGGCCCCTTAGGTTCAGGATTCAGAGAAGGGAAAATCTTTACACTTTTGCTCTTACTTTGGCCCCCCCGGGTTCAGGGTTTAGGAAAGAAGTTTGCTCCTCCTCTGGCCCTGTTGCGTCAGCTGCTGTCTTTGCATGCAAGCTTGTGTTTGTGCGCTCTCCTTTGTATCCTCAGCCTTGCGTCTGTACTTTCATTTTAAAACCCACAGCACTCAAGCAAAGAACACACCTGAATCCCTGTTTGGTGTAAAAATTTGGATGCACATTTCCAGCGTTGACACAACTGCTGCTATTGCTATGCTTCGGCGCTGCTGCAGGACAACAACACCATCTACTTGCAGCGAGTGCCCGCATTTGGAGACACTGGCATCAACATCCAGGTGTGTGTATGTGTGTGTGTTACCTCTTTCAAGGAGGTGAGCTTCAAGGGTTGGGCATGGACGTTTCGGTGGAATGAGGGACTGTCCAAGTGAGAGTTGGCAGGGACTTGGCTCCTCTTGTTTGCGGGGGGAGCCGGGAAACACCTCTTCAGTTTGCTTGAGGATTCAAACTTAATGAGTGGGTGTTCCTTGATCATCCAGGTGGCCAAAATTTTAGAATTCCAGTTGTAGGATTCCAGTCGTGGGCCTCTTGAGCTTGCCCATCTCTTGGAAACGTAGTTGCAGACGCACAGCATGGGTGCCCACCTTGCAAGGCATGCCCTCAGGTAAGGCATCAAGGTCCCTACAGAAGGGCTCCTTGAATAAAGGGTGGCATTAGAGTGCAAGGCATGCCCTCAAGTGAGGCACCAAGGTCCCTTCATAAGGACCCTAATGCGAGTGTGGCATCAAGGTCCCTACAGAGTTGAAATAAGGGTGGCATCAGAGTGCAAACACTGCCCTCAAGCATAGCATCAGGATCTCTTAAGTAGGGTCCTCACAGTAGGGTGTGACATCAGGGTCCCAAAAAGAGGATCCCTGAAAGATCCCTTTAATAAAGGATGGCCCCAGGGTCCCTGGCCAAGCCCAACCGATCTTTCTCCACCTCTGGAGTACCCTCCCAAGCGATGCATGTGCATCCTGTTTGCTGCAGGGCACCCTGCCCATCCAATCCCTTTTGCATGTACAATCCAAATCCCTTGAGTGCCCACCTAGCAAAGCATGCATTTCTGGAGTGCCCTCCAAGGAGGCGCACGTGCCTTATTTGCTGCCAACCTAGACGCTCCCACAGACACCTTGTTTTCTGTTTTTTTTTTCTCCATTGCTTTCTTTGCTTCAGGGGGACCTGCTTGTTAAGAGCCATCCACCTGCCAACCTAGACGCTTCCACAAGCAACTGTTTTTCCATTGTTTTGTTTGCCGTAGGGGGCCCTGCTCGTCAAGAACTACCCTCCTACTAACCTAGACGCCTCCACAGACAACCTGTTTTCTTCGCTGGTCCCGGATTCAAGGTGAGGCAGCACAGAAGGCCTCATCTCTTTTTTGCCCTGGGCTCAAGGTGAGGCAGCACAGACAACCTGTTTTCTTCGCTGGTATGGATTCAAGGTGAGGCAGCACAGATAACCTGTTTCCTTTCTGGTCCCGGATTCAAGGTGAGGCAGCACAGAAAACCTGTTCCCTTTCTGGTCCTGGGCTCAAGGTGAGGCAGCAGTGGCGGTATTCTCTGTTTGGGATTGCGAGCATGAAGGAAGGCCAATGTTTGCAGTGGCTAACATAAAGCTGTCCTACGTTTGTTGCCAGTGAGCACGTGTATGTGTAAACGTCCAGGTGTGTAGATGCATGTGTGGGGGTGTAACCTGTGGAAGTAAAAGGGGTGTGGCTTGCATTGCGGCTCGGTCCATCTTGGGGTGCAGAAGTGTGCTGGTGCCATTGGGAGTGTCCTTTGAGCCACAGTGCTGTGGCTTTTGATCACTACATTAAGGTTTGTCATGCGCATACAAAGCGCAAAAGTGTGCATGTCTATAACAATATGCCTTGAGACATGCAGTGGCTTATGTGGGGAGCGACATGTGGGTGTCAGTTTTTCTCACAAGGTCGGACTGTTTCATCAGGTGCCATGAACTGCCACTTTTTTAGCACCCAAGTTACCTGCTGACAGCGTAGTTGACAGCAAAGAGCACAGCTGACAGCAAAGAGTGAATGGATGACAGTGCAGCTGCCAGCAAAGAGCGAATGGATGTGAGAACAGCTGCTAGTGAAGAGCGAATAGATGAGGGTACAGCTGGCGGCAGCGTTGCTGTCCATGTACATGGCTGCTGCGGATGACGCCCGACAGACCAACTCGGGCGCTTTGGTTCTTTGCGCAACTGCGTGCTGTAGCTGCACCCATAGCCCTTTTGCATTGCAGCACGTTTGCTGCCCCAACACACAGATGCTGTAGGCATGGCACGACATGCATGCCAACCCCCCCGAGATCACTCAAACATGACAGTCTCAATCTCATGTACCTATGACCTACACACCGCACAGTCTCAGTCACTGTTCGGGTGCCGTAATTGGTGTGCAACATCATGTTGTTTGCTGTCCTGAGCAGTGCATAGTCTCTGAGCACATGGATGCTGTAGATGGGGTGGCACGAGACGCACGCAATCAGTCTCGTTTTGGTTTCCCTTTGGTTGTGCCTGTGACCTGCGCAGTGCGAAACCTCTGGCCTACAGTACGTAAATGCTGTGGATGGGGTGGCATACACAGTACAAAACCTTTGTCCTTAGTATATAAATGCTGTGGATGGGGTGACCTGCGCAGTGCAAAACCTCTGTCCTAGTATATGAATGCTGTGGGTGGGGAGACAATATAACTGCTGTGCATGGGGTGACATACACAGTACAAAACCTTTGTCCTATAGTACATAAATGCTGTGGATGGGGTGGCGTGAGGCGCACGTGACCAGTTTCATGTTGGTTTCCGATTGTCTACACCTTTGACCTGCGCAGTGCAAAGTCTCTGTCCAAGTACACGGATGCTGTGGATGGGGTGACGAGAGACGCGCGCGATCGACTAGCGGCTGCCACAGACACTGCACGCACGCGCCTGAAGGTAAGGACATTGTCAGAGCACGCAGGATCTCTCTCGGTCTGCTTTTCAATTTCTGCCACAGAAGCCGACTGGACGTCCCTTGAGGTGAACAGAAGCATGCCTACTTGTGGTCTTATCCTGCAGTGAAGCTGTTGTGTGCGTTATTTCGCAATGTGATGTGTTTGCCACATACAGATGTGATGCAAATTCAATGACAATATAAATGTCTTGTTTTCTCATAATTTGTTTTAAATTATATCCCATTGGCCGCCTCCATATTCTGCCTGGAAAAAGCATGAATGATGAAAGGAAGAGCATCCTTGTTTCTTTTGGCGTGGGCCGTGAAGGAAAGAAGGATTCCATTTCTTATGTCCTTCTTTTGATTAGGCAAATATGGAGCACATGGAAGAAGTAAGGATCAGACACATATTTTTCCTTGTAAAAGCATGGAAGAAAGAAAACCCGTTCTTTTTCTCTTTGGATGTTTTGGTCACGAGATGCTGAGATGCTGTTTTGGTCACGAGATGCTGAGATGGTGTTTTGGTCGCAGATGCTAAGATGCTGTTTTGGTTACGAGATGTTGAGATGCTGTTTTGGCTGCATCACTCGCTCATTATGGCATGGGGTTGTGAGTGTCAACACCCAATTCAGTGGCAGGCTATCCCTATTCATTGAGAGGCTGTGAGCGGCTTGTTGTGCACGTGAGTGTCAATCTTAAATACAGTGACAGGCTCTCTTTATTCAGTTAAAGGCTGGGAAAAGCTTGCTGCGCACATTGTGCCAGAGGTGGAGCTCGTAGGCAATCTCCAGAAAACCTTCTGTCGACTACAGCAGGGCAAGGAAGGCGAATCATAGGCTGTGCACGACGGTATAGATTACGCAATGCGTGTACTGTGTACACAAGCATATAGACGAGCACATGGACCTGTGGGTAACACAGCATGGGGTAACACAACAAGTAACACAGCAGCTCAGTGCTGGCAGCCATCAGAATACCAATTCAATGTTGATATGAACCTAAGCCTTTCCTGAGCTGGCTGCGCAAGGTATGAAGCTGCCGGAGAAGCTGGAAATGTGCTTGATGGAATTGTAAAAGGATACCTGTTAGTCAGAGGTGCAGCCCCTCTCATCTGGTTCTGCAGGAGATGGAACTACCAGAGATGCTGGAGGCGTTGGATCCGCGGTCCTCAAAGGGCACTGCGTCGGCGCTGCCATCTGCACTGCTGGCTGACCTGGAAGAGATCCAGACCATCGGGGGAGTCACACACATACAAGGGGTGAGAAGCTGAAAGCTATGAGCATTGAGAGCCCTCTCAATCTAAATGCTGCTGAGAGAGCACTAGAATGCCGCCCTCTGAAAGCTTGGATCCTGCATGAACTTCTTGGTGATAGGGAGAACGTTGAGACTATCAGCACCCTCACTCACCTTCGTGAGCCTCGTTGCTGCCTTCATGCCCTTACTTTATGCTCTTTTAGTTTACTAATTCCCGTCTTGTAAAATGCCAGAGAAGTTAAATGAGGCCTGAAATTGCCTGTTTTTGGCATGCTCCCTGCACAGCTTCTTTATTATGGGCAATTTTCAAGATTAGGTGCCCTGTTTGTAAGGTTTGAATTGCCAGTTATGGAGAACATGCCGAAAGGCCGCGGCGTGCACCCAAATTGGTGACCACCTAATCTCCATCCCAGACCACGTGCTGCATCAAAATGGGTGACTTTAAGTGGTTTGGAGCCCTTGAACCAAAAGGTTCCCATTGTAAAAGAAATAAAGTGACAAGGCCCATTGGCTGGTCAGGATTTCAGCCACCTACCTCGGAGAAAATTCAGCACAAGGGGTGCCAAAAAAGTCAAATTCTTGACCTCCTTTCCTTTTTTAGGATGTGCAGGATGTTAGCATTGTGTATGAATGTTGCAAAACGTTAATTTGGGAGCAAACAATTGTTCCAGGGTGGAGCTGTAGGCCTCTTTTGGGTGATCTCAGGAGACGGATCCGGGGTCCTCTGACTTGCTCATCATTTTTGGTGAATACTTTGATATAAAATAATGGCATGTTCAGGTTTGAGAAAGAATATGTCCGGCAAAATAGGCCAGTCGACCCCCTCTTGTAAAATCCTACATGTAATTTGTCACTCCAAAACAGAATTTTGAGTTGCTTGACTTGCCCGCATAAGCCTCGCCGCCGTCTCGATGCCCTGACTTGCATGCATCAGCCCTGAGTTGCACGCATAAGCCCTGATTTGTACACATAAGCCCCATTGCTCTGACTGCCTTGGATAGGCCTCCTTGCTGCCTCCTTGCCTTCACTTGCATGCAAAAGCCCCGTTGCCCTGACTTGCATGCATCAGCCCTGATGTGCACACATAAGCCCCATTGCCATGACTGCCTTGCATAGGCCTCCTTGCTGCCTCCTTTCCTTGACTTGCATGCAAAAGCCCCGTTGCCCTGACTTGCATGCATCAGCCCTGATGTGCACACATAAGCCCCATTGCCATGGCTGCCTTGCATAGGCCTCCTTGCTGCCTCCTTGCCTTGACTTGCATGCAAAAGCCCCGTTGCCCTGACTTGCATGCATCAGCCCTGATGTGCACACATAAGCCCCATTGCCATGGCTGCCTTGCATAGGCCTCCTTGCTGCCTCCTTGCCTTGACTTGCATGCAAAAGCCACGTCGCCATGACTTGCATGCATCAGCCCTGATGTGCACACATAAGCCCCATTGCTCTGACTGCCTTGCATAGGCCTCTTTGCTGCCTCCTTGCCTTGACTTGCATGCAAAAGCCATGTCACCATGACTTGCATGCATCAGCCCTGATGTGCACACATAAGCCCTGTTGCCATGACTGCCTCGCATAGGCCTCCTTGCCTTAACTTGCATGCAATCGCCCTGAATTCTTTGTATACGCCTTGTCACTTCCTCCATGCCCTCTGCAGATCCTTGCAGAGATCGGCGAGCTGAAGCGCACGTGCGAGGAGGAGCTGGTGGCAGCTGCCAACGCACTGAACGCAGATGCCCAGGCTGATGCTGAGGTAAAAGAAGAAAAGAATAAAGAGTGGGGGGAGAAAAGAGGAGAGACTTAAAGACTGAGTTGCAGGGGCTTCGGACACGCTCAGTGCAGATGTCAGGGCTGGTGCTGATGTAGACAATGAGCACACCCTTAATGCACTTGAAGGTGGGGGACGAGCTACTGCGCATGCACAGGGAGGATCTGGCAGTAGGTCCTCCGTGATAAGCGTGCTGATGCGGGTGTGGTTGAAAAGAAGAGGGCCCTGCAGGCTGATTTGCCAGGGACTCTTGACGCACTCAGCGCAGATGCCCTTGCTAAAATGGACGTAGTGGGAGTGTGCTATTCTGCTGCCCTATAAGCTGATATGGACGTTCGCTACTCTGCTACCTCTTTAGCTGATATGGACGTTCGCTGTTCTGCTACCTCCTAAGCTGGTATGGGCGTAGTGGGAGCATGCTGATGTGCTACTCTTATTCAGCCTGGGCATTTGCGTGGAGTGCACAGGTGTGGCATATGTGTGGTGCATTTGTAACCGGTATGACCTCAAAAAATGGCAATTAAATGTCTGTGTGTGTGCGTGTGTGTGTATGCACGTGCGTGTACGTAAGTATGCGTGTACGCGCAACCATTTCCCTGGACCAACTGCAACCCAAGGCCCTTACTGCCTCTCCAGCCCTTCAGCTTAATGCAAGACTGGAAATGTTGCCACCAATGCTGCCCCTTGTCTCCCACTTGCTTGTGATTTCATCCCCCCTTTTCTTCATTCTGCTTGCGAGTTCCTGGACCCTCACGATAGCTTCCTAACTGCTGGTGTAGGCGCGCGCCAAGTACAATGACCAGTTCCGGGCCACCCCCGCCCCCACTGCTGCAAAGTCATACTGGGACCGCATCGCGCAGTTCAGGTGTGTGTGTGTGTGTCCGTGTGTGTGTGTGTGTGTCTGTGTGTAAGTTTAAGTTAAAATGTCAGCGTCAGCATGAGCGTCAGTACCGCAGCCAATCACATGCACACTCTGTCAAGCGGTGGCCATAGATGGTGTATGGTGGTTCCATAGCATCTCATGGATATATAGACTACCAATAAAAAATGGATATGAATAAAGCAAGTGTGCAGGTTAGAGCTTGATTTTAACTGGCGCAATCCCTTCCTCATGTGCTGCACGTGTGTAGCCTTCCGGGAAAATAAATGCCTTTGAACTGCTTTGATGAAATGTGTTTTTGATGAAAAATGCCAGCGAGGTCTACCTACTTAGACGTCATGGTGCACATGTGCCTAGTTGACAAGTTGCAGGGCCATTCAAAGGAGCCAAGCGGGTGTTAGGCCCCAGATAGCACGCTATTTTGGGGACCTTCATGCATGCAGCTGGACCTGGTGTGCACCAGGCCTTTTTTTTCGTTTTGGCACAACCGAGATTTCAATACTATGAGGGAAATCCCCCTTTATGAGAAGTGCCATCTTAAAAAGATCGTATTACTTATACGCGGAAAAAAAGGCCTGGTGTGCACCGTCTTCTCCCTTCTTTTTTTTCTAGGGGGGCAGCTCCCAGTGGCAAGGGTGTGGTACATGACTGAACTTCCCACACGCGTCTGAGTTTCCCCAACAGTCCTACTGTGGTCGATCCATCATCACATGCAGGGCTTCTCTGGCGCAGGCAGCTGCCAGTGATGAAGGCGTGATGGACCAGCTGGCGCAGCACCAGGAGGGGTTTGCCGCTTTAGCGGTGGATGCAGCTGCCCTCAAGCTGCCTCGGTTACAGGTGAGTGTGGGGGTGGTGGGGGTGGTGGGGTGCCTCACATGCCCTCTGCCACTCCTTCATCGCGGATATGATGTCCTCACAAAATGTCTGCCAGTTGCCTGATCGGCTCTCCTCGCACCACAAATTGGACAGCAGCAATAGCAAGCATGCCCAAGCCCTGTATTGGCCGTGATTCTGTGATTTTCCCTCGCTTGATAATGTTGCTACGGCCAGCTAGACACCTCATCGTGATGGGCGCCTGCCTGTGTCGAACAGCTGCCTTTGCAGTTCACACACACACAGCCTATCTAAGTTGTGTGCATTGTGTCGGCAGTGGCCTTTGCAGTACACACACAGCCTACCTAAGTTGTGTGCATTGTGTCAGCAGTGGCCTTTGCAGTAAACACACACCGCCTATCTAAGTTGTGTGCATCGTGACGGCAGTGGCCTTTGCAGTACACACACATCGCCTATCTAAGTTGTGTGCATCGTGTCGGCAGTGGGCTATGCCGTACACACACACACACATATCTCCCTCCTGTGTGGTTGAGCAGTGTCGTTCTTATGAAGGCACCCACAGCAATCAGCAGCGTTGTCTGTATCGTTTCGCAGGCACCCATGGTGACCACAGGCGATGAGGACCCTGCAGTAGTGGTGGCGTCCCTCAGGCGTGACTTGGAGGCCCTACAGGTTAGTGAACGCTTCCTCTCTCCTCAACACTCCTTTTGATTCCTGTGCTATGTGGCGTGTGGTGCAGCAGTGGTATCCCTTGGGCGCGACTTAGAATCCTCGCAATTGTGTATGTGTGTGAAAATGTGTTTGTCACAGCTTTTATGCTCTGACTCCGAAGGCTTTTGCCGTTTTCGTGATGGTTTGAGGAAGTAGAAATTTGGCACAGTGGCGGCGTCCCTCCAGGCATGACCTCAAGACTTCTGCAGGCGCACTCTCCCATCCTCTCTTTAGACGCTCTTTTAAGTAATGTTGCTCGTTGTGTGTGGGGGGTACGAAGGTGGCGCGCTCGTGGCATCCGTCATGATTGATCCAGCAGGGCAAACTTGACCTCTTACAGCGTATTGCTAGTGCTATGTGAAGGTAGGGAGGTGACTCGCTCGTGAAGTTCACTCAGCGTTTAATGGCGAGACCCTGTTGACTTGCGCCCATGCTTTCATGGGGACCTTTGTGCAAAATTGGTGGTCTGGTCTGCGGAGGTGGCGGGATGACAAGCGAGGTGGCGTAGAAGTAAGGGGCAATCCAGGTGCCCTGCGTTTGTGTTCCTGTGCAATTTGTCCCTATGGGTACTCTGTGCTGTGTTAATACTCGTGTGTGGAGGGGGGAAGGGTGTCAGCAAATCTGTTGCATACCCTGGGAGTGACCTGTTGCCGCGTGCTCGCAAGCTCTCACAGGTCACTCTTTGTAACCTTGATACCATTGGTGTATGGAGTGAGGTGGGTGGCATCGGGATGGCATTCCAATCACGTGGTGTAGCTGCCCTGCATGTGTGTGTTTTGGTGGGACGTGTGCTTTGGAGGTGGGGTTTTTTGTGCAGGGGAGGAACCGCTGCATGGACAGCGTTGCTGCAGTCTGATCTGGAGTAAGCATCAATGTGCGTCCTCTCTGGGGGCCCCTTGATGGCTTTGTGTGCAGTGCATGAGGGGGGGAGATCTGCGTGATGCCTGCAAGCCGCCACCCTAGGTGCCCATGCTCTGGTGCCCCGAACATGTTGTAACAACACAAAAGTGGTACCTTTCTTGTGCATCATCCTATCATCGACCATTTTTAGCTCCAACGCTACATGCAGCAGCAAAAGCAAGCGCACACCACTTTTTCAAGAAGAGAGCACCCTAACCAACCTGCATGCTCAGGCTTGGCATTAGATGGCTGTGATGAACGTGAGGCCCTGATCAAGACCTGCAGGCCAAGGGACAGCAACAAGGACAGCGCTCCTTTTTTTCTGACATCATGCCTGCTAAGCGCTGATCAAACTCCTGTACATGCAGGCTCTTGCATCAGAGCGTAGTGGTATCGAGGAAGCCCTCAACGACTTGAAAGCCAAGGACAACATCCTACCCAAGATCATGTCCGTCAACCAGCAGGTAACACTTGCATCATGGCAATGATGCTGTGCGCACTAGAGTGCCTATGGTTGTGCCTCTGCTACAACTTGTACTGTTCCGCTTGCCCTTGCCGTGTTGATGGAAATCCCCACCTGCAAGCCTAGCCTATTAACAGGGTCTGCGGCAACACTTGCGCTCACGAGCTGTTCCGCAAGTGTAAGGCAGTTTTAAGATCTTGTGACCACGCTTCAGTTCAAGAGGTTCACCTTAGCTCTGAACCTCGTGCTGGTGTTCTGAACATGGTCATGTTTCAGATGTGCCCCTGTTTTGGAAACTCGTGACCATGCCCTCCATCCAAGCAATGTGACCATGCCCTTGGTCAAAGCATGCCTCATGTCGATGTGTGCCTGGGTGACTGTTTTCTTAGCCCAAGAGGTGCTCGTCCTGTTGGACACCCGCAGCGACCTTCCAATATTGACCACAAGGAAATGGAATGACACAGCGTGCTCTCACCCGCCACATGCTGACTGGCCCCAGTGCTTCTTGATTGGTTATGCAGGGAGCCACAGTTGCCTTTCTTCTGTGTTCAGAATTCCAATGTCGCCATATGCTGACTGGCTTCAGCTCTGCTTAATTGGTTGCGCAGGGAGCCACAATTGCCTTTCTCCTGTGTGCAGAATTCCAATGTCGCCACATGCTGACTGGCCCCAGTGCTGCTTGATTGGTCGCACAGGCATGCCATGGTTCCTTTCTCAGCTTGCTTTACCCCAATGCCCATGCAGGCGCACGACTCCCTGTTTGCCTCTGAACTCAAGAAGTATGACGTGCTCGTGGCGGACATCAAGCGCAACTCAGAGGCACAGACGGAGCTGCTGGCACGCATCGGCAACCAAAACAAGGTGTGCTGTGTGTGCATGTGTGTGCGTGCATGCACTTGTGTTTTGGGCCCAAGAGAAGTTATGTTGTGTGTGCATGTGTGTGTGTGTGCACGCGCCTGTGTTTTTGGGCCCCAAAGAAGGTGTAATGTGTGGGCATTTGTGTACATGTACCTATGTTTTGGGTTTCAAGACAAGGTGTGTTTTGTGGGCATGTGTGTGTACATGTACCTGTGCTTCTGGGCTCAAATGAAGATGCTCATGTTTCTATATATGTACATGCGTTTTGGGGTTCAAAACAAGATGTGCTGTGTGTATGTACATATGATGGTATTTTTAGGATATATAACATGGTCAGCAGTGTGTGCATGTGTGTGTGCATGTGCTAGCATTTTTGGGTCCAGTACATGGTGTGCTGTGTGCTTTTGTGTATGCATGCACAGGTGTTTTGAGTTATGGGGCTGACAGCGCGGTTCAGCTCCCACACAAGCCTTTGCCTGCAGTGAAACTTTTTGAGCAGTGAAACCTTGGGAACATGCATGTGTGCGTCTGCGCGCGCGTGTGTGTGTGGGTGGGTGTGTGTGTGTGTGTGTGTGTGTGTGTGTGTGTGTGTGTGTGTGTGTGTGTGTGTGTGTGTACACAGTGCTTTTAGTGAGCGAAACACTGCAAGCAAGAGTCGGTACAATTTCAAGATTAGCTGGCCCAAGCCCTTTGATTTTTGAGGCCGTCGTTCAGCTTTCGTTGTTGTACACGTTCAAAAGCACAGGTGCTCCAGACGGAGATCAACGTTTCAAGCTCGTCTACTTTTTAACGCACACACGCATGCGCATGCACACACACACACACACACACACATACGGACACACACACACACACACGGACACACACACACACACACACACACAAGCAGGTGTTCCGGGAGGTATTTGATGTGCACGGCTGGCGCGCAGCCTGTGAAGCAGCTGCGGCTGGGATCCGAGAAGAGGCACGCACCTTCAAGGGTTTGCTGGATCACTGCTCCGAGGTGCGCGGCAAATTCTCTGCTAGACCACTGCTCAGAGGTGTGCACAGGCGTGTTCTCAGCGTATGGAGATTTGCGTGCACCAGGGTGCAAGAGTGCTGTGCTGACTTCATGCTGAAGCGAAGGACTAACCTTGACCTTTCATGCGCTATTTGGTTTCTGCCCCGATGCAATGTGCTTCTGTCTCTGTGTGGTCCTGTCTGTACAGGCGTGCTCACACTCTAGAGGTGAGGCTAGTGTAACTTAGGCCTCAGCAAACGTGATGCGTGCACAAACAAAGCATACACACTTTCTGTGCAGGCGTGCTCACACTCGAGGTGAGGCTGGCGTGCTTTAAGCCTGAGCAAAAGTGATGCGCTGCACAGGAAAAGCATTCACACACACACACACTTGTGCGACAGGGCCTGCGCTTCTATTTGGGCATGCACGAGGTGGAGCGGCGCTGCCGACAAGAGGCAGAGGACTTTGCCTTCACTCGCAGCGTGCAGCGAGATGAGCTGAAGCAGGTGGGGGAGTGAGTGACATGGTTGCACTGCATGTAGATGGGGATAGTTGCAGGAGATCGTGGGCTTTGCCTTCACTCGCAGCATGCAGCGAGATGAGCTGAAGCAGGTGAGCTGATCGTGGCTGATTTCTGTACGGAGGAGAAAAGTGGATTGTGACTGTGAAGGTGCATGGTGTGCTCCTTCAGCTAGTGGAGTGCGGCAGGATGAGCTGTGCGTAGATGGGAGCCAGTTCTTGTTACCAGGTTGAAAGTCTCTAACACTAGGGTTGGCTTGAAAAACAGTGTTTGGAGGGTCGGCAGGGCTTTGCCTTGGTTGTCTTTTGACATCCTGCTTGGCCCTTCCTCCACTGCATGGCTTGAGCCTGAGCTGCATGGGTTTTGCTTGGGCTGCATGGGTTTTGCTTGAGCTGCATGGATTTCCTGCCTTGCCATAAGCACCTCTTGAGGACATGGTGGATGGTTGCTACAGCTGGGTGCTTGGCAGCACAAGTAGACGCTTTGGTTGAAGCTTAGTCAGCAAAAGTGGTTGTTTAGCCCAGGACAGGCGCACCAAACCAAGATCTCACCCCTCCCCCCTCCTTTAGCATTCCCTCATGCTTGGGCACTGTCTGGGACAGATTGCGATGCTTGCATGTAGGGAGGCCCGCCAGCTGGCCCTTGCCTTTTGTTGCATGTGTACCCTCATCGTAAGTCTCTGTTGTATAACCCATATTGCCTCATGTTCTACCCAGCTGGCCTTTGCTGCATGTTCCATGGGTTGCCATGCTGTACACCTTTGTTGTGTAACCCATAGTACTTTATTATTTGACCCCTTAGTGTCTTATTGAATAACCCCATAATGCCTTATCGTTTAGCCCTATAGTGCCTCACTGTATAATTATGTAGTGCCTGATTTTGTAGCCCCTTGATGCCTTGTTGTATAGCCCCAGAGTGCCTTATAGTTTGACCCCATATTGCCTTACTTTGTATCCCCTTAGTGCCTTGTTGTATAACCCTGTATAATCCCTCAGTGCCTCATGTCCCATCCACAGGTGGCCTTAGCCTGAACTACATCTGAAACCTACTCACAGATGCCTTGTCCTTTTCGCATGCTCGCTGACCAAAGCGCAGCATCTTGCAAGCCTGCAGAGAATGCAAACAAGCTGACACCATTCAGGGCCATTGTTGTCAACCAGCTTTCGATGAAACGCACACGATTGATGATCAGGGCATTGTCCACACATGGTGCTGACCATGCATAAACTCTGCAAACTCACACTCACGCAGCTCACGTTGCACATGGTTCAGGCCAGTTGAGCGCAGCAAGTGTGCCATGCACATGGTACAGCAAGTGTACTATCCTTATGGCCCAGCAACTGTACACTGCTCATGGTGCAGGCCAGTTGAGCGCAGCAAACGTGCCGTGCACATGGTACAGCAAGTGTAGTATTCACATGGCCCAGCAACTGTACACTGCTCATGGTGTACTCCGTTCATGGTGTGGCCCAGCAACGGTACACTGCTCATGGTGTACGGCAACGGTACACTGCTCATGGTGTACGGCAACGGTACACTGCTCATGGTGTACGGCAACGGTACACTGCTCATGGTGTACACTGCTCATGGTGTGGCCCAGCAACTGTACACTGCTCATATGGTGCAGGACATTGAACGCAGCAAGCGTGCCGTGCACATGGTACAGCAAGTGTAGTATTCACATGGCCCAGCAACTGTACACTGCTCATATGGTGCAGGACATTGAACGCAGCAAGCGCGCTGAGGAGGCTGACCAGCTGGCGCGGCGCATGGCCATGGCAAACATGCACTCTCAGCAGAGTGCCCCGCCCCCAGCAGCGGCATACCCTGCTCCCCCCATGACTTCTACCCCCTATGCACCTCAGGTGAGGTCAAGCAACCCATGCGCACACACACACACACATACACACACATACACACACACATACACACACACATACACACACACACTACACAAACCAACACACACTTAATTCATTTCATCCGCCAAGTGAGAGAGGTCTCGAGCAGCCTGGCATGGTTGATCCGGTTGCTGTGGGCAGGCGACGGGTGATTAGCATGTGGTTTGAGAGGACTATGGTTGCGGTTGAATTGTTGTTTCAGTCGTTGTGGGCAGACAAAGGATGGAAATGTGTATATATTGTCGTCCCAGCTGTTGTGTGCAAATCAGAGTTGTGTGCGCAATGTCGTTCTAGTTGTTGTAGGCAGATCAAGGATGCGTGCACCCATGCAGCAGCTCTCCAGCACATCCTGTCTAAGTGTTTTTGGGAGGTGGCGTGTGGGCGTGTGTGTCCTGCAGACCTCCTATGCCTCCTCTTGTTGGTCTCCCACACCTCTTTTCTTTTTGCAATCCTCTGCATGCAAGGGCTTTTCCCTTGTGCACTGATCTTACCGCAAGTACATGCATTCCTAATGCACTCTGAATGCTGCGTCCATCTGTGTGGCGCTGCTTGTGCACGCAGCCCTCCCATCCCTACGCTCCCCCACCCCCCCCCTCCATATGCGCCCCCACCCCAAGCACCTTATGGATCACCACACCCACCGCCCCAACCGCCACAACATCACCCAGGTACGTATGCTTGCACATTACCATGCACAAGTTCACGTGTCCCTGAGATCGCTCTTCTGCATATCCATTGGGTAATTGCTCTGGTGCGCACACACACACACACACACACACACACACACACAAGCATGCATGCATGTGTTGCACGCATGTACCCCTGCAGGCCACCCCCCTGCCCCCAATCCTTACGCTGCTTACGGCAACCACCATCCCCCGCCCATGCCCCACTACTTTGGCGCGGCGCCGCCGCCACCCACCTCTCAGCCCCCCCCTCCCCCCCCTCCTCCCGGAGCACCCTATGGCTATGCGGTCCCATATCAGGGCTACGGAGTGCCTCCGCCTCGTTATCAATGACGCTAGACAGCTTAGAAGGCTAGGGTGCAAAAGCTGGCTGTATAAAAGCATGAACAAACTGCTGGCTGGGCGCACATGCTTTTTCCTTGCAGTGGTGAAGAGTGCTGCATGTGTGGCTGCGCGTTAATTGTGAAGCCAACTTTAATCTGCTATGAAATGTGGGGTTGCAGATAAAACCTCTGAACATCTGTCGCATTAGCACCACAAGAAGCAGCCAACGACAGGCTTAAAAGCGATTTCTAAGAAGCAACAGAAAGTAGTCGACATGTGTCTGTTTCAAGCCCAGGTTGAGGCACAACACAGCAGTCAAATGCTGTCTATCTCAGGCTGTCAGGTCGCTGCAACTTGTTGAACTCAGAATGTTTACCAGAAGCACCCATTTATCGATTCCTCAAAAAGTCTTCTGTAAGTCTTCTGGAAGGAAAAGAAGTCTTGATCAGACTACGCAAGCCAGTTCTGGCTTCGTACATTAAGGGAAGGTCCCTCAACCTAAGAGCTAAGCCTCACCGAAGGGACTTAGCCTGAAGTAAGAGCCAATACGAGGGAACGAACTCAAGTGCGGCGGGATGTCCACCATGTATGTGCCTTCGGGCATAGACTCTCCTTTTGCCATCCCATGCCTGAACCCCAGCAAAACATGTACGTGTTACTCTTTTTTTGGTACATTACCCCAGGACATAGCAATTTCCCAAAGGGTTTACAAGGGTTTACAATGGTGGCCTACAGCCCGAGACTCTGGCTGATGGCAGCTGGTGAAACAAGCTCAACCAGTATCAAAAATTGAGACCAAGTCTGACACAAATCTAAGAAGTCTGTATGAGTCTTGGTTTAGGAAAGCATTGATTTCAGAATCAGTGATAGTATGATGGCAAGCCAAGAATGGAATAAAGTCAGCGTTTAAAGGCGGAGCAAACACACGCAAAGTCTTAAACATCTCCTCAAAAAGGTCCTTGTATCTCGTGCGTAGCTCACGCACCTCAGTACATTTGCAAAAGAAAAGCACATGTTTTTCATCCTGGACTTCCCCACACTCACACTTATCACAGATACTTGAACCCCCAAGCCATTTACCAGACTCCACTCTCAAGTGATGAGCACGCAATCTAAATCTGCTAATGTTTCTCAAAACATGCTTGTCCAAATCCTTGCAAGGGGTTTACAAGGGTTTACAATGGTGGCCTACAGCCCGAGACTCTGGCTGATGGCAGCTGGTGAAACAAGCTCAACCAGTATCAAAAATTGAGACCAAGTCTGACACAAATCTAAGAAGTCTGTATGAGTCTTGGTTTAGGAAAGCATTGATTTCAGAATCAGTGATAGTATGATGGCAAGCCAAGAATGGAATAAAGTCAGCGTTTGAAGGCGGAGCAAACACACGCAAAGTCTTAAACATCTCCTCAAAAAGGTCCTTGTATCTCGTGCGTAGCTCGCGCACCTCAGTACATTTGCAAAAGAAAAGCACATGTTTTTCATCCTGGACTTCCCCACACTCACACTTATCACAGATACTTGAACCCCCAAGCCATTTACCAGACTCCACTCTCAAGTGATGAGCACGCAATCTAAATCTGCTAATGTTTCTCAAAACATGCTTGTCCAAATCCTTGAACAGATACGAGGGGATACAAAAAGGAGCACCTCTGGGACCACTCTCAGAATTCCCACACCACTTATGGTACGTCACTACCTTCTTGTTAACTGCACGAGGGCAAAAAACATCGGCCCCTCTCCACACTTTCTGCTGTCTGTATTGCAAATCACCAATGAACTCTTGCATGGGGATTTTCTCAGCTCTCAGCATGTTCTGTTTGAACGAATCACCATTCCGCATCCCACCAAAAGCATTAGAGACTTCAGCAGCCCAGCAAGAGGAATCAAAAGAAGCCAGACTTAAATCAATTTCCCAAAAAGGCCATGCTAAAAAGAAACAGCCGGCACATAAGTGAAAGAAGCTCCTAAAGGACAAGCAGGCTTTGAGGTTGCAGGTTACAGG
This sequence comes from Dunaliella primolecta, assembly GCA_914767535.2. Classification (NCBI taxonomy): domain Eukaryota; kingdom Viridiplantae; phylum Chlorophyta; class Chlorophyceae; order Chlamydomonadales; family Dunaliellaceae; genus Dunaliella; species Dunaliella primolecta. Next base: position 7,427,687 of record OU611765.1, read on the forward strand.
AAGAATAAGGCATCCAGTCAAAACGACTGACTGCCGGCCTGTCCATAAAAAAAATCCATATAAAGTTAACAATTGGAACTCAGCCTTCAGCTTGTAAATTTGGCTGCTCAGCCTATTGAGCGAATAAAACCGAATCATATAAGACAGGATACAGCTTGTTGTTGTCCTAAATCATGAAGGGAAACATATCAAGAGATTGTACATGGTGAGTGGCAGGCAGGTAAGGAGCCATCTGAGGAGAAGGGTGGGAGAGAGGGAGGAGAGGGTTAGAGAACAAGGAAGCATTATTATTTGATTGTTCATCCTGCACATCTACTTGGGCATCACAAAGATCACAGGCAGGTGAAACAGTGTCATGCCATCATGGTGAGCAAGCCACATGATGTAACTTGCTCAACTTAGAGTGTATGGACACGAAGATGGAATCAAGCCACGCTGCGCACGATGTGCATAGGCGAGTACAAGGACAGGTATTTGTGCAGAATGTATGAGAACATATGTGCATGTGACATGCGTGTCCTTGGTTGGGAAAGAACACCAGTGATGATGGTAAATGTTTTGCTGTTGAGGTCTCGGAGATGTTAAGAAGAAAATTGTCTCCCGTATGCCAGGTGGCGAGATCTGACGCTCACTATAAGCAGACTCAAATCCAAAGGGTTGGCAGAACACATTTCCTGTTGGAAGCCATGAGCATGATGTAAGCCGTTTGTGCCGAACAATAGGTGTGAAGTCCAGCAAAAGTTACCTATTCATGGAACCGAGGGAGATGTCAGAATGCAAAACTTTGTGTAAAAGAGGGCTGTTGCAATGGATGAGAGAAATGCAAAGACGTGCACAGGCTCTGAACCAGTTGAATTGGTTGAGCTCTATCCCGCATTCGCGCAGCAGACTCCATGAAGGAGTTGAGGGTCTGACTCCCAAAATGGATTTCAAAAATCTCAAATGCCATTTCTGAATGCAAATATCCATCTCATTTCCCTGTTGAAGATAGGGAGTGACCCAAACCTGACTGGCATACATGCCTGCAGGGATGACATATGTCTTCAACAGCCATAAGTGCTTTGCCCAGGCTTCTAGGACATCCCTCAGGCAAGGGAAGTTACTGCTACTATCTGAGGCAATGAACAGATGGTCCAAAAGCAACAAGTCCCCCAAAGGAGACTGCCGCCCTTGGTAAACTAAACAGTCTTGCCACTCAAAAATAAAGTTAGCGGATCATTCCCTCAGGTCATTAGACCCCCAACGAGGGCACAAAGCTCTAAGCTTAAACATGGATTTAAGGGCACACAAAGAGACAGCCCACCACAGCTTACTACAGCCCACCACAGCCCACCACAGACCTGAGCATTAATATTAGGGCAGGAGAAAATCAGGAGCCCACCCACACAGTGGGGGGGACAAGAGCGGGGTCATGCAAGTCCCTAACTAAGGCGCCTACAGTAGCTTGGGTGCAAGGGCATGTCCAGAAGATATGCTCTCGCTGCAAAGATGCCTGCACGACGGCACTCGTGGCATCGGCGGTTTGCCACAAACACGGGCCAAGCCTCTGGGCCAGGTGACGCCATTTGAGATCAGGCGCCATCAAATCTTCTTCCACCCAAGCTTCCACAGCTGATAATCCTGTTGAGGAGATTTTTGACCAAGTGGGCAGCTTGGGAGATCAAGTCCGGAGCAGGTAGAGAGCCTCCTGACTTGAGGTCGAGACGGCAGAACAGGCAGACTGCTGCTTGTTGCTGCAACCACTCCAGGACCCCCTCCTGCTGCTCTGGATGATGCTCCTCTCAATTCTGGAGGGGGGGTATGGAGTGGTGAACCATCCAGGTTGTGTCAGTAAGGAGTAATTGACAGCTTGGTACTGGTGCTTGTGCTGCTGGTGGTGCTGCTGCTGCTCCTGGCGCATGGACAAATCGGGGAAAGGTCCACTGCCTATGTAGTTCTTCTTTTCACTTTTTCTTTTTTTGAAGAAAAGCTGTGTGCCAGATTTTAGTGTCTCCACGTTTTTGCATTTCAAGTATACATGCTGCTGGTCTGCAAGCACGTACCCAGAAGGCTGGCAAAGGATCCGTGCTGTCAAGTTTGCTGGAGCCTGGTGAGCCATTAACACTCTCACGAATCCCAGTGCTACGATGACATGCCCACCTGTGATACCTGTCACCGCACCTACCACTGGGGATGCCTCGTAGACACTGAACTATGATGGCTGCAGGATCGAACATCAAGCAAGCCTGATGAGCACTGGGCTGCCCTGCATGTGCACCCCTGTCCCTTTCCCGAAGATTGGAAAGACACAATTTCTCTGAAGAACATGAAATGATCCATGTGCAATGGTATCCTCGATGGGAGGCTGCTGAGATGCTACAGATGCACCCAGACTTACAGGCCCATGTGCAAGCCTAAGAGCAAGAAATGCCGGAAAAAACATCACAACCCCCAACTAATGAAATGGATCTTGACAACCTTATAAAACAAGGATTTGAAGGCGATCCTGAGAGCCTCGCCAACTCTTCATGGCTCTCAACTACTGGATGCGCTTTCCGCAAGAATGTCATTTTTGACTTCCAACCTACCAATCCCCAAACAGATATCATGCCAACATGGAAATGTGAGATAATTATAAGAACTATTAACCTCATGAAAGAAACACAGCAAGGTGACCAATCTGTTGAGGCTACAGTGCCTGCACATATGCCTGAAGTGTTCACCTGTGAAACTGCCTGTATCTATAACACAAATGGCAAGTGCGTTGGCATGCTCACCATAGAAAGGTTCCAGACACTGCTTGAAGCTTATGAAGCAGCCAAAAGGGCAGGGGAACACGGCACCATCCAACCACCCGTCCAGGATACAGCCACAGAAATCATGGGCCTCCTATCACGTCAGAAGGCCCAACAAAAGCAACTTTCTACTAAAAGCAAAAAAGTCCACAACTCCAACACCCTAATCACACCCCCCAACATCCAATCAGCCCTGCATAAATGGTGCATGGTCTCCACGGAAAGGTTCTCCAACCCTCTTGAATTTGACAGTACATGCAACACTTATTATAGCACAAGTCACCGCGACCAGGTCTTTGGGGCATTCATTGATGCCTTCTCTGTGCGCTACTATGGCTACTCCTTCTGCCATCCTCCTCATGATGACAAAATCATGTTCCAACTCCTACGTCACGCAGTACACTCCTCCCTCCAAACCATCGATCCAGTTGCCACCTTCATGCTCTTGCCCCACTGGAGAGGCTTCAGCTGCAACGCCTACATGAGCTGGCTGAACCACTACCCAGGTCTTGTGCAAGTGCTAGCCAAATTCCCGCTGGAAGCATGCAATTCCAGGCACCCCAACACTAGTCCAATACCATACCTAACCATGTACAACCTTCTTACCCCATGCCACTCATTGTTGTCTGGAACCAACATGCCAGAGAGGCACTAGATACTGCCAACAAAGACTGGCTCCAATTTGTCAAGCAAGACATACCACAAGAAGCACACTGGCTACCCCAACAACCTCCAAATCCTGCCATACCACTGCATTCACATCAACGCCTAGCATCAAACAACCGGAGGAACTTCCTTGAAGACATTTCAATCCCTTCCCCACGACACCCATCCCTGCTCACACAGATGCCCTCAGGCAAGGGCAGCCTTCAATCCTGCCATCTACAAAAAGACGTTCACATCTAAAATCAAGAACTGGAGAGAGATCACCTGCACAAATGGCAATGTCGTTCAACACAAAGATGACTCTCCACCACTAGTCGGCTCAGGTGTTTACAAGCCGGGCAGAGACTCTACTCAATCATCCCAACAGCTACAATTGCACACAAATCCCAATGGACATGGACCTACAAACACTATCAAAAGAGCAGAACTAGCAGGCATTCTTGTAGCACTCCAACAAGGACACACAAACATAGCCTCTGATAGTGCATCCTGCCTCTCCCAGATATCTAAACAGACCCTTAAACCAATGTGTATGAGGACCCACCATGCGGAGCTCATCCAAGCCATCTCAGATTTTTTAAAGCATCCCAGGTCACCCAGGGCGGCCCTCCACACCCTGTACGCATCTATAAAGTTAAAGCCCACTCTGGTATCATTGGTAATGTGGGGGCAGACGCCTGTGCACGCACTGCAGCACTCATGGACACCGCGGACATTGCGCTTCCAGATGGCAGGGATCCCTTCTACAATTTCTACTGGCTTTCCTTGAATTCCTCGCATGGACGCAACGGTGACCCACAAAACTCCCGCACTGCTCCGACTCATTACCTCACCAACCTGACAGACAAGCTTAAAACACACATGCACAAAAGACATAAGCTCGGCTCTGCTGACACCTCAGGCCACTATTACAATAGCTGGCAGAGGCTTATTTACGTCACACAGCCCGCACCCCCAAACACCTCTGTCAGCTCAGAAGCTCATAACCCACCCTCACAACTTGCCAACAAAGAAATCAACAACAAGGGTTACAAGGGTTACAAGGGGAAAAGGCCTCAGTCAACACGTTTGACTGCTAGCCTGTTCATAAATACACATGAGGTCATGAAGAAAACAGGGAAGTTTGTTGTTATCCTGGTTGTCACGACGAGAGTCTGCTGTGCCGAGAGTGTGCTGCCAGTTAGTTGAGTTAGTTGAACAGTGGTATTTATCCTTGTGGCAACACATCTGGTCATGGGATGTCAAGACACTGTTCTGGCTGCGTCACTTTTTCAGCCTAACATGGTTCAGAAAAATGTCGATATCCTGGGAATTCACATGGTGAATAGTACCTAGACAGGGCATCCTGTGGGAGACGTGGAGGTGCAGGAAAGAGAAGTTGTGCTCAAAAAGAGAGGCATGCTTTTGACGGAGAGAGCAGACCTGGGGATTGGAAATCAGCAACTCCTTTTGGACTAATCCAAAGATCACCCTCAAGTAGCAGATTAATGTGTTAAAATACCGCACAGGAACTTTCTACACTCAAAAGCATGCCATCAGATCCAAGGTGTCCAACACCTCTGCACACTGTCCATTATGCGGCGATATGGACAGCGTCTATCACATTGCCCTTAGATGTCCTAACCCAACTATGAATGGAATGCACACCAATAGGCATCATGTTGGCCTTAGCTTCTGTGTCAAAGCCTTAAGTAGGGGCAGATTTGGCTCGTCCCTTATTGGTATGGATGCCTGCCGAAATGAGAGACTCCTGGAGCAGGGAATGGAATTTCCTGAAAATACCTCCCAAATAATTCCGGACTGGTTTTTCCCTAATGGTACTGGCTCCTCTGCCTGACACCAAAGTCGCCCTGACGCTGTCTTTGTGCGAAAGAAAGAAAGATCTACGCTTGCAGTTCGGCCGCGTGCATTAAGGAAAAAGCCTCCCATTGGCTCCCACCGATAGAGGGCATCTTTATCTCCACCCCGGCCACAAGGATTCGATCCGGGGACCTCCTCCTTCAAGTTGCTGTCGCCCTCCTCGCGCTTGACCAGGGTTCCGTAACATGACGGTGGCTGAGCTCGATGCTCGTCTTTGTGCGCTCTATCCCAGGTCAATCTCACCACCTTGATCCTATTAAAATCCCTCCCCAAGATAGGGACATTCATCTTGTTGAATTTAAATTCTGCCCTGGTGCCAACCCTTTATCCATTCTGGAAGCTACAACTACCCAGCATGCCAATACTTTAATAAGGCTCAATTAGGCTCAATTAGGCCAATTCAATAAGGCTCTGAGAGCTGAGAAAATCCCCATGCAAGAGTTCATTGGTGATTTGCGATACAGACAGCAGAAAGTGTGGAGAGGGGCCGATGTTTTTTGTCCTCGTGCAGTTAACAAGAAGGTAGTGACGTACCATAAGTGGTGTGGGAATTCTGAGAGTGGTCCCAGAGGTGCTCCTTTTTGTATCCCCTCGTATCTGTTCAAGGATTTGGACAAGCATGTTTTGAGAAACATTAGCAGATTTAGATTGCGTGCTCATCACTTGAGAGTGGAGTCTGGTAAATGGCTTTGGGGTTCAAGTATCTGTGATAAGTGTGAGTGTGGGGAAGTCCAGGATGAAAAACATGTGCTTTTCTTTTGCAAATGTACTGAGGTGCGTGAGCTACGCACGAGATACAAGGACCTTTTTGAGGAGATGTTTAAGACTTTGCGTGTGTTTGCTCCGCCCTCAAACGCTGACTTTATTCCATTCTTGGCTTGCCATCATACTATCACTGATTCTGAAATCAATGCTTTCCTAAACCAAGACTCATACAGACTTCTTAGATTTGTGTCAGACTTGGTCTCAATTTTTGATACTGGTTGAGCTTGTTTCACCAGCTGCCATCAGCCAGAGTCTCGGGCTGTAGGCCACCATTGTAAACCCTTGTAATAAGGCTCAAAACCCGCAGCTCAAGAAACCCTAACAGGAACAACAAAGTGACCTTGCACATCATCTTAGTTGGTGTGGCAGGCACTATTTATAACAACAACACCATTCAAATTCTTATCGACTTGGGTTTAACCAGGCAGAAGGCTAAATCATTAGCATCCAAACTGAATTGCCATGCTAACTGTCAGGCTGAGAAAGTGACGCAGCCATTACAGCGTCTTAACATCCCATGACTATACGCAGCCACAGCTGCTCAATCACAGGTATAAATATCAACTGTCCAACTAACTCAACTAACTTGCAGCACACTCTCGTTGCAGCAGACTCTCGTCATGACATATCCAAAGATTAACAACTAATATCAACACCAGACATGGACTTCATTCCCAGGGGACTTCTGGGGGAGGGTTTGCTGGGCGCGTGGAGGAGTAGAGGAGGAGAAGGAGAGTCTGGGCGCTCAGGAGCATGGCAGCCAACCCTCCAGATCCCCATTTGCTCTGTTTCGGGCTTTCTCCTAGGCTAGCTTCGTCTAGTTTTGGTTTGAGAGCCCTTTGGTGAGACCCTTTCTAGCTTGCTAATCAGGGAACCTTTCCTTAATGCACGCGGCCTTTTGGCTGGCGTAGTCTTTTCGTTTTTTTTTGGTGAAGGGGATACGAGGTGCCTTGGCCCTAGGTATCCTCTTTTCCTTATTGATGTGGGGAGTGTTTCACTGCCTGCGTAGTTTTTCTTTTCTTTTCTTTCTGCCTGGTGAGAGAGACTCACAGTTCTTTGAACCAACGTGTCTCCTTTTCCTTAATTGATGTAGGGAGCATTCTTGCTGCCTACGTAGTCTTTTCTTTTCTTTGCCTGTGGAATTTCCCTTTTCTTATCTACACCTGATAGGCAGACTACGCAGTCCAAGTCTGGCCGCATGCATGGAAAAAAGGTCACCTGTAAAGGCAGGGCCCCACCGTGTAAACCAGGAGGAAGAGCAAACATAGACGCCTGGGTAAGCTTTTCTTTTCTTCTACACCATTGCTGTACATGAAGTCATGCCTCCAAGGCAAAGCACCAGCTGCTTGGAGGGAACCTTCCCTTATTGCATTCAAAAATATGTCCGCCATGCGTTTGACATTGAGCTTAAACAGCAGTCAATGAAGATTGGATAAAAGAATAAAACTGCAAGTCGCTGAAAATGTGGACGACCTATCATGCTGAACAGGTTCAACGAGTCTGCGGCTCCCGAAATCTCACATGGTTCGCTTTCTACATTGCAGTTACCATCTTTGGCATTGTAACTTGATTGATCACTGAAACTTTTCCAACAGACCTGGCACGCATCCCTGTGGACCATTCTGTCTGTGCTAGCGCCACAGTCAGCTTGAGCGGTCTGATGCACGCAACAAAGAGGACACCAAGCTTGCTGCATCGCGCTCAACGGGGGATCCCTTTGGCAGGCAGGCCTGCAGCTGCAGCAGCATTGCCCCCAGCTGCCGCCTCCACATGAGAGTTTCTATACTCACACCCTGCTGCTGCTCCTCCTGCTGCTGCTGCTGCTGCTGATCCCCACAGTGCGTGAACTTTGGCTCCCAGGTGCAAGCTTCCTCCCCCAAGCCCACCGCAGCCAGTCCCAGCCCCACTGTCTTCAGCACCGCACCCACGAGGCTTGACACGCCCAGCGGAAGCTGCACTTGCTCAACAGTCTCTACCTCAAGCCCGACTCCAAGCACGCAGCTGCTCACAGTCTCCCCTCCTCCTTGCCCACTCCACTCAATGCGCCATGCTGCCTCTAAGTCATCCTCCTTTTCCTCACTCTTCCTGCGCTGCTGCTGCTGCTGCTGTTGCAAAGCTGGTGCAGTACCTGCACTTTCTGCACCACCAAGATGCTGCAGTGCTGGGTATACAACCACTGAGGCGCTGCTTCCACCGCTGCGCCTGCTGCCCCTGCTCTGCTGCACAGCGTGCACAAGTGCACCCAGCACCTTCTGCATAGCCATCACATACGCCCAGGCCGCTCCACTGGGATGGGGAGGACAGGCTGTGCCATGCCATTGCTGTTGCATGCTTTGCATGCTGCGCGTGTTGCGTCCCACAGCTACGTTGTGCGCATGCACACCAGCTGCGGTGTTTGGGCGTAGGTGCTGAGGCGTGGTGGGCAGGCCAGCACGCCTGGATGCCAAGAGCTGGATGGCTTCCAAGCACATAAGTGACATCGCGAGGGGCCCACTCCCACCAGCACCAGCACCAGCACCAGCAGCAGGCCCTGCTTGCTGAGACACGGGCAAAGTGTCAGCGGAAGTGGCGGCAGCAGGAGCGGCGTCCTCCAAACCCTGCTGTGCTGCTGTGCATGGGGTGGGTGTGGGGGCGGAGCCGCCTGCAGCCTGGAGGGCAGGGCCAAGCTCGTGAGCAGCTGTGGCTGCAAGCCATGGCAACAGACCTGCGCATTTCATACAGAATTCATACACCTCTCAATTGGAACTGATACAGAATGCATAGAGAAGAAGCAGGCAAACAAGACAGCTGTCTCTGTGGGCATATACCCCTCCCTTTGTCATGAACAAAGATGGTGGTCGCAGGAGCCAAACCTTATCGTTGCGCAGCAGCACTGTCACAGCTTGCATGTGGTGAAGACCCAGGGGGGGCCAGGCTGGGATCACCCTTGGGGCTGGCAGCAAGACCGTCCTTTGTAATGGACTATTGCTTCCCTTACTGCATATCGCTGGCTTGCTGAATTAAAATTTCTTGGCCAGATCAAGTAGGCACCTTTTGGAGGTGGTGCAGCTGCGTTGTGTGTGGGAGACATTCCTCAGGACATGGCCCTCTGCAAACCAAACCACCCAAGTTTTGCATCCATGCTTGCAGCATACATATCAACAATGCATTGAAGCAATGCTGGCCATGCAAAAACCAAACCTCCCTACCAAAAGTTGCCTGGAAAGTTGTCAGCGCGTCTCATTTTGACACACATACACACACACCACAGTGCATGCATGCTTACGGATGCATTTGAATGTGTGCGCATGCACACACGCGCGCATGCCACACATCCACACACCCACACACAGCCACACCCACACGCACATCCACACACCTGCATGAGCAACGAGGTGGCCTGCCAAGGACGGCAGGCTGGCGGCACGTGCCAAGGTTGCCACGCTCAGGAGCCGAGAGCTGCCAGCTTCACCCACTCTCACCACAGCTGCCTCCTCACTGTAGGCATTCGCTGTGTGCCCAGCGGCCACAGCTGCACACAATGACACAGGCAGGATGATGATGGGAATGATGACACTGCTGCAGTGTGCAGTGTGTAGAGATGCGGGCAGGATGATGATGATGATGATGACGATTATGGATGGTCCTAGACAGAACAGGTCCTGCCCGCCTCGATTGCATCAAGGATGCAGACCAACCACAGGATCGTGGGCTGGGCATCCATTGTGTGCATGGCAGCAATTTCTGCTTGCAGAGGCAAAGGCATAAGGAAGAGCTGTGCAATGTGTGCCACTTTGAGCAGCAGGGGGTCCATCCCTGTAAAGCAGGGGCACACTGTGCAAAGTTCTTTGCAGAATGCATTCAATTCATTCACCATGGTGCCATTTCCACATGCTCCACCGCAACCTTCATCTCGGGACGTGCAAGTTTAGCAGTTGCTGCGGTACTGGGTTGCAGGAATTCTAAGCAGCGCACCAGTTGGTGCATACGATGCTGGTGTCAGGAAGGGGACAACATTCATAAGATGAGCCCCATGCTGAAAATACAGAAACGAGCAGAAACAGGAAGTGCACAGTTGTGGTCTCAGCGCCTACCTTGTGCTTAGTGCCTACCTTGTGGTTGCTGCTGGATGGATGCAAGGAAGGAGCAAGGTGAGGCATCGCCTTTTTTGCGGCTCCTGCTTGTACCTTGAACTCAGTGCCTACCTGGTGGTTGCTGATGGATGGGTGCGGGGAAGGAGCAAGGTGAGGCAGCCAGGGACATCAGGAGCTCAGGTACAAAGCGGCGGCGGTACAGAGCTGCGTCACGCTCATCCTGGAACATGCAAGTCAGTGTTCATGTGTGTGTAAGTGGTGTGCATATATGTGTGTGTGTGTGTGTGTGTCGTACAAGCTGATGAACAACAAATAAAGCCGGTACACGCAACACACTGGCAGACAACTTAAATGCCTGCCCTGAAGCCATGAATGCTTGCAGGAAGGTACGTGGGGTGACCAGCGCAAGGCAGCCCTTCCCCAGAGGAAAATTGGAAACAAGAGTGCTCCAGATGGGCTCTCAGATCTGCAGTAAACGAGTGTGCAAGCAAACTCATGCCCAGCATACAGCATGTTCAGACACACTGCCAATGTGTGCAATGCTTGAAGCACCAGGGCACACCCAGCCCCACAAGAAAACAAAGATTAAAAAAAATAAAGGCAGAGAAAGGACATACAGCGCGCATTAAGCCTCAAATTTTCTTTGAAGGTAAGTATGTCAAAAAAGGAAAAGCCAGGGCATTCCTAGCCCAAACGCTTCTTTGCATCCCTGCAATCCATCTCAAATGACATCACAGGCACTGCTTCCTTGGTTTGTCCCCCCCCCCCCCCAATACACAGTCACAATCATCCCCACGCCGCTTGACATATTCATGGACCGGAAGAGGACATTGCATTTCAAAGACTGTCAACATTTGCATGCACTGCACGCACCACCAGCCCCGCCAGCAGCAGCGCCTGCGCCCATGCCTGCTCCGTACGTGCAGTGACAGCACCGCTGACTAGGCCTTTGAGCAGCGGACTGGGCACGGCGTCCAGTGGGAGGGCCTCCTGTGGTGCAGATGCAGTGTAGATAAGAGGGAATCATGTATAATTATAAGCAGCAGGGTGTCCCGTTGCACGTGAACTGTGACGGGCTATCCTGTGGGAGGGTCATCTGAGGTGCAGGGGCAGTGTTGGTCAGGGGGACAGGGTGTTAAACATAGCAGCCGAGTGGCTGTTGTATCTTTTGTTGCAGGGTATCCTGTGGGAGGGCTTCCTGTGATGCAGGGGCAGATTTGGTCAGGATAAGGGAAAGAGCAGGAGGGTGTCCTGTTACAGATTTTTGTTGCAGGGTGTCCTGCTGGAGGACCTGCTCTCATACAGGAGAGTGAAGGCAGGGAGATATACGCAGTGCAAATAGAGGGGCAAAGCAGCGAGGAGAGCTTTAATCAAAGGGAAAGGCAAGCGAAGGTTTGGAGGGCAGGTGCGCTCCTGATGGAATGGGTGCACGTCAAGACAGCCACTTCACGAAACCCCATTTCATCATTCATTACTCTTATGGACCACGGGGCACAGCACTAATCATGTGCACAGCTGTTTAAATAGAAAGCCACTTTTCACCACCATGCTAACACCACAGGTGCAGTTTTATCACGAAAAGCACACGCTAATAAACCCTGGTCCAGAATGTCCAACCCCAAGCGCACTGCCAAACATTGCCCCAGTAACTTAATCTCTTGTCCAGAGGCCCATCTTCTGAGAAATTGCTCTAATGAACAAAACCATGTGTTTAGTCAGCCATCTGCTGGAGCAACATCATCAAGGTAAAGAAAATGATCAAACCATTTCCTGAAACACTGCAACTCTTGAGCGAGATTGTGAGTGCAGTCAGGCACTTTTGCCGGAGTAACCCCCATGCCCTGGCACATTGAAACGTTCCCAAAGTGAACCATTCCCTATGACTGTGGTTTGTTGCAAAATCACGCGTGCAGCCAACCATTTGCTGGAGCACTGCTCAGGTGGCTGTACAATCCCAAGGAAAGCCCTTGGCTGCGTGCGGAAAGAGGCAGGGCACAGCAAGCATTGCGCTGCTGTCACCAGCATCTGGCACCCCGCGATTTGTGCCATACAACCCCTGTGCAGTGACACACCTTCTGGAGCACTGCCCTGGTCACCAGTGCATAGTGTGTGGAGCCGGGGCAGGCCAGCGCCAAAGCTGCCTCTGCTGCCCAAAGGGCCACGCAGTGTGGCATGCGCTGCAGGGGCTGTGTCACGCCTGCATTGATCAATGGATATGGTACAAGGCACTGGTAGATCTGAGTGCAAGGCATCGGTGGAGTCCAAGGTCTCAGTGCTGCCCAAAGGCCACACAGTGGAATTCAAGGAGTTGATACTGCACAAGGACACACAGTGTGGCATGCGATGCAGGGGCTGAAGGTATAAGATATAAATAAACCTCTGAGCACGTGGGCTTGCATGGCAAATTATTGCACACCATGATACTTCTGAGGCAATGCAAGCGTGAGACCTTAACTATGATACACCACTGCTCTCAGGACGGGTCAGCAGGGCAGGACAGACAGCTGCGCACATCAGCAGCCCTTCTTGGCTGAAAATCCAAATCAGCAAGCACTCACCACTGGGCACCTAAGGCAGCAGGGCAGACAGACCACTGCGCACATCAGCATCCTTTCTTGGCCTGCAATGGTTTTGCCTATCAAAATCAGCACTCACCACTGCGCACGTGAGATAACAGGGCAGACAGCTGCGCGCGCTCGCGGAAGTCATCAATGCCTGTGGGAGGGTTGCACCCTCCACTGGCTGCCCCAGCGCCTTGCTGCTCCTGCTGCTGCTGCTGGGCCAGTGTGACTGCTGCACCTGCTGCTGCCCCCATGGTTCCAGTGGTCGCATCTAAGCCTTGCTGCGCGTCGCCTGCTGCATTGCCTGCAGAGTGACCTGCTGCTGCTGCTGCTGCAGCTGCTGTTGCTCGGGCGCCAGAGGCTAGGCGCCCCTCTATCAGCCCCACCGCTTCATACGCCATGGCTCTGCAGGGAACATGGCCATGAAAATCCCAATGAGGGGAATGTGAGTCAACCTCAAGGGCACCAAATCAATGCGTTGAAGTTTGCCTTGAAGTTTGCTTTAAACAGCAGGGCAGCTGATCAACACGCAAATGCAAAAAGCGCTGCACTTCAGAGCCCTTGGAATCTTACCTAAGCCAAAGCCACAGAGCTCGCATACCAAGGGACCCTGCCCTGAGCAGCAATACAGTCAGCAGAACAATACCTGTGCCAGCAGGCCCCTGGCCATACCCAGTAAGAGGTCTTGCGGGCCTCCCAGCAGCATTGCTGGCCAAAACACTGTCCCTCACTCACCTAAGGATTGTGCCTTGGGCAGTGCAGCGCTAGTGCAAGCAGGTCCCATCTTTTCCACGAGGCAGATAATTCAAGTCACCCAGAAGCCACAGTGGCCCCAAAACTGCCACTCACCCACCGGAGGACTGTGTCTTGGGCGCCAAGGCAGCGCAGTGCCAGTGTCAGCAGGCCCCTGACCATACCATGTGAGAGCTCTTGCGAGCCTCCAAGCAGCCTTGATGGTGAAGGCATGGACATTTGCTCACCTGAGGACTGTGTCCTGGGCGGCAAGGCAGCGCAGTGCCAGTGCCAGCAGGCCCCACTGCACCACAAGGGAGATCTCCAGCCAGGGGTTGTGAGCGCAGCAGATGGTGAAGGGCAGCCAGAATGCTGGGTCCGCTGCGGCTGAGATCACCCCTGCTTGTGCATCTGTGAGTCCAACATGGATGCATGCAAGAGCAGCAAACAAGTGAAGGGAAGTGAGCTTGGAGAAACAAGGAGGTGGACATTTTAGCATAGGCCTGTATGTGAATACACAAGGCCGTGGGTGCTAAGGGGGCAATCTGAGCGCTTATGAATGCACAAGGCTGTCTGAGTGCTATGGATGCCTTAAGCTATGAATGGGAGCTACCTGAGCGCTTTTGAAGCCTGGCAAGCGTGGACATCAGACCATGCGCGTGCAAAAAAGGAGGTGCAGGGACCAAAGATAATGGTCAAGGAGTGAAGGGGACTGACACACGCCACAGCTTGACGCTCAGGGTCCACAATTAAGGTCCAGTAAACTGCCGTTGCGTCCTGGTTTTCTGCAAAGAACTCTCAGAGGAGCTGCTCTTGGGCTGCTTAAGCATTTCTGCACTGTACACACACATACACACACACACACCTGCAGGGCATGCGGCGTCTGCAGCAGACACGGCAGCAGAGGAGGAGCTGCACATGCTGCGCCTAAGCCGCTGAGATCCGTTAAGCACTGAGGGGAGCTGGGGCCAGTGTGCATGTAGCACCTGCCCCTCTTGAGTACTCCGAGCTTCACTCTCCCCGCAGACCCCACCAATCCCGCACTTCCCACCATCTCCCTCAGCTCCGCCAGCGTCTCCACTGCTGCCCCCTCCTGCCCCCTCATCCCCCTCCTCATCTGCTGCTGCTGTGCGAGCATCCGGGAAGTACACACATGCCAACGCTGCGCGCTTTGCATCCGGGGCCACACGCTCGCGCAACACACGCGCGATGAGCTCCTGAGGGTACGCACGTGCTTGCTGGGTGGCGGCCTGTTGGTGGCTTTGGCTGCTCCATGGTTTGTGGGTGTCAGGGGATCCAGCACCCGCTCCTCCTGCCACTGCTGCTGCTGACGCTGTTGAAGTGGCTGTTGCAGCAGCGGTGGCAGCTCCACCCCACAGGTAGCCGGCACGCGCAAGGGGGCCAGTGGATAGCCTCACACTCAGCAGGTCTTGGTCCTGCAGACACAGTAGAAGCACGCCAGTGATGGTGGATCTTCTCGTTTTGCTCAGTTTGCTCACCCTGAAAGGCCAGCATATGATGCTTGATCATGAGAGGGGTGCCTGGCTGTGTTGCATTCTGTGGCAGGCAGGATGGTGCTTCCAAGATTCAAGGCCAGGCACTCCAAGCCTTACAAGTCATAAGGATATGTGCAGGGGAGAGGGATTCATAGGTCGTGTGTGTACGTGTGTAAGTGTGTGTGTGTGTGTGCGTGCGTGCGTGCGTGCGTGTGTGCGTGTGTGTATATGTGTGTGTGTGTGCGTGCGTGCGTGCGTGTGTGTGTGTGTGTGTGTGCTCGCGAGTGCGTGCGTGCGTGTGTGTGTGCGTGTGTGTGTGTGTGTGTGTGTGTGCGCGTGTGTGTGTGCGTGTGTGTGTGTGCGTGTGCGTGTGTGTGTGTGTGTGTGTGTGTGTGTGCGTGTGTGTGTGTGTGTGTGTGTGTGTGTGCACGCGCGCGCATGTGCTCATGCTAAGCTTTGCCTAGATAATTTATGCGGGCAAATTGCCAAACATGGGGATGGAAGGCGGCCCGCCTTCCACTCCCGGGCATTGTAGCACTCGTCACCACAGCCAGCAGAAATGCAACGTGCATGTGCACCGGCGTGCCTGCACCTGCCTTGCCTTGCCTTCATGCAAGCTACAATCATTCATGAATCATGAATCACGATGTAATGAAGAGGAGAGCTAGGAAAGTAAGTGTGCATACTGGCCCAGCCTCCATGCAGTGCACACTTGATTACGCGACCATCAACTGCAGAAATTATGAGCAAGCAATGCAACAAGGTGGATTTGTACATCAGCCCTGCCTCCGTGCAGGGTACACCTGCAGTCCATCCATTGTAAGAGACGTGACCAACCATTGTGAAGATCTCAGGAGATGTGAGCAACGATACAACAAGATGGGTGTGCACACCTGCCCTGTCTCCAAGCCAGCCAGGAGCCCATCCACCAGCAGCAGCACCCGCAAGCACCCTCGGTCGGCTGCGCCCAGGCTGCAGGCACACATAGCACAGCACAGCAGTGTTGTAGTGTGACCCATGCTTGTGCGCTTGTGAAGGCATCATAGTAGTCACGCCTCAAAAGACAGCACTCCACGCAAGCACCCTCAGTCGGCAGCGCCCAGGCTGCAGGCATACACAGTACAGCACCGCAAAGCACATCAGCGTGTGACCCATGCTTGCGTGCGCTATGGCTGTCATGTCTCATAAGAAAGCAGTCAACGCAAGCAATCTCAATCTGCAGCAGTCCTTTTTTTTTTCCGCTTACAATCATTCAATGCTGCATTGTGTCGCGGTTTTGCGCATAAAGTACTTCATTGTATGCACAACTAAAAGTTTGTCATCATGTCATACGCATTGCATGCGGACCAGTCCACCAAGAAAAAAAATTGACTTCTCAACCCTCCGTTGCATTGCATTGAGGTGTTGCTGAAATGACCTCGCTGCTGCTCATTCGCACAGTGCTTCTGGCCTTTCTCGTGAATCTTGATGGTACCAATGTGGCAATTGAACACAGTCCCACACCACTTGCAGCCTGCCTTGTACACACCATCGACATGCTTGCCATGATCCTCAAGCCACAAGTGCCTCTCGTCCTCCTGCAGCCAGATAGCCTGGAACTGTTGCTCACACCATACTTCAAGGAAGACTTGTATCCACCAGCACTGTGATCTTTGTTTTCATTTGTAAACTTCTACTTCCTGCCTGAATTCAGGCCCTTCAGCGGCCTGAATGGGGGTCAAAATGGTCGATGCGTCCTCCGAAGGAAAAACAAAGAACTTGCAAACCAGATGGTCGCGTGCCTTGAGGAAAGGTCCCTGAACAAGCATGCTAGCAAGGGTCTCACAAAAATCTCTGCTGACTCCTGGGGCTATGGAACAGCGCATTATCCAGATTTCTTGGTCAAGACTGGTCGGTAGCTATGTAAGTGCAGCCCTTGGTTTGACATCAATATGGAAGCTAAGCATGGTCCTACAGGTGTATGATAAAGCAAGACCTGCCTGCAAGTACATGCACTTTTGGGTGGCAGGTCAAATCAGTAGGCACGACAAGACTGTTGCCATCGTCCATGCGGACACAAAGACTGCAGACAAAGCAGTTGCCGCACACAGAACTCAGTTAAACTCACCTCCTTCCTTGTCCTGCATACGGGCATCAGCAGGTACAGCAGGCCCTGCAGTACTGCCGCGTCAGCAGAGCTGCACATTCTCTTCATATCGCTGTGTTGTACAAACATCGCAGCGCTCTCACCTTGCCCTGTATCTAGAAGTTGTAGCTCCAGCACACCTTGCAGCACTGCTGCATTAGCATGGCTGCACAGCCAGAACTCATGGCTGTTGCTGCTGAATCCTCAACACTCTCCCTTACCTCATACCCAGGCAGCAGCAGGTCCAGCAGGCCCTACAGCACTGCCACATCAGCAGAGATCTGCACGGCTGCAACACACCAAGGCTCCCTGCTCAATTCTCAATGCGCTCACCTTGCCCCATACCCAGGCAGCAGCAGGTCCAGCAGGCCCTGCAGTACTGCCGCATCCGCAGGGCTGCACGGCCAATCCGGCATGTACTGCTGCTTTACATTGCGGCCGTCTTGCAGTGCCTGATGCAGCGCATGCGCTGATTGAGGCATGCTTGAGGGGCCTGCCTCATCATCCAAGGATGTGCCTGAGGAGCTGGATGAATCTGACAAGGAGGATCTGGCGCGGCCGTGCCTTTGTGCTCCGTCCATGATACCGCCTTCCGGAGCTGAGCCTGCGTGTTGCAGTGCATCGGAGGATCAAACTAAAAACCAAACCAAAGACCGAAAACTAAACCAAATTAAAACCCATGCCGCCTCTTGGAGCAGAGCCTGCGGGTTGCAGCGCATCGGTAAAGTATACCAAAACCGAACCTAAACCAAATCCAATCCATGCCACCTCCTGAAGCGGAGCCTGCAGGTTGCAGTGCACCAATACCAATGGGTGCTTTAGTGGATGAGCAGCAATGTAGGCAGTGGAGGGGCAGGCCTGCCTCCAACTCAATTCTAAATAAATGAAGTTAAAATGGGGCACCTGCATCAGGCCTGTGCCTTGAGGGCAGCGTGATATTAGCATCACATTTGACAGTGACTGGTCAAACGTGCATGACTGGGTAGTAGGCACCGAGGTCGACAAGTCCGAGAAGAAAAGGAGGGAAGGGCAAGCAGCATGCAAAGAGTCCTAGGACAAAAGAAAGGGGAAGCGCTGAGCAACAAAAGTCATCAGGTGGACGATGAAATTGGTGGATTTGGGGGCATTGTTGGCACACAGGTCATTTTGCCTGGGGTATGGTTCATAAATCATTCATGCAAGTGTGGTGGGGTTGTTCACCTCTCAGAGGTTGAAGGCAGATACTGCCCTTGCCTGATATAAAACTTCATCCAGTATGAATCCTCCTCTCACCAAAACTTCATGTTTTAAGCCCTTCCAAGCCTTTTGCTTCCACACCTGCGCCTGCAGTGGCCGCGTAAGAGCGCCGCAGCCCTAGCAGCGTTTCCAGCAGCACCAAATGCTCCAAGCGCAGGTCCAGGCTCGGAGCACTTGCTGCAGCTGCTGCTCCCGAGCACACGGCCTGAGCGGCATCAGCTGCACGTGAGCATGCTGGCAGAGAAGGTGGCGAGACCTGGAGAGCCATGAGGTGTGTCAAAGAGGACAAGGGCAGAGGCAGATGTTGGACATGTGGAGGCAAGGGAGGGGCCCCCGGGCACACAGGGTCGGCCCTCCTGCTGCCGCTGGTGCTGGCAGGTCCGGTGGGGGCGTGCGGGGAGGTGGAAGGTGTATGCAGCTGGCCAGAAGCAGCTGCCAGGAAGCTGGGGCATGGCAGCAGGGCTGCCAGCATGGCTGCCGCCGCCGCAGCGGCGCGTGGGTTGTACACAACGCACACCTGCGCGACCGCAGGCTGCTGCAGCTCCTCAGGGTCACCACCAATGCCGGCCTCTGAGCTTGCCATCCCTTTTGCATTTTCACAGCCTTCATCATCATCCCCTTCCTCGCTGCTGTCAGCAGCACTGCTTCCCTCTCTGCCCTCGGCATCCCCTGCTGCCCCATCCACCTCCATGCCGTTGGCTTTGTTAGAGTCCTCGCTCTGGCTGGAGTTTGTACGTGCGGAGATGGTGCTTGTGGAGGAGGATGTTGTCAGGCTGCTTGCCTCTGTACCCTCAGCCCCAGCATGCTTTGCATCCTCTTCTTGCTCCTGCTCGCTGCTAATACTAGCACTCTCATCACTGCCGCCTGCATCATCAGAGTCCCCGCCAGCACCTGCTTCTGAATCCACTTCTTTAGCTTCCCCAACACCATCCCCACTTTCCTCCTCCGACCCTTTCTGCCCTCCCTCTACATCCATACCCTCCTGCTCCCCCTCCTCTCCCTCACTACCGCTGCCGCCATCCTCTTCCTGGTCAAACTCCGGTGCCAGCGCAGCGGCCAACCGCCGCAGCCGCCGCACTGACACAGCGTCGGCTGCACGCCAGCGCAGAGTGGAAGCTGCGAGTGAGGCCGCTGCCTCCATGGCAGCGGCCCATGCATGTGTGGTACGGGCGGAGGTGCCAAGCCCCGCAAGGGTGTCACCAATCCAGCCGTCCAGCTGGGCGCTGACCTGTGCAGAATGGAAGTTAACAGGTGTGTTGTGTACATGCATGTATTGGAGGAATGGATGCAGCAGGGCACGGACTTGTGTGGGATGCAAGCATGGAGGAATGCAGCGTGCAAGAGGGTCCCTGGGAGAGCCTCGAAGGTGTGAGGAGCGTTGCAAAGTCTGCACCATGCACATTGCAAAAAGTAGTGCATAGATTGTTCGCAAAATACAAGATAAAAATTTTAGTTGGTCTTGGATGTTCAAGGACATTCTCTTTGTCATAACTTTCAAGCAGTGGGGTAGTGCAGTGACAGCTTCATTTGGTACCTGGGGCTAAGCGCACACAGCAAGCCACAAATGATGGTGTGACCAAACTGGAGTGGTTTGATCCAATAACCTAAATGCATGAGCACTGCACTACACATGCTTATTTACTTGAAGTATTGCACCTCTACACCTGCTTCCAAGGTTAGTGCATCTCTGTGAGGACCATGCATGGCTTGGGCTTGCTATCAGGTCAAAGCAGGGCAGGCTCCTCAAAGACCAGCCCAGCCCACACAGCTCCATGCTCCGCCCCCAACAGGGATGGGTCATCAGCAGCACCACAGCCTCCCTCCCGTGCAGCACACAATCCTACAAACCCACCTCAGCCTCCACAGCTGCAAGCCATGCTGCCTCAGAAGAGTCACAGCCCTGCTGCCCGCCTGCCCTGTCTGTTCCACCTGCAGGAACTGGCTGTAAACCTGGCTTGGCAGCCCAGCAGCTGCTTGCCTTGTACACGGCTGCCAGGGTTGCACAAGCAGCAGACAGAAGGGCCACCAGGCGAACTAGCTGGAGGGGGTGGAGTTCTGATGGGGAGACGGGCCCTGCATCCCCGCCCGCAGGGGAGCCATCTGCTGCATCCCCAGCACTGCCCTCACTGCCAACATTGCAATCATCGCTGCTGCTACTGCTGCTGCTGCTGCTGGTGCTGGTGTTCCTGAGCCGGCGTGGTTGAGTAGGGGCTGTGCAAGAGGCCTGGATGTCCTGTGATCAACAAAGCACAAAAGAGCATGCAAGACAAGCTGCTGAGACTTAGCAACCCCAAACAGGCGCACAAATAGACTCCCCAGAGGCTTGTTTTCCATGCACAAACCATCAGGCCCTCTTAGGCATGGAGGAGCAGATGGAAGGCAAACAGTTTGCAGACGATGCACCTGCACTCACAGAAATAGATCCTGCTGACATAACACGTGTGGCCGTGACAGACAATTACATGCCAATTCATGACCCACCTTCACATTATAAGTCAGCAAAAGTCTGCAAGGGCGCTGGAACCTCCCGCTCTTGATCAACACAGAGAATGAAACAAATGAAAAATGCAAGGGAAACAGCGACAAGCATCTGGGAGGCTGCATAGCACAGGCTGGAGTCCACTTTCTAATTGTGATAAAACAGTCAAGGGATCCAGAAGGAGACACAGATTAGCACAGGGAGGAAATATGCACACACACACACACGTGTGCGCACTCGCACGGGCTGGCACACGCACACGCACACGCACACGCACACGCACGCACACACACACACACACACATGCACACACACACTTGAACACATATAATGCATGCCCACAAAAAGATGTTCCAAGCGAGGAGTGCAAGGGCTAAGAGGGGCAGGTAAAAACAAATCCCTACCTGCTTGAGGAGCTGTACCGCCAGCAGCAGCTGCTCCCCTGGTGAAGCCACAGGGGCATTGCGCACATCCTCAAGCGGGTAGGAAAGGAAGGGCACAGCCCTGCAGGCAGATAGTGCATGGAGAGACTATGCAATCCAGGCACAACCTCCAGCAGCCTGGTTGAAAAGCAGGGCAAGATTGCACTCAGTGCATTTTGGTTGTGCAAAGGAGGTTTGGGCACGGGACAACATTGCAAAGGAAGCTTCCATGCTATCAAAGCAGCCTGGACTTTGCAATATGCTAGAAAGGCCTGGTAAAGTAGGCACCGAGCTATGACTCTTGCACGCATTACAACCCTTTCTTGCAAAGCAGTAACAAGTACTGGACTACGACCTCTTACAGCCCTCAATGGTTTACTTTCAGGTTCTGTAGGTCAACCCAACAAGTATGGTATGTGCAGCACATACCAGGGTTTGCCTCCAGCGTCCTCAGCCTCGCAGGGAGCCCCAGCCGCCACTACATCACCTGCAGCTGCAGCCATCCCATTGGGCAACAGCCGCCACCACAGCTGCTCCTGCTCTTGCTGCTGCTGTTGGTGGTCCTGCTGCTCTTGAATGGCAGCACCAGGATGTGCGCGCACGCATGCCAACAGCACCGCAGTGCCATGCTCATGCAGAGATCCGGCCACTGCCGCATCCAATCCTGCTGCAGCACCACTGCTGCTGGCACCTGCTGCGCCCTGCGCCGGCGGAGCACCCTTTCTACGCTTGCGCTGTGCAAAGGCCAGAAGTGGGCCCCTGTACACGCTGCACAAGGCATGCAGCTCTGGGCTGTGAACTGCTGCTTGGAAAGATTGGGAGCGCTGCTGCTGCTGCTGCTGCTGCTGCTGCTGCTGAGTGGCAGCTGCTGCTTGCAAGCATGCGCGCACAAGAGGCAGCTGTAGGGCGAGGGCGCTCTTGTCCACTTTGCTTTCTGCAACCTTCCCATCCGTCTGTGTTGCTGCAAGCCCACCTGCTGCTGCTGTTGCTGCTGCGCTTGCTGCCGTGCTTGCCGCTGCCTTTTTCTGAGCTTTGCCAGCCTTGACTAGCGGCGGCTGACCCATTGCCAGCAGCAGCTCGCGTGTGTACTGCAGACCCAGGCTATGGGGGGATGAGCGCACGGCTTCTGCCAGGGAGGCCATTGCAGAAGGAGTCGGGCTGGTCAAGCACGCTTGCACCTGCGCAGGCAGGGCGGGTGTTGCCTGTTTAAATCCTGGGCTTAACAGAAACCAGAACAGCGTTGCCAGAGCTGATGAGCTTGTAGGAGGCACTGCCTCCCAGCAGAGAGAAATGCCTGGCTTTGAAGGAAGCCAATGAAGGTGAGTCGTGGAGTGGTCAAGCACGCGTGGAACTGCACTGCATCGTGCATGCGCTGCAAATGATCCCAAGCATAGAGAAAGGTAGGGCGGGGTAAGGTAGAGAAGGGAGGAAAGGATTGGCTTGTCAGGTGACCTTGCGTGCATCCCTGGTTGTGCACAGGAAAGCGTGCACACGGTACCTCTGGGAAGTCACAGTGATGGCTTTAAATACATAAAAGTCAGACAAGTGCGCACTTAGCGCCACACCTTGCCTGTTGATACCAGCAGCAGCAGCAGCAGCAATGCAACAGCACCATATGGCAAGTGGCCTCAGGGAGCACCTTGAGGGACAAGCCGGCTTTTCAGGCAAAGATCCTGCAGCCTGTGCCTGGATCGTCTGAGCTGTGTTTGCTGTACTATCATCTGGATCGTGCATGGTGCCCAGGTGTGGCACAGGAAAAGGCTGGCAATGACCTCCCAAGATGCGTAGGTCACAATCGCATCTTGTGGGGCATATGGTGTGCTGGCTAGCAGTCGGTCATTCTGACTGGAGGACTCCTGCTTCTGTAACCTTTAACCTGCAACCTGTGTACTGACGTCTTCATGCATTCCACAGGAAACGACTGGCGATGCGGGGTACCCTCACATGGACCTACATGGGTTGGAGCTCCAGCACATGCAGACAAACCCCTGGAGATTCTCAGGAAGCATGGCGCTACCAGCTCAGTTGACTGTGAGAGCAAGGCATCAGCAACAAAAACGACGCAGCTCAAACGCACCATGGGCATGATTGGTGCGTGCTGCGACCCCGTAGCATGCATGAGGCACACACACCCTTGCAGCACAGCATCTCTCTGCGCCATCCCATGCTGCTGCCTTCCTACTCTCGCCACATCTGCTGCGCTAGTCGCGGGGGGTTGCCTCACAGCGCTCTGCAGCAAACACAGCTCCTGGGCTCGGCTGCTGATGCAGAGCAGCAGGGGGCCAAGGCTGTCGCCCATGGCGTTGCTATTGCTGCTCCTGCTGAAAGCATTGGCCATGCGGCAACTGTTGCTTTTGTCGCCACTGCTTTTCCCAAGGCAAGACCTGTTCGAGCCGCAGCCAGAGCCGGTGCCTGGTAACAAAGACGAGTATGCCAATGCTGCGAGTGCCACCTCCAGCGCGACATCACACATTAGGTGCAATTCCAGCAGGCCTGTGCCTCTGCTGTCCTGGCCGTCATTCCCATTCGAGCAGGCGTGCTGCTCACCAGCCTGAGGGTTGTGTACACTGGCATGCGCCTCTTCCACTTCACCCTCGCCTGGCTCGCTTCTCTTGCTGCGCTTTTTGCGCTTCTTGGGCTTGTTCCCACCGCTGCTTGCACCACCTTGGAGGCCCTCACCCAACATGGCTGCCCCTTCCTCCCGCCCTTGCTGCTGGACGCCGCCCTGCCTGCTGCGTGGGGTGGCGTGCGCGTCATCGTGAGAAGCTGTGCGGTATACCTGGCCGGCAGCCAAGGCTGCATCCAGCAGGCGCGCTGCCAAGCTGGCGACCACATGTGGCGGCAGAAGGTGCATCAAAGGAGCTGCTGCCTGCCATGCTGCTGCCATGGCTGCGTGCTTGGAGGTCACAGCAGGGGGGGCGCCACTGGTGTGGGTAGGTTCATCATCTCCCCCTTCCTCTCTAACAAGCTCCTGCTGCTGCTGCTGCTGCTGCTGCTGCTGCTGCTGCTGCTGTTCTCGGCGCTTCCGCTTCTTGCCCGTGGAGCCAGGTGTTGCCGTATTGGGTTCCGAACTGCCAAAGGTCGCATGCACTTGTGGCTGCTCAGAGTGGGGTTCTGGCACACCAAGCAACACAGAGCTGGTGGAGGAGGGAGAGGTGGCAGCGCAGAAGGCATGCAGCAGTCTCCGAAGCACACCTTGGGCAAGCGGCTGCGCCAGGCGCAGCAGCCCCTGCTTAGCTTGAGAGCAGGAGGGGCAGCTCACGCGCAAAGGTGCGCAGGAGTTGAGCGGGGCAGAGGCTGCAGAGCGCGGCGTCTGCCATGAGTGATGGGCACTGTTATGGGCAAGAGAGCAGGTAGGGCAACCAGAACACATGGAGTACGGGTGGTGGCAGGCAGTGAAGAGGGGGGGGAGCAGGGTGCTCAGGGCTTCCGTGAGGCCTTTGCTGCTGTGCCATGCAGGCTGTTGCACAGGTGGCGATGCAGCAACTCTTGCTGCTGCTGCTGCTGCTGCTGCTGCTGTGCTGCTTGGGTCAGTAACGCGGCCATCATGGCCAACGTCACTGCCATCATGTGCAGCAGTGGACAGAAGCTTGCACAGCAGCCAGGCAGCCAGGTGTACATTGATGGCGGCAGGACCTAAGTGAGCCCTGCAGGCGCTGCTGTGCCCACAGACCGAGCCAGGTCTGGCGACTGTGATGCTGGTGGTGCTGTGTGCAGTGGTACCATCCACAACGGTTCGCCAAGTGCTGCCCCTCTGCGCAGTGCCTGGCTGGTGTGTGGAGTTGAGGGCAGGAGGAGCTGACCCCGGGGGTTGCAGCATTGCCTGCCCTATGGCCGCAGCAGTAGCGCTGTGCTGTGAGGAGCCTAGGGATTCCAGGGTGGCCTTGGCGCTAGTTTTCCCATTTGCCTGCGTGGTGGCACCGAGTGGTTGCTGCCTCGCTGCTGCTGCTGCTACTGCTGTATGAGCAGCACGTGCCCAGGCAGCCCTTCCCACAATGGCAACAACAGTAGGCTGTGAGTGTTGCAGCAGGGCAGCCAGGGCAGCCAATGGCAGTGAGGTGGGGGCCTGCTGCAGAGGAGCAGCTGGTGCAGGGGAGAGTTCGCCTGCCAGGCTTGCTGCTGCTGCATGGGTGGGATCTGTTGTTGATGCACCTGTGGTGTTGGTCCCCTTGTCTGAGATTGATGACACAGGGATGGGCCTGCCAGCCAGCGCCATGATTTCAAAGAGCAGCCCCAAGTTGCTGCATGTATCCTCTGGCGGTAGCTTGAACTGCCTGCAGAGACAAACACAAGCACAGCCGCACCAGTCACACTGAAACTGCTTCAATTTTTCAAGCACTATGCCCTGCTGCATTGATCTAATATGCACTACCTTAAGCGGTAGGCAAAAACTCAGCTGGCAACCAAATGCTGAGCTGCTTGGAACAAGCTGTGTGTGTGTGTGTGTGTGTGTGTGTGTGTGTGTGTGTGTGTGTGTGTGTGTGTGTGTGTGTGTGTGTGTGTGTGTGTGTGTGTGCGCGCGCGCGCGCGCGAGCGCGCGTTGGGACAGAAGCACTCGAAAGCAAATGCCTGTTTAAGAGCTGGGCCTTTTTCCTTTTTTAAAAGGAGGGAATGGTGCTGTCGAGCCTAGCATGGTCATTATACTTTCCAGCTAGAAGCAGCTGCTAGCAGGCAGCTGGCTGTCAAGAAAGAAATAAGCACCATTGTTCCCTGCAAAATAGCTGAGAGCGACCTCGCCACACTCAAACAATGAGTGGACACTCCCAGCCGAGCTTGCAGAGCATGAGCACCCAAGGCGTCTTTGCCCATTTCCTATCCTTGATGTATCAGGCTGTTTAAGGTGCATGCGCAGTGTGCCTGAGGATAATGCAATGACAACACGCCCAAAAAGGCATGCGGTATGCCCACCTTGCTGCCTGTGTATTTGCTGCGCCATGATTGACACCTTTGACAGCCATCAGTAGCCCTTCAAGAAGCCTCTGAGTAGCCTCATGATGTGCATCAGGGGCTTGCGCAGAGTTCTGGAGCACATCCAGAAGGGTCAGGCCATGAGCATGCAGCGGCTGCGTGACAGCATCTGCGTGCGTGCAGGAGACGTGCACCATTTAAGCCTGCAATGGCTGCATGACAGCATCTGTATGCGTGTGCGTGTGTGTATGTGTGTGTGAAAAAAATTGCATGATTTGGTATGCATCACATCTCAGACTCTGTGAGACTCGCTGCTAGTGCAATCGCTGAGTGTTGGGTCTATCTTCCATGCATGCTGGAGAATCTCCTGCGTAGGCTTGCTCTCGCTGTCATACTTTGTGACACATACAAAGCAGGCTTCTAAGGGGAGATGGAGGAGAGGTGCTGCAAGCTTGTTGGAAGATCACACTTGCACACGCATGCGACATGGGTGGCAACTAGGTTGGGTACAGATGGTCAGACATTGAGCAAAAGAACCTCTGTGGGCCTCTTTGACCCCCTTTAGAGCCCTTTCTGGGATAAACACTCAACTCCCTTTATTCAACCCTAGTGGTGGCACAAAGAAGGATGTCGATCCCACAACAGCATCTCATGGCGTCTCTTGCTCTGCGCGTCACACTTCAATTGTACACAGGATCAGGAAAGAAAACGGACATCTGCACATCTCATGCTTTCCAGAATTGGCAGAAGACCCAGAGATGCACGTGCCAATTTGCACATGTACATTGTCAGGTAAAAGCCATGGAAAAGGCGGCAGTATGCGCGCAATCACACCTGCAAAAACGCCACCTGCAAATACGCATACAATCACACCTGCAAATATGAGGCCCAGCAGGGCAGCGCACGGTGATGCAGCATGCCCTTCCTCTGCTGCACCTCCCACTGCTGCTGCTGCTGCTGCTGCTGCTGTACCTATCGCGTCAGGTTGTATCGCAGCTGATGGCTGCTTGCTCTTTTTCTTCTTTTTCTTAGGGGGCTCCTCCTCAAATGTGCCGGCCTCCCCTCCTCCATGCTGCTGCTGCTGCTCTTGGACCAAACATTGAGCTACATGTAGAGCAATGCTTTGGGCGTCTGCAGCGCCGTGTGCGCGAGCCATTGCCAGCCGCACTGACGCCTGCGGAGAGCATTCAGGATTCAAGTTGTCATGGTGCCAAAGTTAGCACACCCTTTTTGGAGAGTCCTTTTGGAGAGTGTCCAGCAATACCATTGTGCCACTTGGTGAGCATGGAAGTCGCCCACTTGAGGCAAAGGAGCAAGCAGACCTGGGAGATATCAAGGACGCAAGCTCTGCCTGCTCTTGTGTACGCTGCAAGCTGCACACAGACTCTCAAGACACATCCACAGCCAGGGGCTATGGCACAAGGATTACATGAAAACAAAAGAGGTAAAAGAAAAAGAAAGATACAGAAAGTGCTAAGCGCAATGACAAGCCAGCAAGCTCCAGCCTTGTTTTGCAGGTGCGGCTCGGCTCACCTGCAGCTGCAGCACCGCGCTTGTTAGGTGTGCCACCTGCTTGGCTCCCTCCAGCACGCATGAGACTGCAGAGATGTTGCCGCCGGTCACGGTGCTGAAACCGCCTCCACTGCCAGTAGCTGGCTGTTTGCCTGCTTCTGGGTCGGGGTCTGGTACTGTGTTTGGACAGGGGATAGAAGCGAGGGCCACGCAATGCATGGCGGCTTGGCTGGCCTCCTTTTGAAACACACCCCTCCAGCTGGCATCCCCACCATCCGCATCTGCACCTGGCTTGCCCTTGGTCCTGTAGCTGCTGGACTGCTGGGGTGGGTCAGCGTCAGAGGGTGTGAACTCAATCACCAGAGATGGAGGCAGCGAGGGGGCAGGGGGGTGCAATGGAGGCTGGGGTTGGGGCTGCCTGGAGGCTTCCGGCGCACACGTTGCCTGCAGTGCTGCAGCAGCGATGGTGCGGTCAAGAAGCCAGGCATGCATGGAGCCCAGGCAGCGCGCCTCTGTTGGTAAGCTGATGATGGTGGCAGGCGTGCCTGTGCTGGATGCCTCCTTGCATGCGCTGCCAGTATCTTTTGGCTGCTGCCTGTTGTGCTTCTTGCGCTCACTCTGTGGCTGCTGCTGCGGCTGCTGCTGCTGCTGCAGCTCCTGTGCCTCACCCACTTTGGAAGCGCAGCTGCCGCCACTGCTGCTGCAGCATTCAGTGGCCAATGCATGGTGCAGCACTTGCAGCACCGGCAGCGGGTCGTCCAGCTGCAAGGCCAGGTGGTGGATCACCCCTGGAGGGAGCATGAGCAGCATGATGTGGAGCGTGAAGGCAAAGGCAGCAGAAGCCATTACAAGTCAGCACGCTGCCAAAACTGGCCATTTCCTGTATTGACAAGTCTTGGCAATGGCGGCACCATGTCATCCGCCAAACACTGAGTGCAAACTTGAGATCAGCCAACCCTGCAACATGTGCTTCTTGGGTCCATGTAAAGTTTTGCACAAGAAAAACGCAAAAGAAGCTAAGGTGTGATGTGGGACTTTAAACACAGTGAAGATAAAAAGAAGGGGTTGAAGATCAGAAGGGTTATCTTTCCACAATTCTCATTAAAGCATGCCATCAACATGCAGAAGTCCCATGGCTCCCAAGCTCCATTTATTTTCTCCACAGCATGGCAAAACTATGTTGGCATTTTATATTTCCCTAATGCACTGCGCAACTGCGTCCAGACCGAACTGAATCACCTTGCATGCCCATGCCCATACTCACCCATCAGAGCACTGTCCACACCCAGACCCTCAACACACCACTCACCCACACCCGCCTTGCCCCCTTATAACACACACATACACACATACAGGCACACAGCAACCTGCCTCATATTGCCGTGCTGCAACAGAATAGACAGCATCTTGATACGCACAAAGCTCAGAAGGTCACGAAACAGCGCCCTGCTTGCTCACCAGCCACATAGGACGCAACAGACGCCTTGGCTCCCGCTTCTTGTTTAGGGGAACGCAGCATGCGCAGGCAGCTGCGAAGTGCCCAGGGCAGCAGAGGGCTGAGCGGCCACGATGCCGCAAAGGTGGCAGTAGCAGAAGGACCGGTTGTAGCTGAAGCGTGGGCTGGCGAGGCTGCCAAATGCAATGCAGCCTTGTCCTCATGCGGGTGCTCTTGAGATGGCGCAGGGGTGGATGGGTACAGCACGCCGCCATAGGCCACCTTGCCTGTTGGAGGCGAGGTCACGGGGGTCACGGTGGAGTGATGGTGCATTTTGGGCACGCTTTGAGAGTGGGAGGGTGATAGAGTGAGGGCCTCCAGGAGCAGGTCATGTGCCTCATGGGGGCGGCGGCTGAGTGTGACCAGCGCCTCCGTGAAGAAAGCGAGGGTGTGCGAAGCGTGAGCAGCGGCGAGCTGTGCAGCAGACGCCTCGGCTGCTCGCACATTCGCTGCTTGTGGGGCCGAGGATGTTGGTCCAGGTGTGCGTGAGGGTGCACACGAAACCTGGAGGCTGCCTGATACAGGGATTACTGGGGCTGTGGCAGCTGCGATGCTGAGTGGCATGGAGGGCAAGCACGCGAGCCACACGGCTGACTCATCAGGGGGAGGGATGCATGTATGTGGTGCTCTAAGGTGAGGTGGGTGCCAAGTAGCTGTAAGAAGGGTGGGGGGTGGAGGAAAGATGCCTGAAGAGGCTAGTCTGGTGTGTGCCTGCAAGCGCACGAGGAAAGGATGTAAACGTATAGTGAGCAATGAAGCGGCCCCAAAATGCATAACACATGGCCATGGCCAGGTCCTGGTCGCACGTCAAGGCATCAAAGTTGTGCATTGGGGAAGCAGTGTGGGGGAGGGAATTGCTCTGGAGAAAGATGCATGTGCACTTGCGAACCCATGCGCGCGCACACACACACACGCACACACACACATACACACACATACACACAAGAACATGCAGAAACCCCTTGACATGCACACAAGAGCACACTCAGCCTTGCCACCCGGCGGTGCAGCCGCACAGGCATGCAAAGCGTTGCACATGCAACCAATACACTCCTCTTGATTGAAGACGTCAACAAAAAGGCCCATGAGAATGCGCGAGCATGAGCACCCTTCAAGGCCGGCTCTGCCGCCCAGAAGCATAGCAACTTTGTCAAGAGCTTTGTCACAAAGAGGCACAGTTTAGATTTTTCCACTCAAGGAACACGTCATTCACAGTGCCTGTACTCTATTCTCAGTCCCATGATGCGCTTTTAAAGGGTGCAACGGATGACTCTCCCAAGGACCTCACCATGCGAGCAGTAGCGCCCCGCACATCAGGCTCCGCCGCCAAGCAGCACAGCTGCAGGAGCGGCAGCAACTGTGGCCCAGCCAGCACTGCATGCACAGAGGCAGGAGCTCTGGCGGCTGCAGCAGCAGCAGCAGCAGCAGCAGCAGCGCCTGGGTGTGCAGACGCCAGGGACAGTGCTGGTGAAGTCATGGCGGGCGTGCCATGGCTGTGGTGGGCATTGAGTGCAGTGGTGGGGGTGAGAGGTTGGGGGGAAGCTGCTTCCAGGAACGTGAGCAGGGCACGGCGGTGGGGAGCAGAGAGGCTGAGCACGCCTGTGACTTGGGAGGTGTGTGTGCTGGGCAGTGCCGAAGGGTGAGGCCGCTGCTGCTGCTGCTGCTGCTGCTGCTGCTGCTGCTGGGGCATGAGCATGCGTGCGAGGTCCAGGTGAGCATCTGCGAGAATTTGGGAAAGGAGCGGGTACGCGTTTACAAAACTGCCCAAATTGATCCCTATTTTGCTCAGCCACTGCCTTCATCACAGCACAAACCTATCTTGCCACGAATGAGTCTTGTCACGCATGCGCTCATATGTCAAAACTTGCCAAGCTTGTCACAGTGCACTCGAATCGCATGTGGCTCTGGAAAACAAGGCCTGCAAACTTAAAGCCAATGAGCATTTTGGAAGGCTCCGCCAAACCTCAACCAGCGCCTTCCTGCTTCTCACCTGCAAGGGACTCTGGGATGAGGCGTGCATACAGCGCAAGCGCATGCAACGCAGCCACTGCCAAATCCACAACCCTCGTGTTCCTGCTGCTGCTGCTGCTGCTGCAGCTGCCACCGATGCCGCCGATGCTGCTGCTGCTGTCACTGGCATCGCCCATCAGGCGTAAGGCATCAAGACTGGCTGCACCCACAGGTGGTTGTGCCAACGCAGCGGCAGCAAAGGGCCCAAACAGTGGTGGGTCAAAGGCAAATGCGTCCAGCTCCGCAGCCCCCTCCTCTCCACCCTCCTCTGGCAAACCACCTGCTGCTCCATCAGCTTTGTCAGCCATCTCACCATCAGCTTTCAACGCGCACCCCCCTCCACCTGTAGCCTCTCCCATCTCGGCATCTTCGCCTTCCTCCCCTCCTGCTCTCTGCTTGCTTTTGCCAGGCTTGCAGGGTCCAACTGCGGCTTTCCCTACTGCTGCAGCCACTCCGATCCCTTGCTGCTGCTGCTGCTGCTGCTGCTGCTGCTGCTGCTGGAGTGCAGCAGTGTGCAGGGCCAGCAGGGTCTGGGGGTCAGGCAAACGGGCACGCACAGCACCACGCAGGCGCCGCAGGAAGACAGGCCAGGAGGGCACATACTGCTGCTGATACGGCTGCTGCATGTGCACACGAGCTGCCTGCTGGAGGTGTGGACCTCCATGCTGCTGAGCTTGCTGCTGGCTTGTGATAGGGGCCAAAACGGAGGCAAGCTGTGTCTCAGCGGCTGCTGCACCTGCACATGGACACGGGTCAGACCAACAGCACTCTATCCTTGAAGGCAGTTGCTCAAGCAAAGAGTGGCCATGTATGATGATGGAAGCAGGAGTGGTCGCATGCACTTGGGACATGTTGTGGTGCTCACCGCTGCAACCCACAGAGACCAGACTTTACTCAAGCATCAGTATTTCGACAAATTCATGGGGCACACACACACATGCGCATACACATGCACACCTTCCACAGCCTCCAGCACCGGTGCAGCCGCTCGCAGGCTGGTGATGATGAGCAGGAGGGTGGCGTGCGTGACAGGCTGCTGGGGGTGCTGTGCGCCCCGGGACAGCACTGCCTGCAAGAGAATGAGGGTGCTGCTTGTGTTAGCATGTGTTAACGTGCTGTGTGCTGCGGGACAGCATTGCCTGCAAGAAAATGAGGGTGCTGCTTGTGATAGCGTGTGTTAACGTGCTGCGTGCCGGGGGACAGCACTGCCTGCAAGAGAATGTGGTTGCCACAACGAGTTGATGTGCTGTGTGTTTGCACGCTGTGTGCCGCAAGACAGTTAACCCTGTGAGGGAATGTGGGTGCCACGAGTGTTAAAGTACTCAGAATTGGAGGTATTGGAAGAGATTGCAAAGCAGGTGAATGTTGGCAACCCCGGAGAGACAGAGCAGGTAAGGTGGTCTTGACTCAGAGCTACTCAGGGTGCAGGCCACATCTGTACTCCAAGCTCACATAAACACCGGCATGCACAAGCTAAGATAGTGACTGTGGGCATGTCGCTCAAATTAGGATGGACTTTGGTGCATGCAGTTGCGCGGATACGTCAGGCAGGGCATGGAGAAAGTAGGTCACACCAGCGCGATTTCTGTTTTGTACCAGAATGCAGACAAATAGGCGAAAACATCAATGACCTGTTGCCAAATGCATGTTTACTCCACACTTCCGGCAGTGCAGTTCATGCTTCACACCAGAATGCAGACAGGTGTAAAGACAGTATTGACCTGTTGCCACGTGCACATGTCCGCTGCGTACCTTGGGCAGTGCAGGTCATGCATCAAACCAGAATGCAGAACAGATGTGAAATGACAACAACGACTTGTTGTTGCAAATGCATGCCCACTGCAAACGCCTTTACCACTGCGCTCCCTGCTTCAAACCAGTATGCAGACGGATGTTGAACTTGCATAGATGACCTGTTGCCAATGGCAAGCACGCTGCAAACATCCTTGGCAGTGCAGTTCATGCATCAAATCAGAACGCAGACAGATTTGAACTTACAATAAGTGACCTGTTACTGCATGCACATGCACACTTACATACCTTTGGCAGTGCAGGGGGAAAGCATCGCTTGAGCATTGCCCGCACGCCAGCAGAGTCCACATTGGGCGCAGCACCAGCAGCAACAGCGTCCAAGTCAGCCACCGCAACAGCTGCTGCAGGCAAACTGCCCGTGCCCACAGCACCAGCAGCAGCTTCAACCGCATGAGAGGCATGAGTGCATGCCTTTGCTGCTGCAGCCGCTGCTGCTTGGGCACGATGATGGAGGGCTGAGGGGGCGGCGGTGGCACAGCTGGCAATGAGGCGGGACGTCACGGCTGCCAGGGGCACCCATTGCTGTGCAGCCTGGGGAAGAAAGGGTAGGCAGGCAGGCGGCCAAAGATGGTCAAGTATGCAATATACTTTTCTCTGGAGGTTGGAGCACAATGGATGACAAGACATGGACTCACGGCAACCAAGGGGCCCCGCTGCTGTGCAGCTTGAGAGATTGCTGGCAAGCAAAGTGGAGCTGCGACTGTTGAAAGCCAATTGGGAAGGGCACAGGCCAAAAGTCTGGACATACAGTGCAACAAGGTAGGGTGGTTGATGCAGCTGGTGCAAGGTACATCCAGCCTACCCGCAATGCAATCAGGTTTGAGAGGGCCATTCCTGGACAAGTGGGCAGGAACAAGTCCCAAGGTGGCATGATGCTAGCAACAAAGCTGACCTCCACAAGCACATGAGTTCCAAGAAGGATAATAGCAGCGTCACTGCTGATCACACCACTCTTTCAAACACGGCACCCGCAGCACTGCACTTCAAGTCGCCCCCAAGCACCATCACATACACTTGTGAGGACATTGTGCGGCTGCACCTGCGATGCACAGAAGCTGACCCACCACATCCGCCAGCAATTCCATGTAACGCCTGTTACCATTTAGGTTTTACTGGTTGAACAAAAGTAAATAAGTTGAAATTTCAAAAATTATAATCTCCATTATCTACCACACCCACCTGCGGCTCCATGTTCCATGCGGCCATGCCTCCCCCCAGCACTTCACACCCCAGCCCTGGCTGAACTACCGCCACATCTTCCAGCAACGCCGCGTGCAGCGGACTCTCTGCAAAGAGAACATTGCCCATGCCGTTGTGTATATATATATGGCATCGTACCCCTGCATGCTTTTTTGTGGTGTGCTCCGGAGGTCGCTCGGCAAAGATGTAGCATGCCCTCGATTGGCATTGTACACGAGCATATGCTGTTTTGCAGTGCCTCTACAGTAGAGCTGCTGCAGCATGCAACATTCAATTGGTGTTTCTCCAGATTTACCTGTCGTTCCAAACAAATGATAATGCTAAATCAAACAAATGCCTGTGCACGCTGTCAGAAATGTTGCAACTCAAGCCAGCAGGGCCATTTGCAGCGCAAAGGCATGCTGTTTTACTCATTCACATGGTGCCCTACAGTGTTGTTTGTATCCCATCCGCGGTACCTCAAGCTACCTCATCCAGACAGGCAAACTGATGTCCTTATTCCAAACAAGTACAGTGAAGTTGTAGCAGTTAACGTGTATTGAAAATATGGGAATCTTGACAATAAGCCATTTCTGCACCAACCTAAAATCCTTTGCAGTCCTGGGTTAGGGAAGGCTGCGTACATCACATTTGATGTGCTCTTGCTGCTAAAATATTATGTAAACATCCTTATCACACAAGAATGCTACCCATTAAGCGGTTGCCTTTGCCATTTCCCTTTGCCAAATCCTCTCTGCTCTCTTCATCAGGTATGGAACAATCCATTGCAGCCCCTTCCCCTAGGTTTCTGTACAAAATGACAAAGCTTTGTAGAACTCTGAGATTGATGCCTTAGCTTACCCTTCCGCACATGTGGCAGAAAGTGCATACGCTCATGCTCGTGGTGACTCATACCTGCTGGACGCAGCCGCAGCAACGCACGCAATGCACGCTTGCTTGTAGAAGGGCCGCCCCCACCACCACCCGCAGTAGGTGCAGAGGCACTACCGCTTATACTTGGATTAAAAGAGGCGCCATGGGAGGGTCCGGCCCCAATGTCTAAGAGCATTGGTGCTGCAGCCACAATACCCTGAGCTCACGAGTATGTGCAAGTGATAAGCGTGATTAAGACTGGCCTCACATTCTTCTGTCATACTCGTGCAGGAAAAGGAGGGCGAGGGTTCTTAGAGCAGCAACTGTTATGCTCGCTTTGCAGAGCTGCGAGCGCGAGTTGGATACTGCACGTTGACTAACCCTGCTTCTTTGCGTTCAATGATTGCTGCCAAGAAGAAGAGAGCGGATTGAGGGGTGAGCCATTTTTGAGAGGCCCATGAACTTGAATTTGGATGGTCATCACTTTACACAAGGCCACCTTTCCACATTCAAGGGGAATGTCCTTATGAGGATCATGGCGAATGCCATTTGGAGTCCAGCAACAATGACTGCTGTGATACTCACTGTACACCCCAACCAAAGAAGAGATCCTGCCTTGAGAAGGGCAAGCATCATGGGCCGACTCTGCTCTCGCACCTGGGCAGGGTCCGTGAGCAAGCAGCTCAGCACTTCATAAGCTGCACGCCCAGCAAGGGCCTGCAAAGAAGATCTGCCACCACCATCGCTCCCACGGCCCAGGGCTGTTGCTCTGCCACGCGTCCCCTCTTCCTCTTGCCCCTCCTGCACCTGCTGGTCTGACACCTACCAGACAAGAGGAAACACAGGGGGGGAAGGTGGGGGGACTGTGCTGGTGGCACAAAAAGAGTGCAAGGCTGCATTTAAAATCCTCTTTTGACCAACGAACAACTTCTGCTCAGCGAATGATCTAAAAGCCAGAACTACCAGGGCCAGCGATCATCAAGGGGGTTTGAAAAGTGGCAGATCATTGTCATAGAAAGTCAAACAAAGACGCGCACGTGCGTGCACGCACACACGCACGTATGCATGTGCACACGCACACGCACACGCACACGCAAACGCGCACACACACACACACACCTGTGGTGAGGCTGCTGCAAGGTCTGTCAGCTGGAGCAGCGCAGCGTCCCCAAAGACCTCCCCCCGGACGGCCGGCGGCACAGAGCTGCTGGGACCCAGCACACGGTTTGCTAGCAGCTGGAGGACCTACAGGGTCGAATAGGAGAGAGGCACAGGTTTGGAGGGGCTGCATGCTCACATTGCATACAGCTCGGAGCTTTCTGAAAAGATTGGCTTCATGGTGCCTTACCTTCAATTAAAGCGTTACCAGATTTGACTTGGGCTCCAGTCCCTATGAAGATTGATGAAGCCCTTCTCTCCTTTGCCATCATCAGCTGATGGAGCTCAGGGCAGGAAAGAACACTTGTGCAGGATAGGAGCAACAACAACGCAACTTCACAAAAGTTTGCAAGACACCAAACATGTGCTTGGAGCTGGGAAGGAATGTGAGGCAGCAAAGGCTAAGCAGTTTTTTGGGGGGGGGAGGCAGCAATTCAGCACATGGCTTGCCTGTGGCTGTTTCCTGTTCTGCTAGGGCAGGGGGAGAGGTGGCGTGAGACAAGCAAAACAAGAGCCGTCGTGGGTTGGTCAAAACATAGGACCCTCCCCCCTTTGCCTGAGCCTCTTTGCTACCATCAGCCAACACATGTCTGCAGCCACCACCAAGGACAGATGCAGGCAAAGCACAATATGCTGCCTGTGCCGTTTCCGTTCCGTGCCTCCAAGCTCCACAACAGCACAACAGTCAGAGAGACTGTGGCGAAGTTATGCAGCAGCTGCATGCCAACAACAATTGCTGGTTGTTTGGATGATGTTTCCATGATCATAGCAGGGGAGGGTCGGAGTCCTGGTTGGGTGGGTCTGCAGCCAGTTGGTACAGCAGAAGAACAGAAGACTCTTCATCCACTCAAAGCTGTCATATTGGACCATTTCCAATCAACAATGATGCCTTTCTAATAGGTCTCAAAACACTCCAACGCTCCAGAACTTGGCACAAGATCTTTCTATTGTCAGTAGACATACCTATTCAGGTTAGTATGGTTAAGTTAAAGACACCTTTTTCTTTCAGCTAAGCTACCCTCGTAGCCAGGTACAGCTATGTAATCATTTGTTCTCCTTTATGGTAGGTATCAACTTCAGCACAGCACAGTATGGGTCTGGAAAGGTAATGCAGCAGACCCACCTTCAGCACAGCATGGTTCACTTACAGGCACCTTTTTCTCTCAGCTAAGCTACCCTCGTAGCCAGATACAGCTATGTAGTTAAATTTTTTATTCTTTATGGTAGGTCTCAACTTCAGCACAGCACAGTGTGGGTCTGGAAAGGTAACGCAGCAGACCCACCTTCAGCACAGCATAGGGTGGGTCTGAGGCCAGGTGGTGCAGCAGGCTGCCCATCAATCCGCGTGCCGGCAACAGCTTGGCGGCAAGCAGTGAGTCATCCGCACCACTCAACATAGCCACAGCTGCAGCAGCAACAGTGAGCATCAGCCCGTGTTGTGTGCAAGGTAGAGACATAAGGAGTGTCATTCTGTGTTCGGTTACATAAAAAACAAGATTGTGGGCGGTCGGGGGTGACTGGCTCTGTGGGTGCACGTGCGGGGGATGGGTATGACTACCACCTGCTTGTTGGAAAATAGAAGCAAGGCTGTCATGAGGAAGATGGCACACAGCAACAGTACTGGAGAGAGGCCAGAAATGTAGGCAATAGCAGGGCCGCTTGAGCAAAATTTCTTCTTATCAGGCAAGCACCAAATGCCCTGACTTTCAGGGAAGGAACAGATACGCGAGAACTCAATTGCATTCCACTAGGTTGAGATTGAAGCATTGCCATCAAGCTACCATGCTAGGTGCTCATCCAACAGGTCAACAATCAGATGTCTGTGTCTAACCAAGTGCCCCGGCAGCAGGACTCTAAAGCCCTCATGCGGGGAAAATACGTCTCAGATAAAACAATATTATATGCCCTACCAAAGTCCAGGAACAGAGCGCGTGATGGTCTGTGCAGGGGGTTGCAGTTACGCCACTGGCGCCAGTAGCGCGAGACAGATAGCTTCTGCCCGCCATCACCAGCCTTGCTGTCCCTGCAGGCAGAGCAAGGAAGAAACACCTGGATATGGGGGTATTTTTTATGGCAGAAAGCATAGCACCTTCAAAAAGCCTGGAGGCGAGGCACGTAAGATCAAACCAAACACAGAGGCTGCATCTTGGGACACACACACACACACACACACACACACACACACACCTGGAGGGCGGCCTGGCTAGGGAAGGCAAAGCTGACAACGACCAGTCAAATGCAGAGGCAAGGTCCCGGGCCACTCCAGGCCCTACGCGCCCCATGCCCCCCAGCAGCAGCAGCCCTGCGTTCGCCAGCTGCCGTGTGTCGCTGCTGAGCGCAAAGTACAGGGCACGCATCTTGCCGTGTACGATAGCCTGCATGCACCGCAAGTGAGTGAGTGTGACTGCTCAGGGAGATGAAGTGGCGATTATACTGCTGCACAGGATGACACCTTACAAAAAAGACAACAAGTGCAGCTGGATATGCCACTGAGCACGATTGACAGGGCCTGCTTCTGGACTATCTAAATTGACCTCCACCCAGAGCAAGCAAGAAAGATGTAGGGGGAGTTGCATCCCAATTTACATGAGTGAAGATGTGATGGAGGAAAGTGGCTTGAATAGTACAAAGGCATGTTTTCGTGCGAGCACGATAGACCTTTTGGGACCCATCTTCGTTCACTGTTAGCCTCTCTCTCACAAACTCGCACACACACGCGCTGCATACAGCCATGATTACGGCAACCACCAAGCGCACACACCTGGCACAGGCCCTCCACACAGCGCCTCATGGCAGCTCGCTCATGGGGCGCAAGTGCTTCCGATTCTTCTCTCCCTTCATCAGGAGAGCGCAGACCCTCTTGCTGCTCCTCTCCCAAATCATCCTGACCATCTTCACCCTGCAGCCATGACACCATCCTTTTGCATGAATCTCCAGGAAGCAAAACCTGGTCCATCATTTGCCGCCTTTGTCGCAGCCTTGGCCAGCCATCTTTACTTTTTCTGCATTGCTGACCTCAGGGCTCCAACAGTGCGTACAGAGCATAGTGCCAACAATTTATGTGGAGCTAGGCGCCAAAGATGCGTACAGAGCTTGGCCCCAACAATGCGTACAGAGCCTGGCGCCAACATGGCGCACAGAGCCTGGCGCAAACAATGTGTACGGAACCAGGTGCAAGTAATGCATACAGAGCCTGGTGCCTTTAAAAAAGCACCCCACAAGCTCACAGCATCAAGAATCAAGATACTTGGATTATTGTTTAACCCAGCGCAAGCAAAGCCACTCGTTGAATGGACGGAGCACACTCATTCAATTTGCACAAGCAAAAGTGCAGATATGATGACAGTCGCGGAGACATGTGCTCCCCCAAGGGCAATGCAGGCTGCTGTGCTGCTAAGGTTTTCAAGTGAGCATGTGCAGTGCGCACTTTGGAATGAGGCATGGTTTGGCATGGAAACCGACCGCTGTCTGCAGCAGCCACTCCCACATCCAAGGCTTGTGCCAGGACTGTGAGGAGTGTGACCGTGATGGGGGTGTGGCGGAGGCTCAGCTGTGCATCCCAGATGGCCAAGAGCACGCCTGCAGCAGTAGCAGCAACACAGCATGCGTGTGTGTATGTGTGCCTGTATGTGCGCGTGTATGTGTGTGTGCATGTGTGCATGCGTGTATGTGTGTGTATGCGTATTGGGGAGCTGGGTGTGGGTGGTTGCGGATGGGCGGGTGGTTAGGTGGGTGCACATGCACTGAGTTGACACTTCCGTGCAAAGGTGTACTACCTGTTAGTGGCTTCAAATTGTGTCAGTTAATGAGGGCTTCGATCTCAGGAGAAGTATGGCATTGCCTACTGTTTGTTGGCATCTAGTTTCATCAGCCTTCATTTCCACTTCAGCTTTAAACTCCTAAATGCCACCATGTTGACCCTGAGGATCTGCTCCTCCAACATGAAGTAAACATTTTGAAAGCCATGGATTTTTATCCAACCGGGTATGTTCCTCCAAATCTTCAAACACAGCCAAACACAGCAAAGAGGCAAGCAGGGCATGTTGCAAAGGAGCATTGCAGGAGCATGTCATCCTAATGTAGCAGAGCCACAGTGAACAGCACGATACAACTGATTTCCATCAAAGGGAGCCTTCTGTTCGCGTTCGCCAAAAGACAAGCTTGTAACCATGTGATGAGCCTAAAGAGATCACCTCGATGCTAATTGACATCAACACACACACCAACTAATTGTACAGTGTTCCATGCAATGTAGCTTGTGCATTTTGTGCTTTCAATGCATCTCAAGAAATCCTCGCAGGTGCGTACCTAACCCAGTTGGTGACGCATTGCTCAAAGCAGTCAGCGTCGGCACAGCAAACTGGCCACGCAGAGCATGCAGCACGCGCTTCAGGCCTGCAATCGTGTAGGGTTTGCAAGTAGGATTCAATTTCTAAGATGCTTCATGGAAAAATGTCTAACGCCAGCACCTTCAAAAAAAGGAAACATCTTAGCCCTATTTTGGGTTGCAGTTTGAGCACAGGTGCAGAAGCAAGGAGGGGGCACACTTCAAGCATGGATGTTAACTGATGCTGGAAAGACTGCAGAAATCAGGAAATAGTACATATGAATCAACATCAAACTGGAGGTGCTATTGGCCCAAAAGCAGGCAACTAACATGGCTGCTTGCCTCGGTACCCACCATGCAGGTTCACATCCAGCTCCCTGGTAGCTCTTAGAGCTTCAATAACATGTTCTACGTTGATTGGTTCATCAGGAAACTGCTCCTCCTGCCCTAGGCTTTCTAATTGTTGACCCCCGGACTTCCCTTTGCCCTTTGCCTTATGCTTCATGTTCTCTGCATTAATACAATACCATTAAGGTGATTATTAATCTACCATGCCTGAATTCTCAGTCTCAAGCAATCAACAGAAATACCGGAAGAAGGAGGAAACGGAGCAGGCGTGTCTTTAAAAATTTGATATTTTCTATTATTTTATCCACTCCTTCAGTTGCATTTGAAAAGTTGGACAGCACGAAGATGTTGTTGTCCCGAAAGGTTGCCCCCTCAGTGCACCAAGGGTCAAATATCCCCAGTATCTTCAGTGGTATGTTGATACATGTTGCTTGTAGGTGCACATGGCGGCTTGCTGGCCCACCCAAGCTACTTCCCGCTGCACTTGCATCCCATCAATCTGCCTGCCGAATGCATGCATGCAAATGCAGCCCCCGCACACCGCCTATCCGCGGCAAATGCCTCTGTTCCAGCATTCAGAGCTTCCAGGATTTCAGCAGCAGCTGGTAAATCAAACGAGCAAGGAGCAGCGCAGGTATGATGCTGCACTCAAACAAAGGAAAAGCTTGCATGCAATATAGTGCCTTTTGACAATGCACACCAGATTTCCAGAAATCATTAGAAACTGATCTTTAAGCATTTGCCCATGTGCTTGCTTGTAGAATGAGCAAGCTAGCGTGCGCGCGCGCGCGCACACACACACACACACACACACACACACACACACACACACACACACACACACACACACACACACACACACTCACACACACACTCACACACACACGCACACACACATACACATGCACGCGCACACGCACACACACACTGCGGTCCTGTGTGCACGTGCAGCCCTCTTCCTCGACCTCTAGCGCAGCCTCCCCCAAAGCAGAGGCTGCCCTGCAAGCGATGACCAGTACCAGTGGCAAGGACATTCCAGGCAGCAGTGGGGAGGACAAGGGAGTGGCTGAATTGGCACGGGGTATGCTGCTGGGGGACAGGGAGACTGCAGAGCAAATGAGGTGGGACTCAGGGGAGGGTCCAGGGTCAAAGGAAAAGAAAGGAGAGGAGAGGAAAGGAAAAGAAAGGAATTAAAGAGAAGGAGAGGAGAGGGTTACTTGGCTAAAACTGCCTGCAAGGGCGGCTTAAAGCAAAGAGGTGCCTGTAACCCTGTCAATAACGCCAGGTCCTGGGTCAATTTAAGTGTGTGT
The DNA here is from genome assembly GCA_914767535.2 of Dunaliella primolecta. Classification (NCBI taxonomy): domain Eukaryota; kingdom Viridiplantae; phylum Chlorophyta; class Chlorophyceae; order Chlamydomonadales; family Dunaliellaceae; genus Dunaliella; species Dunaliella primolecta. The sequence goes on from OU611765.1 coordinate 7,469,808, forward strand.
TATATGTGTTCAGCTGTGTGCTCTGAGTGTCTGGGCGAGCCATTTTGTTACGAGCATGCTGCCTGGAAGTTTAAGAGTGAAAAATGGGATTTGCAACTGGTGGGAAGGAAAAGGGTTAATCAAAATTTGCTAGGACGTGAAGTAAGCAACTTGTTGCACTGCATGCCTGACATGCAAAAACGCTAAGATCACAGACAAATTTGGCTCGGTACTTGCAGGAGATTTAAGAGTATACCCTACTGATCCAAAATGTTACGTGATCCAAGTTACAAGGGCCCATCCCGAAAACAGCCTATAATTCCTATCAGCAGCATTTTGGCCGAAAGCCATCACCAAAAATAAGCATATGTTCCTGCAGGGCGTCACGAAAACTATACTCCTTCAAAACAAACACCAGGGGCCTTGAAACTTGCCATGCTTCTTGCTTCAAGCTGTAAGGTGGATTTTTAGAAGGTTCGGGAGTGAGCGGAGCCTGTGGAAGTGCCCACATAGCCCTAAGCAAGCAAGCAATTGCAGGCATCTCAGACACTCACCCAACCCAGCCCGTACTCAGGTGTGTGCCGGTGCGTGCATATGCAGGTGCATGACTGTGTGATTGCTTGTGTGCACATGCATGAATGCATGCAAACGTGGTGGTCAGTGGTGGGTGTGGTTAAGGGCTTAGAGAGCAGGAGGGCTGACCAGGATGTCCTGGGGAGCAATGACAATGGAGACAGCAGCTCCTGGGGACTTGAACAGCAGCTCCTGAACAGCAGCTGGGGGGGGGAGGGCTGACCAGGATGTCCTGGGGAGCAATGACAATGGAGACAGCAGCTCCTGGGGACTTGAACAGCAGCTCCTGAACAGCAGCTGGGGGGGGGGGGAGGGGGCTAAGCGTCCTCACAACCTCATCACAAATCTAACAATTTATTAGTATTGAGGCTTATGGGAAGAAATTGTAAAAGGCTAGCAGGGGGCTGTCTAGCACAGAGCTGCACATCACCACACCCAGCACCAGCTGACAAGTACCTTCCATGCCTCCCAAAAATCATCATACCTAGGATGCATCCTTTCTGGAGACTGTCCTTGTTTGATGTCAGCTTTTTGAAAGGCCTAAGTTATGGTGAAGAGGCAGCAAACACCAACACTTCAAACAGCAACACATTGTGGTGATGCGTCTCGTGGTGCAAGCTACAGCTGGAGGCCTCATGCCTTAGTTAATATAAGCAGGGTCCCAGTCATGCATGCAGGCCTCACTTGCATCTGAATGTAAAAGCAGAAACAATGAGTATGGTGATGCTATCATTGTGGTGCACCTTCACCATGCAGGCGTTATGAGGAGGCCCTGGCTCAATTGGAAGCCAATAAAGCAGCGGCAGCTGAGCTAGAAAGGATATTTGCAGATGTGAGTGGTGCAAGGAGTGAAAGGAGTGGCAGGCAGGTCCGACACCACTTTTTTTAGCTTGTTCAAAGTTGACTTCTGCTCTAGCCATTTAATTCAAATGTCACACACACATACACACACACATACACACACACATACACACACACACACACACACACACACACACACACACAGGCTGGGCGTGACTTGGCCATCCAAGAAGCACAGCAGAATGCAAGCACCAAAGCAGAGGCAGAAAAGGTACAGCAAGCTGCAGCTCTGTATTTTCATGATTAGAATATTTTGTAGGGAAAACTGCTAGTGCTTCTACAAGTAGACCTGAAGGCATGGATCATTTTTGGATCATCAAAATAATGCCCATTTTGCAAGTTTGCTGGCCCCCTGGTTCCTGGCTTGACATGAAAAAGGCTCTCATCATGCTGTTAAAAGCCTTTATGCCAATACCTTACTCTCAGGTAGGCGTGGGCACTCCTTATCCTTGTTATGAGCAAGTGTGAGTATAAGTATGTATATGTATTATAAGTCAGCACCCATGTGCTCTGCTGCCTGCGCAGCTAATGGCAGAAGCAGAGGTTGCAGCCGCGCAGAAGATGCTGGAAGCTGCAGAGATGGAGATGGCGGTGGCCAGGGAGGGCCAACGTGAAGCAAACCTGGTGGGTGGGTGTACAATCATTATAAACAGACCACAAATGATGATGTGGACCTGGCGCCAATGACCATAGTTGATATTTGATCGTAGTTGGTGTTGTGAACCTGGTCCATCTGGTTGAGATGGCCAAAAAAACAGTGGCATGGAAAGCCAGCATAAAGCAAGCTAGCTCCAAGTGATAATCTGGCGTCGTAACTCTTTATAGTTTTCTTGCTACATTTTCTGTCGTCTAATTGTTGTTAATCAGTGAAAGCAGGCCTTACCTGGAGAACATCAAAGGCGCACACGCGAGTACATGCACACGCGCACACACACACACACACACACACACACACACACACACACACACACACACACACACACACACACACACACAAACGCACGCACGCACACACGTGCACACACACACACACACACACACACACGCACGCACGCACGCACGCACACACGCACGCACGCGCACACACACACACACACACATGCACATACACACACATGCGCATGCACACACACACACACACATGCACATACACACACATGCGCATGCACACACACACACACACACACACACACACACACACACACACACACACACACACACACACACACACACACACACACACACACATGCACAGGACATGGAGCGCAAGGACTCAGTAAAGGCTGGCCTTGCAGCAGCCGCTGCGGGCCTTGTATTCTCATTGCCCCTCCTCCTTTCCAACCAGGTGTGTGTATGTGTGTGTGTCATCTTGTGGGCTGCGTATCTTTCACACCTTTGTTGCGAGTGAAGAGAAGGCTATCAACACCTGGCAGGATTGGGGGGTGAGGCCTTGCTTTGGCGTTTCAGCAGGTAGCTTTTACGTGCTGTTGTCGCACCTTTGATCCGTGCTTGTCAATAGCTTCCCCTTCTCTGTGTGTTTGTGTGCATGCGCACGCGTGTGTGTGCGCTGAGCCAGTTGTTTCAGAGTGATTCGGTCATTCTCCATTCTTGCTAATTTACCTTGCCAAAACCGGTTGCCTGCATCAATGCTGCACATGTGAAACACACACACTCGATACCTGTAGTGTGAATGGAGGTGCCAGACCTGCCCAGGACCAAACATTTTATGCTTTCTGATACCTCTCGCCCGCTGCCCAAAAAATGGTCCTTTCAAACATGCAAACGCATGTGCACCTCTTGCACCTTGATGGCTCGGCAATCATCACTTTTGTGCCCTTTGCACCCCTTCCTCATTGACAATTTTACAGTCTGGTGGCTCTGGAGGCTCTGTCAGTGCAGCCCTGGGATTGGCTGCCTCTGTTGCGTCTTGCTTCCTATTTGGAGTGGCATACAGGTGAGGCACATGTTTTTGGCACGTACACAACACTGTTGATGATCATGGGATGTGCCTGCTCTTGAGTGGTCAGCAGCCGCTGATGGTCCTGCGTCCATGGATTATAAACTTCCTTGATTCCTTGAAGCGAATGCGTGCCTCATAGCTTGTGTCAAGAATGCTCAGCATGCTCAACTTTGAACATTTTCTTTGCCCGGGCTGGAGAAGGATGAGCTTCGTCTGCCATGCAGCCATGTTTGGAATGTGGACACCCAAGCTGAATTTCAGCCAGCCCGTGGCGCTGGAGTTTTTTGTGCCCACATCCATCACCTTGCAAACCCTGCCTAAGCCCTCTCTTTGTGAACTCTGCCATTCCATCCAGGTACGTCGTGCGTCATGACGTCACCAACTCACACCTGCGGGGAGGCGCTGTGGGCGCGTTTGGCCTAGTGCGCGCAGGATCGGCAGCAGACGTGCTGCAGGTGACCAATTTAATGAAGGGAATTCCTTGCGTGGGTTTGACACTGTGTTGAATGTTACGACGCATGAGGAACAGTCGTGAGTCCCATGCCTGTTTGCAAGATGGGAGCATAGGACGCGATACATAGAGTGCTTGCCCTTGCAACTGCTTGTCGGTGCAGAGGTCCATCGCCTGTACATGCTTTAATGTGTGGTTCTCTGATACAGCGTCATTAGGCAGCCATGGACATGGTTTGTGTGCTTTGTCCCTCTCCTCTGCGCATGCGCCGACCATTTCTTGCCTATACTCTAAGGTCATCAACTGACGAGGTACCTGTTCTTGTCTTACTTCACACACCATAGATATGTGACAACGTGGGCTTTGCATGCACTTACAACATAGGCTTTGCATGCACGTTCTTGCCAAGATGAGTCATCTTGTGCGCATATGTTTGAACATTTGTTTTCTTGTATGTACATGCCTCCTGGGATGCAGTTCCCGTGGAGTTCCATTGCTTGCTGTAGAGATGCTTCCCAATTTTCCGATGCAGGCTTTATGAATTCCCCTTGTACAGACATTCGGGCTTTTCTGTGCGTGCTTGTGTGTGTGTGCAGGCCACCAGCAGTGCGGGCCCCTTTGACTTGGACACGGTAATTGGCCCTGCAGCACTATATGCCGGCGAGTCCATGTTGCTGTTTACGTTTGCTGCTGCCGTGGTGGAGAAGGCCTTTGACCTGGGCCTGGTCAGGAGGTTCGGCCCAGCACCTGCCCCAGAAAAAAGCAGCTAATCTGCCACAACAGCTGTAGCACTGCTCAACCATGGGGGAGGCATCTGGCTTGCAGCAGCAAGAGAGGGTGATCTCGGCTCAGAGTGGAGCTGCATGGCATGTGTTGCCTTGTGTGAGGAGCAGCAGGCCCAGTTAGCCTGCCCACCATTCCAGCGGCATTGGCGCGGCACAGGACAGCGTTGGCCTGCTTGCGTGGAAGACCTGCACGCCTGCCAGCGTTGGCCTGCTTACGTGGAAGACCTGCACGCCTGCCAGCGTTGGCCTGCTAGCGTGGCAAGACCTGCACGCCTACCAGCGTTGGCCTGCTAGCGTGGCCTGCAAGACCTGCACGCCTGCCAGCACCACCCTGTCACTGCCACCACGCTGGCAGCTAGCTTGGCATGACCTGCCTGTGCTGCAGGCATGGACAAGGATCATCATGGTTAGGGTTGGCCAATGCCGTACAAATGCACCGTATGTATCAGCTTTTTGGCAGGGAAAATACAATACATGCGGCGTATATGTATATGGAAAGCCAACCCTAACCACGGTGCTTGCTTGGATGAGGTGCTTGCCTAGGCCTGGGTGGATTGGTGGATCCAGTCAGTTCGGTGCTACAGCCTGCTCCCTCTCACTGCTAGCATGTACACTACTGCAGTTGGCAGGGATGAAGGGTCACAGTGCTAGCAGCATCTGTATGGGCTCTGTTGGTAGATCAAGCTGCTTCAATCGTGCATCCTGGGGTAGAATGTGTTTGGACTTCTTACGTTCAGGGAGGTAGGCTTGGAACTGCGAGCCCAAGGGCGACCATCCCGCCTTTGTATGCAACTTCATGAGGCAAGGGCCTGGTGCATCTTGCAAAAGTAGAAAAGAATAGAAGAGTAACTTCCTTGCCTCAATGGAGGGAAACAGAACTTGGCCCGAGGCATTCTTGGCTCCATTTACCGCCAAGCTTAGAAGGAAAATTCAACCAGGACTATTATGGGTGGATGGCAACACCCACTTGCTGATGCTTTCATATTTCATTTCTTGTTTTATTAAATCCGGCGACCCTTTTTTTCCCTTTTTGAGTGCTGTAGAAAGCATTTCTAGACTACAACGTCGCGTCCTTTTTCTCTTAATTGTTTCCAAGTTGTGCTTTTTGGCTGATCAGGTGTGCACATCTGAAGTTTTGTTTGGCATTTAACATAAGAGCAGCGCTGACATGCTTTCAAGCTTGTGTTTGAAAAATTCCAAGGTGTGCAAGTGGACCCCAAATGGGATCAACCATTCCTGCAAGTGTGGGGGTTATACGACCTTCAAACTAATGGGGCTCTGCTTCCTCAATTGATGCGGGTGGCGCTTCACTGCCAACATGCTTTGTTCTTTTGTTTTCTGGATGCTAGAGCGTTACAAGGGGTCAGCCTGCAGCCCAAGACTCTGGATGATTGGCTGCTGGTGAAACTTTCTCAACCAGCATCAAAATTTGGAACCAACTCTGGCAAAAATGTTGAAGATGTATACGAGTCTTGATTTAAGAGAGCATTGATCTCAGAATCAGTTATTGTAAAAGCTTGCCAAGGAAGGAATAAAGTCCGTTATTGAAAGCTGGGCAAAACTATGTAACGACTGGAAAATATCACTGAAAAAATCCTTTCACTTTCAGCGCAGCTCACTCACTTTAAAACAATTGGGATACAAGTGCGCATATTCCTCGCCTTGAACTTAAGCGCGCGCACACACACACACACACACACACACACACATCTCAAATATTTGAGCCACCCAGCCATTCACAGGATCCAATTTTCAAGCACTGGGCACAAAGCTTGGACTCAGACACATTCCTCATGACTTGCCAAACAGTGTTTGTTCGAATCCTTGAAAATAGATGTGATGGGGTACGCAAGGGAGTATATGGTGTTTGATTTGATGGTTTCACACACCATCTATGGTAAGTGATTCAATAAGTTACTTTCCTGTTCATCCCTCAGGGACTGGGGGAATCCACTTCACTCCAAACCTTTTATTGGGCATAGAAAAGAAAAAGTATGCAGGCAGTGAAAACACTCTCCACATCAATTAAGGAAAAGAGGAAATTTAAGACTGAGACACCGTCCATCCCCTTCACCAAAAGAAAAAAGAAGGTCGATGGGGATCAAAGGGATCACTAGTGGTGCCCCTTGCCTGCTCTTGGTGATGAGATTTTGAAGAAATCTTTTCAAGAGCGCGTCTGGTGCTAGCAAGTTCATTGGCGCAGTAGACAGAATGAGCATGAAGCTTTAAGGATAGGATAGGATAGAGTTACATAGCTTTACCTGCCTAAAAGGGCAGCTTAGCTGAAGCAAAATGGTGCCTATAACCAAACCAAAACAATCTTGAGTATAAATGTCAATTGGGTGTGTAAACAATGTCTGGAGCTGAGCTCAGAGGTTTTAAGTGCTTCCAAAAACACGCGCACAGTCACTCTGCATGAAATGAGCATGTGAGGTTAAGCACAAATTCCACCAGGTTGCAATGTCAGATACTAGAAATTACACTCGATGCCGCGTGATGCGCAGAAATTAATGAAAATGAAGCTGTAAAGCAAGCTTGGTGGCTTTATGTCGAGCTGAATTAGCAGCAATTGCTGCTGCCATCACGCACTCTTATTCACACATTGCTTCAGACAGTCTCACCTCTCTTCATCAAATACGTAAGGGTTACAAGGGTTACAAGAGAAAAAGGCCTCAGTCAAGACGTTTGACTGCTAGCCTGTTCATAAATACACGTGAGGTCATGAAGAAAATAAAATATGTTTGTTGTTATCTTGGTTTAGAAAATATTGATATCCTGGGAATTCACATGGTGAATGGTGCCTAGACAGGACATCCTGTGGGAGACGTGGAGGTGTAGGAAAGAGTGGAGGTGTAGGAAAGAGTTGAGTTGTGCTCAAAAAGTGAGGCATACTTTTGATGGAGAGAGCAGACCTGGGGATTGGAGCATCTGAACAACACATGTTTTTCATCTTGCATGTCATCAGAATCACAGATATCAAATACGTAAACAACTTATTTACCCAGAGAAGCACAAACAACATATTCAAGGGGACGTCCTGAAAACCATATCTGCCCTCATTATCAACTCTCAGAGCAATGTTTGTTTCTACAAAGTAAAATCTCATGCTGGCATTGCTGGTAATGAATGTGCAGATGCTATCGCAAAATATCAAGCAAGCCAAGTCAATGATAATATGGCTGATACTGGGATCCCTAGCGCAGGCCCTGGCGGAAATCCTTTCTCTCATTTATTCTGGTTATCCAAGGAGTTAAAAAAAAGAACACAATGCTGGCACATCCACAGCTCCTACACCCAATCCTATACTCACCTACCTCCCCAATCTTCAAAACGCTCTCAAATCTCATATGCATACAAAACACCGTGTGTGACAGACTTGGATATGCCAACTCCAAAACAGGCTACAAGGGTTACAAGGGAAAAAAGGCCTCAGTCAAGACGTTTGACTGCTAGCCTGTTCATAAATACACATGAGATCATGAAGAAAAAAAGGAAGTTTGTTGTTATCCTGGTTTAGAAAAGTAATGATATCCTGGGAATTCACATGGTGAATGGTGCCTAGACAGGACATCCTGTGGGAGATGTGGAGGTGTAGGAAAGAGAAGTTGTGCTCAAAAAGTGAGGCATACTTTTGACGGAGAGAGCAGACCTGGGGATTGGAGCATCTGAACAACACATGTTTTTCATCTTGTATGTCATCAGAATCACAGATATCACAGACCGGAGAAGTACTATTGGACCAAGTAGCCCGTTCAACTCGGAGAGCGTGTACCCGCAGCCTGAATCTGGCAGTGTTGCGAATGACATGATGGGGAAGATCCAAGTACATGTATTTAGGCATTGTATAAGGTGGGTGAATGGCATGTGCATTTCTGACAGGGAGAGCGCACCATTGATGGTAAGTCAGCCGCTTACTGTTGCTTACTCTTGGATCAGGGGCTGTGAATTGGTTCCAATAGCCCAGGTGTCTAGATCTCAGGTCCACCACAAATTGACTGAGGTTCACAGGGTCACAAGCCATAATTTGACGTTTCATCAGATCCGAGTGAGCCAAACCATCCAACGCAGATAAGAGGTGGGACGTCCAACAAGAATCAGTCATGGAGCTAAGGCTGATGTCAGCATGGAGAACCTTTTTGAGGAGGAGACTGTTGCACTTAGTAAGCGAGTTGTAGAAGCGCATAGTGACACGGAACCAATTGAACTGAAAAGGTTCAATGCCACATTCTCGTAAAATGCTCCAAGATGGTGTTGTGGATTTCACTCCAAGAAGATTTCGCAAAACGTTCAGGATCCACTTCTGCAACAGGTTCTCCACTTCTGCGCCCTGCCGTAAGTAAGGAGTGGCCCAAATCTGGCTAGCATACATTCCTGCTGGGATAGCATACGTTTTCAAGAGCCAAATGAGCGCATGGAGCCGATTTGTAAGGTTGTGGTCGTGAGCAAAGGTTTTGACACGATAAGTCCCCGCCATGCATGGTTTCAGAGCAGCCTCAGCAGCAGTGGAAAGGTTGAGACGTTTGTCACAGACCATACCCAGATATTTAAAAGAATCAGTGTAGGGCAGGTTTTCACCATCATACAACAGTTGAGGAAGAGTGTCAGCTCTGGAATTGAAGCAGACGACCTCAGACTTTTTTGTGTTGACCGTCAGGCATTTTCTGGTTGCATAACCCTGCAACTTGTTTAACATGGCTTGCATGTGGGTGTGGTTGTTTGCAGTCAAAGCGAGGTCATCTGCATAAAGCATGTGAGAAACATGAAAATTTGGTAAGCCTGCCACCGCTCCTGTTTCCCCATTTGTGATGCAGCCAATGTCATTAACGTAGATTGAGAATAGGAGTGGTGACAGTGGGCACCCTTGTTTAACTCCATGCGTTGGCTGGACACTTGCCCGTTTATCTCCGTCAATAAGGATGTATTTGTCATCTCGGTAGAGGTCTTTAATGATGGAGATAAGCTGGCTGGGCATCTGGCATTTGTGTAAGTGTTCCCACAATCTGTCTCTGGGTATTGAGTCATATGCCTGTTTGAAATCAATAAAGGTGGCATATAAACGTGGGGAGCCTTGAGGTTGAAGTATCTGAGCTGCATGCTTCAGGTGCCTCAAAATAAAAAGTGGCTGTAAGGTGTTGCGGCCTGGGAAAAAGCCAAATTGACTGTCAGGAATAATGTTGTATTTTTCACACCAGTCTTGAACCATGGAGCGGAGGACATTTGTGTACAGGCGGTATAGTGTGTTACTGACTGCAAGCATCCGGTAGTTTGAAGGATGTGTCACAGCGCCCTTTTTGAATATTGGAGCAAGTTTGGCAGCTTTCCATGATGAGGGGATGCGAGCAGATTTGAGCATAAGCGTGAAGAGTTGTGAAATGTATGGAGCCAGCACATTGTGATGTTCAAGACCTCTGCCATGGCGTCTGGGGACAAGTTTGCACACATGTTTTATGAAAGAAGGTAGGACTGTGTCAAAGCCAGGTGAAGAGGAACTGCTCATGTTGGAAATGTGCTTAGAGACAAGGGAGGTCAGCTCAGCTTCCCCAGGCAGATCGAAAGGGTGCGGGCCTGTGCCCCCGAATGCTAAAACAGGCTACTACTCATATTATCAGAGTTTGTTACCGCATGTAGATAAGAAAACCAGCAATGCCTTTAGGAACATGTTCTGTATATCCACACCCATGAAACGCACCATCTTACAATATCGCACTGGCACCCTCTATAACCAAAAATATGTGGTTCGCTTCAAAAGGTCCACTAACCCACTATGCCCTCTCCCAGGCTGTCATCAATTAGACAGTGCACTCCACATGCTTTCAGGCTGCCAAAATCATATCATATCCAGCATGAAAACTGGACGCCACAATGTCGCTGGAAGAATGATCATCAAAGCTCTTAGCAAAAGCCCTTGGGGAGCAGGTTTGGTTAACATGGACATAGGGAGTGGTGATAAGTTGGTGCAGCACAACCTTCAAATCCCTGCATATACATCAAACAGAATTATACCCCCTTACCTCTTTCCAAGAAATTTTTCTAAGAGATGTCGACTCACCTCCAGCCGTCCTGATGCTATGTTGATTACTCCCTATAAAGCCAAACCCACTTCTTCTCCTTCTACCTCCTGCTCACACCATCATGCATTACGCAGCAGACACAACCCCACACTGAGGGCCACAACAGCCAACCGCGTGAGGCAAACCCACCGACTGAATGTAAACCAGCGGCATGTGCACTTGGTTGGAATCAAGTACTGTGAAGACACAAGGCCTGGACAGCAGTTGGAGGTGGCACAGCGGCAGCATGCAGACCTCTGCAAACTCATTAATGCAAAAGTTGTGACTCTCCACACCATCCTTTTGGGTGTTGGTGGGACCTGCTACACTGAGCACACCCTTAACCAGTTTAAACAACTGGGACTTCAATTTGACCACCAACACGCCAATAAACTCGCTCGCAAACTTCATGCCCATTCTGTCATGTATGCCAACAAGCTTGTTACCACTAGGCGTGCTATTGAAAGCAAGAATACTTCTTGCAGCCAGGTTATGGAGCCGGGTGCTTCCAATAACCCTCCAGATCCCCATTAGGATATTCTTTTTTGTAGTCTTTGTGGTGGAGGGGACTCACGGCTCTTTTGAGCCAATGTGTCTCCTTTTCCTTAATTGATGTAGGGAGAGTTCCGTCTGCCTTGTCACGACGAGAGTCTGCTGTGCCGAGAGTGTGCTGCAAGTTAGTTGAGTTAGTTGGACAGTGGTATTTATCCTTGTGGCAACACAGCCTCAGCTGTGTTGAGAGAGCTATACTTCACGTAGGAAATCGTAGTAACACCATCTTGTTCTTATCATCTTTGTAAACCCAGTCAAGCCCCTAATAAAGTAGCCCATGTGTGAGTAAGCTCACCTAGCCCTTGGAGGAGGAAGCCAGCAGTGCCACGCCAGTTAAGTGCATCAGTCCAGCATACGAAGTTCAGCCTAATTACCAATAGCGTTATCCTGCAAGCCAAGCAAGCAAGAGTCAAGCCGACTCTCCAGAATCTGCATCATATCTGTCAGTAGCTAGAATCTCCAACCAAACCTGCTTGTTGCTGTACGCCACAGCATCAACATCCTATCTTCTCTCAACACTATGGTCTGGTCATGGGATGTCAAGATACTGTTATGGCTGCGTCACTTTCTCAGCCTGACAGCCTACGTAGTTTTTCTTTTCTTATGAGTGTCAAGCTCAAGCTCTTTAAGGGGCTCCAGAGTGTGAGGGGTGTAGATGATCCTGCATCCACCTAACAAAATGGTATGGAGGGTGACTTGAATTGAGGCCCTTGAAAGATCGCAACAAAGGTCGCAATACTAGGCCCATAATTTCAGTTATTGTATCCTGGGCGGATGGTTGGATGGTGGCATGTATGCCTGCTTTTTTTAAGCAGGACCTTAAAAAAAGAAAAGGAAAAATTATGTAGGCAGTAAAAACACTCCCTACATCAATTAAGGAAAAGGAGACACATTGGCTCAAAGAGCCATGAGTCTCCCTCACCAGAGGATAAGAGGGAAGCTAGTGTGGGTCAGGTGGGTATCTGGAAGCATGCGGCCCTAGGGCACCAGAGTTATGTTGAGTGTTTTTGATTTCAATGGCACGTTTACTAGATGACTAGTAGTTAGAGCAAGTTGAGTCTTTCTAAATTACTTAGGGGACCTTTCCTTAATGCACGCAGCTGGACCTGGCTTGCATAGACTTTTTCTTTTCTTATAGTAAGCTTGCCTACGCATTTGTCATTTGTGTTATAGATACAGGCAGATTCACAGGATACCACTTCAGGCATTTGCACAGGCAATTTTATCTTCATCAGATGGGTCATGTTGCTGAGTTTCCTTCATGATGTCAACAATTCTAATGATGTTCTTATATTTCCCTGCATTACGCAGCAGACACAACCCCACAATGAGGACCTCATCAGCCATCCGCATGAGGTAACCCCACCAACTAAATGTAAACCAACGGCACGTGCACTTGGTTGGAATCAAGTACTGTGAAGACACAAGGCCTGGACAGCAGTTGGAGGTGGCACAGCGGCAGCATGCAAATCTTTGTATGAACATTTATACAAAAGTTGTGACTCTCCACACCATCCTTCTGGGTGTTGGTGGGACCTGCTGCACTGAGCACACCCTTAACCCGTTTAAACAACTGGGACTTGACCACCAACGCACCAATAAACTTGCTCGCAAACTTCATGCCCATTCTGTCATGTATGCCAACAAGCTTGCTACCACTAGGCGTGCTACTGAAAACAACTTGAAGATTACTTCTCGCAGCCAGGTCATGGAGCCGGGTGCTTCCAATAACCCTCCAGATCCCCATTAGAATCTTCTTTTTGTAGCTTCGTGGTGGAGGGGATTCAAGGCTTTTCTGAGCCAATGTGTCCCCTTTTCCTTAATTGATGTAGGGAGAGTTTCCTCGGCCTACATAATTTTTCTTTTTCTTCTCTTATATTGCCCTTGGTGAGGCCCTAGCTAGCTTGCTAGTTAGGGAACCTTCCTTAATGCACGCAGCTGGACCTGGCTTGCGTAGGCTTCCTTTTTCTTTTCTTTCACAATTCCATGCGTGTGTACGTAATATCTTTCTAGGTTCGAAGAGAAAAAAGACATTCATACGAATGGGGCGTTCAGTAGTTGAGAACCATGGAAAGTTGAAGGGGCTCTGGGGATTGCCTTCAAAACCTTGGTTGACATGATTGTCTAGGTCAGTTTCATTGGTCAGGGCTTCTACTGTTTGTTCCAGTCTTTCCTTCTCATATATGAAAAGCCTATATAGGCTTGTACATGGGCTTGAAGGCCAGGGTGGATCCGTAGCATCTTAGCAGCCTCCCAACGAGGATGCCAGTACACATGGATCCTTTTGTGTTCTTCAGAGAAAGTGTGTCTTTCCAACATTTAGGAGTGTGATAGGGGAGCACAGCTACCGTGGTGACCTCAACGCATCAACGATATTTCTTGGGGAATTGAAGGAACATGCACTGGCACACCCAATTTCCATGTTTCCAATCTTCATTTGCTGATGATTTGTGTCTCACATCCAATTCTCTGAACAATCTTCAAACCATGCTGCACCATCTCATGGCTTATTTTCTCTCTAGAAAGAAAAGAAAAACTATGCAGGCAGAGGAAACACTCCCTACATCAATAAAGGAAAGGAGACGCATTGGCTCAGAAGAGCCGTGAGTTCCCTCCACCACGGCACACTGTAGACAATTTTCCCTTATCATCCTTGTGACAACAACAGCAAAAAACGTACCTAGCATCACTGATGTGCTCTCCCAACCAAGAAAGTGCTTGTCTCATATTCCCCTTACATTCCATCCAAATACCCAAGCACGTGGTACACAGCGTGGCCCAGTTTTGTCTGTGTGTCCAAACTCTCAAAGTTGAGCGTCTGTCCTTCCTGTGATCTTTGTGACGGCCAAGATGATGCGCATGATATTTTCAAATGCACTCACCCCCAGGTCTGTTCTCTTCGGCTCAAGTATGCTTCCTTGTTCTCTAACCCTCTCCTCCCTCTCTCCCACCCTTCTTCTTAGATGGCTCCTTACCTCAAGCAGGCTGCCTGCCATCCACAATGTACAAAGAAAAAAGAAAAGAAAAACTACGTAGACAGAGAAACTCTTCCCATATCAATAAAGGAAAAAAGAAAAAGAAAAGTCTACGCTAGCCAAAAGGCCGCGTGCATTAAGGAAAGGTTCCCCAACTAGCAAGCTAGAAAGGGTCTCACCAAAGGGCCCTCAAACCTAAACTAGACACAGCTAGCCTAGGAGAAAGCCAGAAACAGAGTTAATGGGGATCTGGAGGGTTGTCCGCCATGCTCCTGGACGCCCGGACTCTCCTTCTCCTGCTCTCCACTGCCATGCGCCCAGCAACCCCACCCCTAGAAGTCCCCTGAAAATGAAGTGCATACCTTACGTTAATAATAGTTGTTTGCCTTTGGATAGCATGGCAACTTAACTTGGATGCTAGTGACTTAGCCTTTTGCCAGGTTAAACCCGAGTTGATAAGAGTTTTGATGGTGTAGTCATTATAGATAGTGCCTGCAATATCAACTAAGATGGTGTGTAAGGTCACATTGTTGTTCCTGTTTGGGTTCCTCAAGCTGCGAGTTTTGAGCCTGGTTATGGTGTTGGTATGCTGGGCAGATGCAGCTTCCAGAGTGGGAAAGGGGTTCGTATCAGGGCAGAGTTTAAATTCAACAAGATGAATGTCCCTGTCTTGAGGAAGGATCTTAGTAGGATCAATGTGTGAGGGTTGGCCTGGGATGGAGCACACAAAGCCAACATCAGGGCGGCTCTGGTGCCGGGCAGAGGAGCCAGTACCAGTAGGGAAAAACTAGTCAAGGATAGTTTGATAGATGTTTTCAGGGACTTGTATGCCCTGCTGGAAGAGTCTCTCATTTTGGCAGGTATCCATACCAATAAGGGATGAGCCATATCTGCCTTTGCTGAGAGCTTAAACGCAGGAGCTAAGGCCAACATGGTGCCTTTCAGTGTGCATCCCATTCATTATTGGGTGAATGCATCTAATGGGAATGTGATTAATGCTGTCCATTTCGTTGCATAATGGGCAGCGTGCAGAGGTGGAAGACAATTTGAATCTGATGGCATGTTTCTGGGTGTAAACTGTTCCTTTGCGGTATTTCAATACATTAATCTGATGTTTAAGGGCGATCTTTGGATTGTTCCAAAAAGAGTTGCTGATTTCTTTGTTGGCAAGTTGAGAGGGTGGGTTATGAGATTCTGGACTGACAGTGGTGCTTAGGGAAGTGGGCCGTATGGTGTAGTTTAGCCTCTGCCAGCTATTGTAGCAGTAGCCAGAGGTATCAGCGGAGCCAAGCTTGTGCCTATTGTGCATGTATGTTTTTAGGTTGTCTGTCAGGTTAGTGAGGTAGTGAGTCGGAGTAGTGTGGGAGTTATGTGGGTCACCATTGCGCCCATGTGAGGACTTCAATGTGAGCCAGTAAAACCTATGGAAGGGATCCCTGGCATCTGGAAGTGCAATGATCGTGGTGTCCGTTAGTGCTGCAGCGCGTGCGCAGGCGTCAGCCCCCTCATTACCAATAATACCAGAGTGCGCTTGAACCTTATAGAAATGTATAGGGTGCGGGGAGTGCTCTAATAGATTTGAGGTGGCTTGGATGACTTCTGCATGGAGGTGGGTCCTCATGCGCAGTGGGTTAAAGGTCTGTTTAGATATCTGGGAGAGGCAGGATGCACTAACAGAGGCTATGTTAGCGTGTCCTTATTGGAGAGCTACAAGAATGCCTGCTAGTTCTGCTCTGTTGATAGTGTTTGTGGGTCCATGTCCATTGGGATTTATGTGCAATTGTAGCTGTAGGGATGATTGAGTAGGGTCTCTGCTCGGCTTGTAAACACCTGAGCCAACAAATGGTGGAGTCATCTTTGGGTTTAATGACACTGCCGTCTGTGTAGGTGATTTTTCTCCAGTTCTTGATTTTAGATGTGAACGTCTTCTTGCAGGTGGCAGGATTGAAAGCTGCCCTTGCCTGAGAGCACCTGTGTGAGCAGGAATGGGTGTCGTGGGGAGGGGATTGAAATTTCTTCCTCCAGTTGTTTGATGCTAGGCGTTGATGGGTATGCAGTGGTATGGCAGGTTTTGGAGGTTGTAGGGGTAGCCAGTGTGCTTCTTGTGGTACGCCTTGCTTGAGAAGCTGAAGCCAGTCCTTGTTGGCATTATCTAGCGCCTCTCTGGCATGTAGGCTCCAGACGGCAATGAGTTGCATGGGGTAAGAAGGTTGGGCAGGGTTAGGTATGGTGTTGGACCAGTGTTGGGGTGCCTGGAATTGGATTTTACCAGCAGGGAATTTAGCTAGCACTTGCACAAGACCTGGGCAGTGATTCAGCCAGCTCATGTAGGCGTTGCAACTGAATCCTCTCCAGTGAGGCAAGAGCATGAAGGTGGCAACTGGTTCGTTGGTTTGGAGGGAGGAGTGTACTGCGTGGCGCAGGAGGTGGAACATAATTCTGTCATCATGAGGAGGATGGCAGAAGGAGTAGCCACAATAGCGTATAGAAAAGGCATCAGTGCATGCCCCAAAGACCTGGTCTTGGTAGCTTGTGCTGAAGTAGGTGTTGTAGGTGCAGTCAAATTCAACAGGGTTGGAGAACCTTTCTTTGGAGGCCATGCACCATTTACGCAGGGCTGATCGAATGTGGGGAGGTGTGATCAGTATATTGGAATTGTGAGCCTCTATGCTTTTAGTAGAAAGTTGCTTTTCTTGAGCCTTCTGGCGTGATAGAAGGCCCATAACTTCTGTTGCTGTGTCCTGGACGGGTGGCTGGATGGTGGTGTGCATGCCTGCCTTCTTGGCTGCTTCGTATGCTTCATGCAAGGTTTGGAGCCTTCCTATAGTGAGCATGCCAACGCATTTGCCATTTGTGTTATAGATACAGGCAGATTCACAGGTGAACACTTCAGGCATTTGTGCAGGTACTGCAGTCTCATTGGATGTGTCCCGTTGTCAGGGTTCTTTCATGAGATCAACAGTTCTGACGATAATCTCACATTGCCATGTTAGCATGATATCTGTCTGGGGGTTGGTAGGTTGGAGGTCAAAAATGACATTCTTGTGAATGGCGCATCCAGTAGTTGAGAGCCATGGAGAGTTGAAGAGGCTCTGGGGGATGTCTTCGAAGCCTTGTTTCACAAGATTGTCAAGGACGCTTTTTTAATAAAGGAAAAGGACTCCTTTTTCTCGGATACACATTGGCTCATAAGACCATGTACAATCTTTTGACATGTTCTATTTCACGAATTGGAACAACAGCAACAAGCCGTATCCTTTCTTACATGTCCTTTTTTCTTTCTAATGAAGAGGCTAGCTGCCAGTCGTTTCGATTGGAGGCCTTCTTTTTCCTCTAACCTGATAGGGGAGCACAGTACAGGGCAGTCCCAGTGCTTATCAGGCCGGCTTTGTATATATGATATAATGCTTTCTGATCAGGTGGAAAGATATGAAAAGGAAAGAAAAGACTACGCCAGCCAAAAGGCCGCGTGCATTAAGGAAAGGTTCCCTGACAAGCAAGCTAGAAAGGGTCTCACCAAAGGGCCCTCAAGCCTAAACTAGACACAGCTAGCATAGGAGAAAGCCAGAAACAGAGCTCATGGACAGATGTGATCTATGTGTATGAGACTCATACGTCCACATATGGTCGCATGCAACAAGCACAGATCCAACACGGCAAAGGGTCTAGAAATTTGTGGCTCCTTGAGCCAATGTGTGCTCCTATTCCTTAATCAATGTAGGAAGTGTCCTCACTGGCCACGTCGTTTTCTAATCTCTTTTTCCTGAGTTACCTGACTCTAAAGAACTCGTCATCAAAGGCCTGCTAGCAGAAATAAAGGGCTTATTAAGGCCTAAAGCTCAAATTCAGCTGTGGGCTTCTGAAGCAGCGCAACTGCGTGTCTTTCTCAGGGCTCTATAGCAGGCACGCCGGCGGCAACTCACAGAAGATCAGCTCAGCTACTCGCGTTGGATACCCCCATCAACTGAGTGCAAACTAGCAGCCCGTGCACTTGATCGAAATTAATTATTGATACAAGGCCTGGGCAACAGATGGAGGTGGCACAGTGGCAACATGCAGATCTAAGCAATAATATAAACGTGAAAGCTGTGACGTTACATACCATCCTCCTGGGCGTTGGTTGGGCTTGTTATAATGAACACAAATTATGGCCTTGATCATCAACAATCGGGCAAGCTTGTGCGTAAAGCCCATGCACATTCTGAAAGGTATGTCCACAAACTTGTAACCACACACGATGGAAAACAAAAACACTCCTCACAAACAGGTTCTGGAGCTGGGTGCCTCTAGCAACCCTCCAGATCTCCACTAGATCTATTTGTTTCTACTTTGTGGTGGAGGGGACTAACGCCTCTTTCTGAGCCAATGTGTCTTCTTTTCCTTTATTCATGTAGCTACATGAATACACCCTACATGGATATACCCTAGGGTTTCCTCTGCCCAGTTTTTTCTTTTCTTCCTTCAGGGCAGCGCAAGCTGACCAGGCGGCTGTGCCACAGTGTACGCATGCATCAAGCATGCAGGCCTAGGCAGGCCTGCATACATGGCCACACCCAATTCCACCGGGTTCCATGCTGCATTCACGCCCCGGTGCAGCTGGTACGCCGGCGGTGCTTTTTTCACCCTGGCGTTCCGTTCCTGCACGGAAGGCCTGCAACATGTCCCTCACTTCTCCTCCTTCCGCCATCGCCGGTGTCCCCCCCTGCAGGTCCACCAGCTGGTCCACCGTCCCTTGTTGGAGAACCTCGACCCTGCCCCATGCTGGTGCTCGCCTCCCCTGCCTGCTGCTGCTGTAGCTGCTTGAAATAACGAGCCTTGCAGGCAGGGCACTTACACAGCTGCTTGGCTTCTACGGCTAATGGGCTAAGTAAAGTGCCTGCGTGCTGGAAGGTTGCCAAGTTGAGCCCCATTCACAAAAAAGGGGAAGTGCTGAAACCTGGGAATCATAGGATGATTGCGGTTAGCGGTGTAATGTATAGGATTTATGCTAATGTGCTGAAAAATCTGGTGACAGATTGGTGTATGAAAAAGGGAAAGATTCCGGACACGCAGTTTGGCTTCTTTCCAGGAAGGAGCACTCTGCATCCTCTGTTCATTCTGAGGCACCTCAAGCATGCTGCGAAAAAATTGAAGCCACGGAATTCTTCCAGATTGCACGTTGCTTTCATTGACTTTTCTCAAGCTTATGACACCGTGCCCAGACAGCAGCTTTGGTCTCACTTGCAGCGCAATGCAATGCCGACTCCTCTGCTCAGTGTGATCAGAGACATGTATGATAATGATGAGTACATTCTAATGGATGGTGAGAAAAGGGCGCGCGTGCAGCCATCGAACGGTGTTAAGCAAGGTTGTCCTTTGTCCCCCCTTCTTTTCTCTCTGTACATCAATGATATGGGCAGAGAGATAAGTGAGGGCATTGAGGGTGCTGTGACTGGTGATAGAGTGAATGGTGTGTCCCACATGATGTACGCTGATGACCTTGGATTAACTACGAATGACCCTGGTGAAATGCAGAAGATGCTGGACAGACTCCGTGTGTATGCTCAGAGAAAAGGGTTGACTGTAAACACAGCTAAGTCTGAGGTGGTGCACTTCAACAGTACGTCTGTCTCTCCTCTGCAGAATCCTTTTACGTATGATGGAGTGGTCCTTCCAGAGAAGGACAGGTTCAAATATTTGGGAGTGCTGTTGGATAAAAAGATGGATTTTAAGGTAGCTGAGGAGCATGCGGTGCGGCCTTATATGGCTGCACAGAGAAGGATTTCGGAGTTTGCCAAGGGTCATGACCTGAAAAACAGGCCTCATGCTATGCTCTGGTTATCTAAGGTGTATGGCATTCCTGCTGGGATGTATGCGTGCCAGGTGTGGGGAACTCATTACTTGAGAGAAGGCAGTGAGTTTGATAGTCAATTGCAGAAAAGACATCTGTGTTCCTTGAGGCGCATTCTTGGAGTAAAGAACAGTACTACAAATTGGCCGGTGTTGAGAGAGTGTGGCCAGGAGCCTCTGCAGTTCTTCTGGTTCCGTGCCTCCATCAAGTTTTTTAATAGCATGCTTGACTCCAATAGTGAAGTCTTGCGTCGTGTGCTGAGGGCTGATTTAAGTCTGGCTTCTTTTGATTCCTCTTGCTGGGCTGCTGAAGTCTCTAATGCTTTTGGTGGGATGCGGAATGGTGATTCGTTCAAACAGAACATGCTGAGAGCTGAGAAAATCCCCATGCAAGAGTTCATTGGTGATTTGCGATACAGACAGCAGAAAGTGTGGAGAGGGGCCGATGTTTTTTGTCCTCGTGCAGTTAACAAGAAGGTAGTGACGTACCATAAGTGGTGTGGGAATTCTGAGAGTGGTCCCAGAGGTGCTCTTTTTTGTATCCCCTCGTATCTGTTCAAGGATTTGGACAAGCATGTTTTGAGAAACATTAGCAGATTTAGATTGCGTGCTCATCACTTGAGAGTGGAGTCTGGTAAATGGCTTGGGGGTTCAAGTATCTGTGATAAGTGTGAGTGTGGGGAAGTCCAGGATGAAAAACATGTGCTTTTCTTTTGCAAATGTACTGAGGTGCGTGAGCTACGCACAAGATACAAGGACCTTTTTGAGGAGATGTTTAAGACTTTGCGTGTGTTTGCTCCGCCCTCAAACGCTGACTTTATTCCATTCTTGGCTTGCCATCATACTATCACTGATTCTGAAATCAATGCTTTCCTAAACCAAGACTCATACAGACTTGTTAGATTTGTGTCAGACTTGGTCTCAATTTTTGATACTGGTTGAGCTTGTTTCACCAGCTGCCATCAGCCAGAGTCTCGGGCTGTAGGCCACCATTGTAAACCCTTGTAAACCCTTACGGCTAATGGGTTCGGTGGTCCGATACGTACGGCTTCTCCGTGTCAGCCCCAGTGGCTGCCCCACAACGGCCACAGCACTTGGTTGTCCTGTACTCATTTGCGGGTGGACAAGACAAGGCTACACGGGATGATGCTACTTCCCATGCCTGTGATCTATGTGATGCCCAAGATGATGTGCAGGATGAGCAACACGTCCTTTTCAAATGCACTCATTCCCATGTTTGTTCCCTTCGGCTTAAATATGCTCCCTTGTTTTCTGGTCCTCTCCTCTCTTAATCTCACTCTTCCAATAGCGTGGCTCCCTACGTACCTGGCAATCACCATGTACAGTCTTATCATATATCTTCTTTCTTTAATCAAAACCATAACAAGCTTTTTCCTTTTCTACATGAATTATTGCTTTTTTATGAGCAGGCTAGCAGTCAACCGTTTTGACTGTAGGCCTTCTTTTTCCTGTAACCTGTAACCTGCCTGCAAGGCTTGGAATTCCAAGTAGCAGCAGCAGCAGCAGACAGGGGAGACGAGTACCAGCATAGGGCAAGGTCGAGGTGATCCAACATGAGCTCAGGGAGGGGAGCACCAGCAAGGGGTAGTGGAGCAGGGGGGGGGGGGGAGGGACCTGTGATGGAGGAAGGAGGAGAAGGGACCATGCTGCAGGTCTTAGTGCAAATAACGCCAGTGTGAGTAAAAGACAGCCGGCGTACCAGCTGCGCCGGGCGTGAATGCAGCATGGAGGCACCTGCCTAGCGCAATTTTATTGATAACTCTTTTCTCGGATTGTTGCCCCCTTGAAAAATCTTACGAGGAGGGATGAGCCATATATTTAGTCTTTACAATGCCAGGAAGCATTTGAAAAAGTTAAATAGGCTTTGACTCATGCCCCTGTGCTAGCATGAAAGGTTTAGGTGCAGTGCATGCAAGAGGGCAAACCTTTGGCCTTTGGGAGTTGCAAGCTAGCACACCCTGAAGTCAACTACACCACTGGTGAGCAGGAATTGCTAGCTGCGGTTCATGCTTTCAGAATATGGCGTTGTCACATGGAAGCACCATTGCTTTTACAGTTATTACGGATCTTTATCCACTAACAAGGGTTACAAAGGAAAAAGGCCTCAGTCAAGACGTTTGACTGCTAGCCTGTTCATAAATGTACATGAGGTCATGGAGGAAAAAAGGAAGTTTGTTGTTGTCCTGGTTTAGAAAAATAATGATTTCCTGGGAATTCACATGGTGCATGGTACCTAGACAGGGCATCCTGTGGGAGACATACAGATGTAGACAAGAGAAGCTGTGCTTAAAAAGTCAGACTTTTGACGGAGAGAGCAGACCTGGGGATTGGAACATCTGAACAGCACATGCTTTTCATCTTGTACGTCATCGGAATCACAGATATCACAGACCACTAACTCATTATCCAACTCATCTCAATACACAACCTAACTAGTCAAGAAGGGGAACACAGTGGGTTGGATATTTACTGCTGTTTAAATTCAGCTGTCTGTACAAGCCAGGCAAGGACATCACGGCAGTTGATGCACTCAGCAGGAATCCACTTGACAATCCTAGTTAAAAGGATTGAGGTGGGCATGCAAATGACCTTGGGCTTTGGCTCAAACAGTGCCATACATTTTACCAGGATCATAACTGTCTTCATCTTGCATTCATATTGTGTGGCAACTTGGCCCTTCTTTTTGGGTTCGGTCAAGCTGCCATTACCATGCTTCTGACAGGTGATATGGGATCCATACCTTTTTAACCCAGACCAAGGATGTAATCCAGAAAACGTGTGTGTATGCGTGTGTGTGTGTGCGCGCGTGTGTGTGCGTGCGTGCATGCGTGTGTGTATGTGTGTGTGATCCTTGGCAATCCTCCTGCCTGCAGCATGAAGGTATGCTGATGCATGCTTGAGTCTATTTCAGGAATGACGCGCTGCGCATTTCATGATCCAGGGCATTGACCTCCATTCATTGTACCCGTGCAAAATTTTATTTTTCAATGGGTTTGAAGCTAGGAAAACTTGTTGTTTAGGAAACAACTTGCATAAACTGCAGTAGGATCATGCAAGCACTGATACAGGCTACAAAAATAACGCAACTCTGTTACAAAGTTTGTACAAAGTTTGGAACACCATACTCATGTACTTTCTAAGGAATTTCTCAGAAGCAGGCGTCAGAAGGCATGCATGGCACACAGCTACTGAGCATGCCGGCATAACTAGTCAAATTATCACACATCTGAGGCTAAAAAAATTCCCAAGTGTTACAGTCAGCCCCGCTGATCATTTCAATGTACAAGACAACTCAAGGACCTGACTCTCCTTCTTTTTTCCCCATCTGCAATCCCAAAGACAGATAGTTCCCAGCCTCACACTCAGTGCTGCTGCTCCTCCTGCTGCTGTCGCCGCTGCTGCTGGTGCTCTTCTTGCTGCTGTCGCTGCTGCTTCTCCTGCTGTCGCTGTTCTCTGACGCGGTTTACGCGTCCTAAGAAACCCTCACACTACATGCATTAATCGTGCAGGGTATGGTGATGGGTGCATTTACTCATGCTTAGCAAGTAACATCTTAACCATCAATCCGTGGTTAAAGCAAAATTTAAAGAGTTGCATGGACATTCCTGGACAGGTGCACTGCAGTAACAAAGGATGGAACAAGCTCCAGCAGAGCTGACCATGAACAGCAAAACAAACAAGGCTTACATGAATAGAACCATGTGGCTTCTCCAGGCTCGCACAGCACTCAATCAGGTTGTTTATTGCCCTTCCACAGACTTGCTGGTTGTATGTGTGCCGCTCCAGACAATCCTGAAAAGTTGATGGGTTAAGAGCTTGCGATGTATGCGAAAAGAAAGTAAATTGCACGATGATCAGTAAAATCAAATACCTGAATGGCGCAAGCGAAAGGTTTGCATCCATATTTTGGTGCAACCTACACGTAGCAGAAGTGAGCAAAGGTGAGTTGAGTGAGATGACCATTTTTATGCAGACTCCCAACACATGCTTAAGCAAGCAACTACCCACGCTCTCTATCTCTCCATTGCAGGCATTGACCCACGGCCCCTTTGCGCGCTGATGGTTGTCTGGTGATGTGGTCCCAACGCCCGACATCGCCGTGTGCCCTAGGAAGCCATGATGCCTGAAAATATCTACTGTGAATCACAGCCTCAAGTGGGCTTATACCTGAACATCCAATGAAAGGATGTTAAACTGTGATTTTATCATTGGTGGTTGAATTTAGTGGGCTGACCGAGTTTGTTCCACTTGTTGTTGGTTGGGAAAACATTCAGGATTTCACATTCAGGCCAAATTTGATCGAATGAATATGTTTTTGAATATGAAATATGTATACATATGACAAATGCCTTCGCACAATGACAGCGATAAATATATCCTGAGAAGTGTCCTCGTGCTTCGATGATAAATTCAAATCTAAATTCATGTTATTTGATGAAGGTCTTCTATACACCAATGGGTGTCACCGGGACTATTTTGGGGGTTCAGCATTTTCAACGTTTTCAGAGTTTAGGACAAAACTTTGATATATCATATATATAAGGGTATATACATATTACCCTTCCCATGAGCACATTTGAAACGATTGCTTTTGCAACATGTGTTGCAGTCTACAGTCCATCAAATATCCATCAAGTGCTCTGAGCAGTCATCTGATTCAGCAACTTCAAAAATTCTGAGCATAATCAGCCTGAAATTGCCCAATTTGTATTGGAATAGTGTGCGGAACTGACTGCCTGGACAATCGGGGGGACCTTGACCGGGGGGATCTCCCTAACCCTAATTATAAACCCTAACCCCTACCCTAAATCTAAACCAACCCTAACCCCTAATTATAAACCCTAACCCTAACCCCTACCCTAAATCTAAACCAACCCTAAACCTAGCCCTAAACGTCGGGGGGGGGGGGGCCCTAAAAGTGGGTGGAGCTCCTCAAGGGTCCTAAAAGCAAACTAGGGTTCAGTCCCTCCGTCAAAGCCCCCCCTTTATTATTATCATTATCAATATCATTATCATTATCATTATTACCATTATTATTATTATTATTATTATTATTATTATTATTATTATTATTATTATTATTATTATTATTATTATTATTATTATTATTATTATTATTATTATAATAAAGACCACACACTTCAGTCTTGCATTTGCAGAAACATTACCTAAACCCTGAACAAAATCTATCTCGTACTAATTCATCAAACATCAGGTCGCAACAAACATGATATGTACCTTTAAGTCCGAGTTTTATGAGTTGAGCATTTTTTGGCCAGGTCTGGTAACAGGCCTAAATGATCCTGCTCAGCTGCCCTTGTAGGCGGATATATTGTAACCTTGTCAGAAATGCACACGCCATCCACCTAAATACATGTACTTGGATCTTTTCCATCACGTTCTTCACAACACTGCTGGCTGCGGGTAAAAAAAGGGTAAAAGGTACAACTTGAAGTCTGCACTGGACAGCAATCAGCGTGCATTTAGGAAAGACCCAACAGTCAGCGCTGAAACTGACAGTGAGTCCCACCTACTAAAAGCATAGCTACAAGCAACCAAGCTAATATTAATGTGGGTCCGGCGGATTGTCAGCCATTCGTCCAGTTTTTCGTCTGGCTCTCCTGCAAGCAGCTCGTTTCACAAACCCCCTCCCCCGATCCCCCAATACTTAAGTTGCTGAAATGGATGGCACGTTTGGTGTTGTCAATTTTGTTTAGGTTTTGGCAGCATGAAGGTGAAATTGGCTGCGGGTTGGCGCTCTTCAATTTGAACAAGCTATTTGGCCCAATAATACATCTCCGGTTCTGTGATATCTGTGATTCCGTCATATAAGATAAAAACATGTGCTGTTCAGATGCTCCAATCCCCAGGTCTGCTCTCTCTGTCAAAAGCATGCCTCACTTTTTGAGCACACCTTCTCCTTTCTACATTTTCATGTCTCCCACAGGATGCCCTATCTAAGTACCACTGGTACCGTGTATTCACCATATGAATTCTTAGGATATTAATGTTGTCTAAACCAGGATAACAACGAACTTCCTTTTTTCCTTCATGACCTCATGTGCATTATGAACAGGCTAGCTGTCAAACGCCTTTACTGCCACTGGGGCCTCTTTCCCTTGTAAACCTACCCTAGCAACCAGGCTGATGTCCTAGGACTAGCCAAGTTTGTATCTGCATGCCTGAAATGCTGCGACTGAGCTTTTTAGTATTGCTTTGTATATTAGACTAGAATCACAGGTCTTCCCCAAACTGTGACCTTTGTGAGGCTGATGATGATGCCCAGGATGAACAAACACGTCCTCTTTCATTGCACACATCCCCAGGTGGAAAGGAAAAGGGAAAAGGAAAAGCTTCGCCAAGGGTGGAGCAGAACTTAGATTTCATTTTCTCTTGCTAGCCGGAAATATCTTTGCTTCCTTATGCCCGTGGTCCCACCTCTTATCTGCGCTGGATGGTTTGGCTCACTCGGATCTGATGAAACGTCAAATTATGGCTTGTGACCCTGTGAACCTCAGTCAATTTGTGGTGGACCTGAGATCTAGACACCTGGGCTATTGGAACCAATTCATAGCCCCTGATCCAAGAGTAAGCAACAGTAAGCGGCTGACTTACCATCAATGGTGCGCTCTCCCTGTCGGAAATGCACATGCCATTCACCCACCTTATACAATGCCTAAATACTTGGATCTTCCCCATCATGTCCTTCGCAACACTGCCAGATTCAGGCTGCGGGTACACGCTCTCCGAGTTGAACGGGCTACTTGGTCCAATAGTACTTCTCCGGTCTGTGATATCTGTGATTCTGATGACATACAAGATGAAAAACATGTGTCGTTCAGATGCTCCAATCCCCAGGTCTGCTCTCTCCGTCAAAAGTATGCCTCACTTTTTGAGCACAACATCTCTTTCCTACACCTCCACGTCTCCCACAGGATGCCCTGTCTAGACACCATTCACCGTGTGAATTCCCAGGATATCAATATTTTTCTTAACCAGGACAACAATAAACTTCCTTTTTTCTTCATGACCTCATGTGTATTTATGAACAGGCTAGCAGTCAAACGTCTTGACTGAGGCCTTTTTTCCCTTGTAACCCTTGTAACCCTTATTAGCCAAACAGTCTGGCTAAAGGTTCTCCCTGTGTAATCCAATCTAATCTGTGTTATTAGCTAGCAGTGCCGAGCGGACATTAATGCCTATCATCCCACCGTAGCTGGTCATAAGATGTCAAGACTCTGGCTGCATCACCTCAGTTTGAGAGAGCAGCCATACTTTCTGGCTTTTCAGTTTGGTTACAGGCACCTCGTGCTACAGCTAAGCTGCCCTTGTAGGCAGGTATAGCTATGTAACCCTAACCTATCCATACTTTCTGGGCTGAACGCACAATCCCCCATGAGTAACCTGAATGTGTCTGCTTTTTTGAACCAGAACAACAACAAACCTCCTTATGTCCTCCATGCTCTGGCTGACTAAAGCATATGCTCTCCCTGCTAGCATGTATGCATGCCAGATTTGGGGCACTAAACTTATGAAAAAAAGGAGCTGAAATGGACTGTCCTTTGCAAACTGTGCACCTGTGCTTATTGAAGCGTATCCTTGGGGTAAAGCGCACCACTCCTTATTGGTCTGTACTGCGCGAGTGTGGGCATGAACCTTTACAGTTCTATTGGTTTTGTGCAGCAGTTAGGTTTTACAATGCTTTAATGCGCAGCAACAGCACTACACTCAGTAAGGTACTGCAAGCAGATGTTGAAATGAGCAGTCTTTCCCATGAATGCTGGACCTCAGAAATTTTGGCTGCCTGCACAGGCTTGGACAGGTGCAAGGTGTTTACTCATTGTGTTCGGTCAGGGCAGCCTATAGTCATGAGGGAGTTTGTTGTTGATCTGAGAAGAAGGCTGCGAGGTGTGTGGAATGCTGATGCCTTGGCAGAACATGGTGATAACACGAACAAATTAGCCAAGTATCATCACTGGATGCACTTCCTTTGAGACCCTTGTCTGTTTATGGTGCGCCCTTTCTGTCCCCAGGTATTTGCATTTTGATTTGGGCAAGTGCACGCTAAGAAACATAGCACATTTTCGCTTACATGCTCATATTTTATGAGTTGAGACATCACTTTGGCAGGAGCACACATCAACTTGTGATAGGTGTGACCAAGGAGGACTCCAAGATGAAAAGCAGGCGGTGTTCCTTTGTTCTTCCGCTTCTGTGCGTTCTCTTAGAAGGACTTATGCACAGTTTTTTTCTGACTTCCCCTCTTCTCATAGCATTTTCCTTGTCAGGCTGAGAAAGTGACGCAGTCATAACAGTGTCTTGACATCCCATGACCAGACCGGTGTTGAGAGAAGAAAAGGATGTTGATGCTGTGGCGCACAACAACAAGCGGTTCGGCTGGAGATTCTAGCTACTGACAGATATGATGCAGATTCTGGAAAGTAGGCTTGGCTCTTGCTTGCTTGGCTTGCTGGATGATGCTATTGGTAATTAGGCTGAGCTTCGTATGCTGGACTGATGCACTTAACTGGCGTGGCACTGATGGCTTCCTCCTCCAAAGGCCAGGTGAGCTTACTCACACATGGGCTACTTTATTAGGGGCTTGACTGGGTTTGCAAAGATGATAAGAACAAGATGGTGTTATTACGAGTTCCTACGTGAAGTATAGCTTTCTCAACACAGCCTCAGCTGTGTTGCCACAAGGATAAATACCACTGTCCAACTAACTCAACTAACTTGCAGCACACTCTCGGCACAGCAGACTCTCGTCGTGACATACTGGACGATTCAGGCACTTTCTACTATTATCAAGCTAGCTCTGAGGATGCTATTCATTTCTTGCAGAAGCAAACTAATGAGACTTATCGTGTTATTTCCGATCTCATGGATATTTTTTGTGCTGTTGGAACAGCTAAGCAGACCGAGCAGCCAATCTACCTGGCTGAAGGTCAAACCCCATTGTAACTTGTAACTTATGTCCTTCATGAATTGATTGCCTTTTATGAGTAGGCTAGGAGCCGCACTTCTTGACTGAAGGCCTTATCCTTGTAACCTTAGATCTTTTTAAACCATCACAAAGGAATGAGCACACACAGAACCTACAACTGAAGATCTCCAACACACGTGAGGTGCCAGTGCTGAACTTACGCTTGATGATACAATGAATGGGATGGTTAACAGAACAGAGGACGTGGTGTGTGCATGGATGAGAGAGGTAACAATCATGTTGACGCTTGCCTGTATACAGAGAATGCTTTCACTCACATACAGCAGTGCTTCCCCTGTGTGAAGAGCAAACATTATTCTACCTTGGCTACGCGGTGCTCTGGTTCCAAGGCACGGAAAAAGAGTCAAAATACACTGCTTCGAGAACAAGTCCTTGTTTCTAGCTGTGCTTGCTGCTGGGGGGTTGAAACGACTAGGGGAGCGCCTGCATGTTTTGACAATCTGCTTTTCAAGGTGTTTTAATCAACAACTTACAGTCTAAGCCAGGCAAGTGCTGGTTCAAAGCTTTTCTAGCAGCAGGGCCCGCAGCAAGAGGGTGATGAGTCAGACCATGTTTGATGTTCCTAACCCTCTCATTGTGCATGTGCTGCTCCTCCTTCCGTCAATTTTATTTATACTTATTTGCCCCCCTCGTTCTTGGCATGCTCAGTCACTGAGTGTGACAGGCCGTGCTTCTTCCTTAAGTTACCACACGAACACACATATGTAACATATGATATGTTGCTCTTCTCCCTTTTTATGTTGCAGACGGTTGGTCCTGGCAAACTCCTGATGTTTATTCACTGTTGCTTTGTCATACAAACACCAGTGGAAAATTTTCCCCTTGTTCTTGGCAAGGTTTTTTTTTGTACACTTACATGCATGGGCTACACAAACACTCCTTAACATTTTATAATACAGTCTTTCATATGAGCAGCCTAGCAGTCGCACTTCTTGACTGATGGCTTAATTTGTAAAACCTTAAACCATCACATACTTTTGTCCAGCTTCCAAACAATGATTTTATTACTCTCTTGGCGAGCTTTCGCATTATGACTGATTTCGAGGTCAATGCTTTCCGAAATCAAGACTCATACAAGTTTTCAAAATTTTTGTCAGAGTTGATTTCAATTTTTGATGCTGGATGAGAAGGTTTCACCAGGCTGTAGGCCAACCCCTTGTAACCCTTATCCTCGTAAACCTTGTAACCTGAACCAATTTTCCCCCTAATTCGGTTTTATTTGCTCAATAAGCTGAGCAGCCACTTACTGGCTGAAGATTGGATTCCAATTGTAAACCTTGTAACATGAACCTACTCTCTCTCTGCTGGATTAAGTTAGCTGAAGGTGCTCACGGGCAATTGGTGCCATTCGCATATGCAGGTGCTTCCCTAAACCTGAGTGTGAGGTAGTGTGGTCCCCTTCCAAGAGGGTAGCTGTAACGATGCTTGGGCTCATGTGTAATTTGTCAGGTAAGAACCCAAATGCGAGCCACATGAACCAACTGACAACCTCCTTACATGAGTGAGCGTTCACCAAAAAGGACAGTTGATTAGTCCAGATTCATAGCACAAGCCCAGGAGAGAAGGGTTTAAGCATGTTTGAGAAAGTGTCACGGCCACCCCACAGGAAGCTGCACACTTAGATGGAGGTCACGTTCCACACGCGGATCATGCCGTCAGTGTAGCCAGAGTACAGAGTGGAGCCATCGGCGGACCATGCCAGAGACACGCAGTAGGGGACGGTGGCCTTCTTCTTGAACTCCTTGTTCCACTCAGGGCGCAGGTCATCGACCACGCTCTTGCTGCGGGTGCATGAGAAGGGTAGAGCACACACATGTGAGGCACCAGGGCATGCCTCAAGCTGAGCCTGCTTCATCCAACTGTGCGAGTGCAAATGCTCCAGGACACATAGGCAGTGGGCGTTGTGTGCAAGTCGTCTCCAGTAACATTGGGGTTATCAAAGGATCAAGGTCACGGGGTAAGCAAATATGCACACCTCAGGAAACAGGTGTTGGAAATCTAATGCTAGAGGGTTTTGTTTTTCGTGCCGACAAATTGCCATTACGATTAAAGGTAACATGTATCAAATTGCTCCTCCTCCTGCTCCTCCTCTTGCTCTGTGGCTGAAAAGGTCTTGCAAGGGCTGATGGGCTGGGGAGTCTGACTTCATTGGACACTATTTTCCAATGTCGTCGCATTTTGGGTCTTAACAAAAGGCAGAACTCATTAAGCTCAGACCTTCTGTGAGCTCAACCAGATTTCATGATAAACAAGACAGTATGACAACGTTTCCATTTCCACTTGGGGGAGTGTGACAGAACAAAGAGCACGGATGTTTGATGAATCGATCCTTAAGCAGTGTAAGGACCTGTTAAACACTGCAGGCAAAAAGTCCCTGATCCTGAGATTCCAGGACCCATTGACAGCTCACCTCTCCAGATCCCAGATCTTGATGCTGCTGGAGGTGGCAGCGCACAGCCAGTAGCGGTTGGGAGAGAAGCACAGGGCGTGGATGATGTCGCCAGCATCCAGGGAGTACAGGCGCTTGCCCTCAGCCAGATCCCACAGCATACCCACACCGTCCTGACGTCGTTGGGCAGCAGCAGCAATTGCAAGGCAGATAAGTCGAAGGTCGGGGCAGCATCATTTGCAAGCATGTCTAGACGTATGAAGGCTACAAACAAGAGAAATTTGGCCATCCAGACTGACCTAGCCATGACATGAAGCAGTATGAACAGCACAAGGCTTAAAGGCCTGGAGATGGAGCTGCAAAGCACTGTACTGTTGACCTGCATGCTGGTATAGCCCGCATGGCAGATTCTGTTGGCTGTGCCCTGCCACAGGCTTCAGCATATGCCTTCGCGCTTCAGCTGAGATGCCCTTGTAGGCAGGTCCAGCTGTAAAACCCTTTCCATTCCTTAGCATGGCAGCACGCACCTTGCCGCCGGATGCGCACAGGGAGCCATCGGGGGACACAGTCACGGTGTTGACGTAGCCCATGTGGCCGATCAGGTTGTTCTTGAGCTTGCAGTTGGTCAGGTTCCAGACCTTGACGTACTTGTCCCAGCCGCCGGACACGATGATGGGGTTAGCGGTCATGGGGGAGAAGCGCACGCAAGACACCTGCACATGTGTGCACAGCCACCCTTTAAAATTCTTGCTTGGCTGAGGGAGGTGCATGGCAGAAAGGTGCACACCAACATTACCATTTCAGAAGCGTCCTATGCACTCTGTATAGTACACGCAGTTCTTGCAAGGCCACTATAAAACAAACCCTAGTAACCCTATTAAAATGCGCATCAGTCATGCCAAGCTTCATTAATGACTTGAACAGGGGTTTAAGAGGAGCATATTTGTTTTTGGACACCTCGCCATGTGTTGGTGTTTTGAGAGAGAGCGGATAGACATGACGCTCCTAATCAGCTGTCTTTCAACCCACCCTTTCACCATTAGATTTTCAAAAACAGTAGTTACACGCATCACAGCAGCAGCATGCTGACCTATGCAAAAATAATAGGGGG
Organism: Dunaliella primolecta; assembly: GCA_914767535.2. Taxonomy (NCBI): domain Eukaryota; kingdom Viridiplantae; phylum Chlorophyta; class Chlorophyceae; order Chlamydomonadales; family Dunaliellaceae; genus Dunaliella; species Dunaliella primolecta. The sequence goes on from OU611765.1 coordinate 7,502,351, forward strand.
GAAGCAGTGACGTTACATATCCTTCTTCTGGGTGTTGGTGGAACTTATGGTAATAATCACGCCAGATCAAAGCATTAGGCCTCTATCATCAACAAGCTTGCTATTACCTCCCTGCACGTTCTGTAAGGTATGCTGGCGAACTTGTAACTACGCACGATGGAAAACAAGATCACTCCTCACAGCCAGGTTCTGGAGCCGGGTGCTTCTAGCTACCCTCCAGATCCCCACTCGCATTTTTGTACCTGCTTTGTGCTGGAGGGGACTTCCGGCTCTTTTTGAGCCTATGTGTCTCCTTTTCTTCCTCAATTGGTGTACGGAGAGTTTCCTTAGCCTGCATAGTTTTCCTTTTCTTTCATCAGGGCAGCGCAAGCTGACCAGGCAGCTGTGCCACAGTGTGCCCAGGCGTCAAGCATGCAGGCCTAGGCATGCCTACATACATGTCTGCACCCACTCCCACCGTTCCATGCTGCATACACGCCTTGGTGCAGCTGGACGCTGGGAGTGTTTTTTCACACTGGCGCTCCGTTCCTGCACGGAAGGCCTGCAGCACGTCCCTTCCTTCTTCTCCTCCTCCCTCTATCACCGGTATTGCCCCCCCGCTCCACTGCCCCTTTCTGGTAGACCTTGGGCTTATGAAAGCCACAACCTAACACACCCTGAAATCAGCTACTCTAATGGCGAGCAAGACTTGCTAGCTGTGGTTCATCTTTTGAACCAACATCCTCAAATGTATGATATCATATCTATTACAAGTAGGGTGTGACCCTCCAAATCACAAGAAAGAGGTGGAGCTCGTGCTCCCCTTGCATGCCATTCCAACTGAATTCAATTTGTTTGCACCTAACTGCTGAATTGAGATGAAATTCGCAGGGAGGGGCTGCCTCCCCTGAACCCCCTTGCTCCTGTACTTAGCAGCTCCAAATCCTGCTCACGTCTTCCAGGCATTGGAGCATATCACCACCATGCATGGAGGAGATATGCATGCAAGATGCGGTGGGGGTTGAGTGCACAGATGAAGGAGTAGAGACGACTGTTCTTGACTCTCCCTCCACCCAGCTTAACCATCCCTGACGCCCTGAGAGTGCCTGTTGCGTTGATGTCCATCCCTGCAAATCTCATATCCCTGTTGCTGCACTAATTTGCAAGGCATAATCAGTATTTTTATCATTACATGAAAGGTGGAACAATACCAAAGCACGTACGAACGGAATGCTTCATTAAGAACGCGACCTCGGCCTGGCAAGGGAGCTTGATTTGAGACCTAAGGGCATCTCTGAAATCAGTGCAAAATTTCCATTTCGACGGTTAAACTTTGATGACTTGGGGTGGCCTGGGTGGCTCAAACCTTTATAATTTCAGTTGACAAAACCTGTGTCAAAACAGGGGGATTACGCCCCAGGGAATTTCACCAAAAACATACAACAGGATGAGTTGCCGGACATAAATGTCATTACATACTACAACGTTGAAGACAAGGTTCAGTTTCCCCACAAGGAGCCAACTCACCCACTCAGAGTGGCCCTCAGGCTCGCCAATGCTGTACTTGCACTCTCCCAGGGTGTTCCACAGGCGGATGGTCTTGTCGCGAGAACCTGACACGATCTGTAGGTATGGGTGCAGAAGGGGAGGGAGGCACCACGTGAGCAGGGAGGAGAATAGACATCGACAGTTTTGCTCTACCAGTCAGCAAGCTCTGAGAACATGCAGGAGTTGCTGATTACTTGCATAAGAATAACTTGTTTGCAACCAATGGACCGGAATGAAAGGCGTACCCGCCCTACCTGACCAAAGATACATGTTGAGCCCCCATCTTTCAGCATGTATAAAAGCAGAAATTGCAAGCTCATGCAACAAGGGTGAAACTGGCAGCCTGATCATATCCAACAACTACATCGCTGGGCACACGAAGTCAAATGAACAGCTGGATGAATCCGCATGTGGTGTGGGCGAATGCTTGGATGTTTTGGAGAACCTACCAATCTTGCACACTGTCACACAACATTACAAAACAACTTCAATCCTGCCCACCCAAGCCCATGCTGACCCCCAAACACACACACATCCACCCCTCCCTCCAATCTACCTGTCTGTTGTCCACGGAGAAGGCCACGCTCAGCACATCCTTGGTGTGGCCCACGAAGCGGCGGGTGGTGGCGCCGGTGTTCAGGTCCCACAGGCGCAGGGTTCCGTCCCAGGAGCCGGACAGGCAGAACTGGCCATCGCTAGAGATGACCACGTCCTGCACGAAGTGGGAGTGGCCGCGCAGGGACTTCTTGGGGTAGCCGTAGCTGTCACCTCCGCGCTCCAGCTCCCACACAATCACGCTCTTGTCGCTGCAAGTAACATGACAACACGGTGCGTCGGAAAATTGAAGGGCATGCGAGCACTGCGTTTGCACGGGCTACACGCACAACAACACTCTTCCTGAGACCTTGGCAAACAAGTCTACATGCACCCTTCATCTTCACTTCTGGGAGCACCTTTTGAAATGAAGCACCCAGACACACACTTACCGCGAGGCAGAGAGCAGCACGTTGCTGGAGGGGTCCAGAGGGGCAGCCAGGGCCGTCACCCATCTGCATGTGCAGCATGCAGTAAAAATGAATCAGTGTGCACTCCACACCGTGTCTGCATGGCACAAACAGCTGTACATAGAGGCCACAGTTGCAATGGCCCAGTACTTTTTGGAAGCGTGTACGTACACGAAAAGATGCAGGCGTTGTGCATGCGTTGTTTGTGCTTGCAATGCTCGCACCCGGAGTGGCCCTTCAGGGTTGCGCGGGGAACAAGTGTCTCAGCCATGTCTGCTGCTCCTGCTACTCAACGCTGTCCTGTGATTCAAGCAACACCAGGAAAAAAGAGGAGGCTGTCAGATGGGGCAGGTAGGAAACTAGACAATATCAGAGAAGGACGATGAGCAGATTGATGCATTCACCTGAGCTTTGAAAAGTAAGGACGAGCAACGCGTGCTTGCGACGCTTTGAGTTTTTCGGTTCGACTTATCTTCCAGCAAACCAGCGAACCAGGCTTAAATACAGGTTATTAAATAAAGGTATCTTGGAAACATTCAGTTACTGGATATGGCTCTGTCGCCTGCCTCCAGCCCCTCCCTCCTCCGTCCTCGTCCAAACAAAGCAACTTAACTTTTAATAATTTTCAAATTAATCATAAATAAACTCAAAATCTTTGGAGAATCAAGCAGAGCTGTTCTCTGAGCCATATTGCCATATATTGGCTTACATCGGTGACATTCAACACACATTTCTATGATTTAAATGGTTTGTGTCACTCAGGAGTCCTCTCATATCTCTTTTGGGCGCTTATACTTGATTGCTGTTAGCCTCTTGCAATAACAATTGTGGCTCCAGGCCTGGCTTAAACTCTCACTTTTGTTCCCCGGTTCACCATTTCCTCAGACTTTGATTTCTTCCACGGTGTCGTGTGAGATCAGCATCAATGACATACTGGATGTGTGAGTAGTTTGCTAAAGTTGGGTGGGTGGCCAGCCTCAACTCTTTTCTCTCTCCATACCATGTTGACGGGTGTGGCCGGGGTCATCTACACCCCACACTTGTATGCCTCTTAAGAGCTTTGATTACAAGGGGCCAGCCTACAGCCCGAGACTCTGGCTGATCGGCTGCTGGTGAAACAAACTCAACTAGTGTTTAATATTGAAACCAACTCTGACCAAAAATTCTGAAAATCTGTACGAGTCTTGATTTTGGATTCAAAAACCTTGGTCTTGACACGCATAAAGCCACCAAGCTTGCTCTGAAGCTTCACGCTCAATCTGTCCAGTACGCTTATAAACTCGCTAGCACCAGACGCGCTCTTGAGGAGACTCCTCTTATCTTTTGTCACCAAGATCAGGCACAAGCCACTGCTAGTAACCATCCCGATCCCCATTGGTTTTTCCCTTTTGTTTTTCTTGCTGAAAGGAATCCACGGCGCCTCGGCCCTAGGTATCCTCTTTTCCTTAATCGATATAGGGAGTGTTTTCACTGCCTGCGTACTATTTCTTTTTCTTGGTGAGCGGCTTCATAACATTGCTGTGTCCTCCGCAACTCACCAGCCAAGTTTAGATTCAAGGGCATGGGTCAACGGGGCACTTGAACAGCCCCCCAGTCACCCACCTGATCCAGACCTCAGATCCTGATATAACCCTGATCTGCATCCCTGGTCCAGCCCAGTGTGTTTAAGGCCTTACCTTCCCGTCAGCGTACAATTTTTGACACGTTCTCATCTTTATCCGAGCTCTTTCATGTTGGTGTAAAGTGTAAAAGCCGGGCATGCCTGCACAGAGTACAACAACAAACAATGCATGCAAGGTGTGCTCATGAGAGATACCAGAAGGCAGTCTTCTTGGAAAGGCTGATAAGGAAAAGGCCTGATATTCATGAAATGCTCAGGAGACATTGAAGTACCCACCAGACTCCTATTTCAGCAGAATGCTGGAGCTCCTACCTTTACGCGGTGTTGTGGTTCTCGCATGAGCACTTGCTCTCCTTCTCCAAACAGAGCAACTGCACATATGCATGGCATGGGTAGCTACCCTTAAAGCACACACTGTCAGGAAGCCGCCCTGCACACCACCGGACCTGTGTGCATGCACCCCACTTGTCCAGCAGGAAGTGTTCCTCACATTCCTTATCAGCAATCAAGGCCCATGAGTAGCTGCCCTGAAAGTAATTTTAGCTGAAGACAAGAAGACTGTGGGACGGTGGAGTCTGTTCAAGAGCTGTGCGCGGGGTGGCACAGCGGGTTGCTGCACGCTGAACTGGTGACTCAGGAGCTACAGCTCGGGATATGGCAGTACCCCTGGGGCACAACAAATAGCCTCCTGAACAACTTTTTCATCAAGGTGCTGAGTTTCGGTGGATGCCCGAACCTGATGTGATGGAGCTGCCTGATGTAGCTGCCCTGTATCCTTTTGTTTGTGAGCACATGCGTGAGTTGCATGCTAGGACATCCCCTGGTTTTGATACTATTTATGCCCCTTTCATCAAATACGCTGACAAGAGGATACCAGCGAGGAGTGGAAGGGGCACAGATAAGATGAATGTTCTGGCTCCTTATATTGCACGTTTGTTTGCTGCTATGATGGAGAACGCTGAGATCCCTCCTTGTTGGAAAATGGCTCTATAAGAAGGGCTCTGTGCTGGATCCAGGGAATTGCCACATTATCGCAGTTAGTGGCACCTTGTATAGGCTGTATATTATTGTTCTCAGGGGGGTGATCGCTGGATGGTGCCTAGAGAAAAAAAAAGACACCCAGTTTGGATTCTATCCTGGCCATAACACCTTGCAGCCTATGTTATTTTGCGGCACTTGCAGCATGCTGCTCAAGTCAAGCCCAAATGCATCTCCAAGACTGCATGCAGCATATATTGACCTGAACTTAAGCAGGCATATGATACAATTCCTCGGGAAGCACTCTGGACTTATCTTCAGCGCATGTGTATGCCTACTTGCCTACTGGCTAACATCAAAAGGATGACAATGATGGGTACATGCTAATGGTGGGTACATTTTGGTAGATAACTGTTCCCTAATGTCTGTGCCCTGACAAGGGTTACAAGGGTTACAAGGGAAAAAAGGCCTCAGTCAAGACGTTTGACTGCTAGCCTGTTCATAAATACACATGAGGTCATGAAGAAAAAAAGGAAGTTTGTTGTTATCCTGGTTTAGAAAAGTATTGATATCCTGGGAATTCACATGGTGAATGGTGCCTAGACAGGACATCCTGTGGGAGATGTGGAGGTGTAGGAAAGAGAAGTTGTGCTCAAAAAGTGAGGCATACTTTTGACGGAGAGAGCAGACCTGGGGATTGGAGCATCTGAACAACACATGTTTTTCATCTTGTATGTCATCAGAATCACAGATATCACAGACCGGAGAAGTACTATTGGACCAAGTAGCCCGTTCAACTCGGAGAGCGTGTACCTGCAGCCTGAATCTGGCAGTGTTGCGAATGACATGATGGGGAAGATCCAAGTACATGTATTTAGGCATTGTATAAGGTCTGTGCCCTGACCTCGGAGTTAAGCAAGGCTGCCCACTTCCCCCTTGCTGTTTCCCTTGTGCATCAATGATATGGATGGCAGAAAATGTGCAAGGGGCTGTCACAGGCAACAGGGATGCTCAATTTATGCACATGCTGCACGCAGACGACCTACGCCTCACTAGTATTGGGGCTCAGCAGCTCCAACTAATGCTGGATAGACTGCATGTGTATGCTCAGTGGAAAGGATAGGTGATAAAGGTGGCTAAGTCAGAGATCGTGCTTTTTAATTCAAGGAGCGAGGATATGCCAGTATTAACTTTAGGTGGAGCCCATTTAGCTTCTGCAGATTTCTTTAAACATGTAAGCATGCTGTTTACAGAACAGCACAACCTGCAGGCCACTGCTGAGCAAATGTGCTTCTGTCTTGGCTGGTTGTAGACGGATAAGGCAATTTGCACCTGAGCACCACTTGATGAACAGGCCATACGCCATGCTCTGGCTGGCTAAAGCTTATACCCTCCCTGCTAGCATGTATGCTTGCCAAATTTGGGGCACATAACATACGAAAGAAGAAGATGAAATGGACTCTCCTTTGCAGACTGTGCACCTGTGCTCAATGAAGCGTATCCTTAGGGTATAGCGCACCACTCCTAACTGGTCTGTACTGCGGGAATATGGACATGAACCTTAACAGTTCTATTGGTTCCGCGCAGCAGTTAGATTCTCCAATACTTTACTGCACATCAACAGCACTACACTCAGCAAGGTGCTGCAAGCATGTGTTGATATGAGCACTGCTGGCAGTTCTCCTTGTAAATGCTGGACTTCTCAGTTTTTGACTGCTTGCACTGGCTTAGACAGGCGCAACACGTTTACTTTACGTAGTAATCATTGTGTTTGTTTTGGGCAGCCTGTTGTCATGAGGGAGTTTGTTGCTGACTTGAGAAAAAGGCTGCGAGGTGTGTGGAATGCCGATACCTTGACAGAGCCTCTGCTGAGCACACTGAGCACACAAACAAATTCAATTTGTTGGCTAAGTTAGCTAAATATCATCACTGAATAACTCCTCCCTTGAATCCTTTTTCTGTTCATGGCACACTCCTTTCAGTCCCTTGGTACTTGCATCTTGATTTAGGCAAGCACATGCCAAGAAACATAGCTCACTTATGCTTACGTGTTCACACCCTGAGGGTTAAGACATCACTTTGGCAGGAGCATACATCTGCATGTAACAGGTGTGACCAAGGAGGGCTCCAAGATGAAAAGCATGCCGCGTTCCTTTGTTCTTGCAATCCCGTGTTTGCTTAGAAGGACTTTTTGCACATCTGCCAGGTGTGCAGAACAGTGTTCTCTGACTTCCCCTCAACTCGCAGAACTTATCTGGAAAAGTCAGGCACACTTTGCTACCAGTACTCGTGCTCGTTCGGACGTTTTCCATTTCTTGCAGAAGACGAAAAAATCTACGCAGCCCTGATGCAAAAAATTCGTTTGGTTGCAGGCATCTCTTTTTATGCTTCAGCGAAGCTGCCCTCATAGGCAGGGTACAGCTATGTAACCCTATATTCATACTGCGGAGTGCCCAATGCGAGGGGGGAGTAGGTGGTCTATTTAGGTTAGCAGGGCAAGGAGTGACCAAGATAGCATCAGGGAGGCTGGAGGTTCCTCTAGCTTGATCAGGAATGCTAGGGTCAAGGAGGTAGGGAGGTATAACACGGTTAGAGACTAGCTCAGTGATTTGCAGGTCATGCTGAGCCAAACGTTTTGTGCTGCCTACATCCATGAGACTTACCGTTCATTTCAAAACTCATGGTTGTTTTGTGTGAGGCTGCCTGTGGAACAGTTGAGCAGGCCGGACAGCCAAACTACCTGCCAGTGGTTGAAGGTCAAATCCCATTGTAAAAGAAAAGAAAAGACTATGCAAGCCATGTCCTGCTGCGTGCAATAAGGAAAGGTCCCCTAACTAGCAAGGTAGCTAGGGCCTCATTGAGATCCCATTGTAACTATTAATTGATATAGGGAGGGAGAAATCTAACTGCCTACGTTTTTTTCTTTTTCCCTTCTTATCTTTCTGCACTGAAGACCTTCATTTGTTTCAATTGCAGAGGAAAATTGCAGAATATGCATGGCTGACAGCAACCCGCCTAACCCTCATTAGTTATTCCCCATCGGTTCATAGCTTGGTTTAGGCAGGGCCTATGAACCTCCTCGGTGAGGCCCTAGCCAGCTTGCTAGTTAGGGGACCTTTCCTTAATGCACGCAGCTGGACATGGCTTGCATAGTCTTTTCTTTTTCTTTTAAAGAACGTGCAGATGGTCTGATGGTCCTGGTTTAGCATCTGCCTTTTGACCTGCACCCACTGCAAAGTAGCCATGATCAACTTAGGGATTAACTTTGAAACCGGTCAATTGCACCTTACAGAGAAACCCAAGCCACCATATCAGAATTGCATCTAAAATAAAATTCAATAAACAGAGATGAAGCTCAAAATTTAAATGAAACTCATTTTGGTTAGAGATCAAAATCCGTAATTCCAAGGAAACAAGTCCTGGCCTGAGACCATTCTGCACCAATGGTCCACACATCACGCAGATTATAAGGCAATCGTCGAGAAGACATTAGCCCAGCGTCATCCATCAGAGCAAGGCTTATTTTTTAAATGTAAGGACAAAACTACATGTATGTTACATGCCAATAAAGTCTACGCATGTTTGTGCATGCTGACAAGCAAAGCATGCGACTCCGCTTGCTTTTCTACTCGAATCACACTCCATCACATGTGCATCCAGTGCTGCAGATCTCAACTGGAGTGCCTTTTATTTTGGATAAAATCTCCACCAAACAGGTCTTTTCATTCCCGGGTCGCTAGAAGAGTAGGGGATTGCAGTCCATGTTTGCAAGAACAAGAACACTTGCAGGTGAGCTTGACTCCTATGAGTTTGGACACACATCAACCAGCTCATTCCATTGCGTCTTTCTGCTTGTTTTTGCTAATAACAGCCCCAACGCTCCAGAACAAATAATTTGTCTCGAGCAATGTGACTGCCTGCAACTGAGCACTCTGACTCCTATCTCCTTCAGAAGCCCAAGTATGCTCGGACACCTTGGGGCTTGTTTGAGGCTTCACTGACCTGGAAAAAGAGGAGCACAAGCATTGCATGAGCAGGAAAGTTTGGAGGTTGCACATGAAACCCAAAGGTTGCGGAGCCTCTCTCTTGCACAACTAACTGACCCCCAAAAGATCTCTACCCTGCCAAAAAGAACTGGAATTTCTAGATTCACAAGTGAATCCTGGAAAGCACAGGGCACAGCAGAGCACGTACTCTGGAACAATTCAGAGGAGAGCAGTGTGCTCTTGACATGGGTGGTAATGAGACCAATTGGTAAGCAGCCATGATACCTACATGCAGCAGGGAAATGGGCAACCTGACAGTGCCATGTGCACCTCAGCCCGTCCAATGCATCTCATACAAGCATCTACAACACACAAGGCCTGCGTGCGCAAGGATGCACGTGTGCAGGCTCATCACAGATACATCCAGGAAAGCTTACAGTGATAGCACCAGCAGCACCAACAGCAGCAGCAGGAGCAACAGCTCACGCACGATTGCTGCCACTCATCTGCTTCCCTCTGCACCGTCTGTGACGAGCACCAGCTGCCTATGCTTGCCAAACGTCACTGCGGTGCAGCAGCTCATTGTGCTCCTTTCAGCCAACCACACCAGCGCACATGAACCAGAAGCCACTCACCTGAAGACCACATTCCCAGGAGTCGATTGCTTAAGCGCTCCTCATGTGTATTTGCTCACCTGCCTACGCAGCGCCACCAGCTCCTTGTGCTCCTCTGCAGCCAGGGCCAGCTTCTTGTGGGACTCCGCTGCCTCACCCTCCAGGCGCAGCACCTTGGCAGACTCCCGACCCAGCGCTGCGCGCGCATCCTCCATGCCCTGCACATGCGCTCGGCCAAAAACAGACAATGTTTGGCTTGTGCAGCGCCTGCATGCTGGCCCGCATCCAGCATACGGAGCCTGGACAGGGATGAGCAAGGATTATGAGACACCCGACTAAATGCGAACAATACTTGTCGAGGCATGCGCTTGAAAAAAGGGAGGATGTGTGAAGGATTAGGTTGGTTGCCAGTAGGGATCAATGCAGGCATTATATCAGATGGGCTGGTTGGCTTGCCAACATTTTGTAACTGCTGCCGCATGGTCATGTGTGCACGTGTGTCCCATGACACCTATGCTGGAAGGATAGAGCACTCTTCACGCGCATGACAAGCACAGAGCTGCGCATGCCATACGTCAAGCATACCATCCTACAGGCATGTCGTACTCCAAGCATGCCATCCTAAAGGCATGTCTTACTTCAAGCATGCCATCCTACAAGCATGTACGGAAGCTCACCTTCTGGGCTGTCTCCAGCTGGGCCATGACAGTGGCGAGTTGCTTACGCAGTGCTTGCTTCTCCTTCTCCTGCGCTTGCTTCTCCTTCTCCTGTGCTTGCTTCTCCCTCTCTTGCACTTGCTTCTCCTGCTCCTGCACTTGCTTCTCTGTCTCCTGCATCAATGCGAGGCAGGTAGGGGCCGCACTTGTTTCGTCTTTGCTACCTTTGGTGCCCAAGTAAGCCCTGAATTCAGCACCTCCAGCAATGCGATCTGTAGCAGTGGTGTGCACCACAGAAGCTGTGAAGAATGTAGGGCCAGTTTTGTGGGGTGAGGCGCTGGACATGAACTCGAGGATTGATCTCACAAGGCAGACAGACAGCTTGTTGCCATACAACCAAGGGGGGTACCCTAGTCTGGCATGCCCTGCAAAACCAGAGGGACAGGCAGGCAGGCACTAAACTCAGGCACTGTGCATCTTCCAAGGATGCCATTCAAGCAGGCAGGCAAGGTATGTCTTTCAAGGATTGAAGTTCCTGCTTTGCCTACAGACCAGCTACTTATCCAATCATGGAGGCTGCATGCTGTCATGCTGAACCACTGTTACTGCACATTTACTGTTCTTAAAGCAGGTAAAGCAGGTAATACATCCCCCCCCCCATGCTTTGAAAGTTTAATCCTGACACCCAGCCTTTCGACCTTGTGGTCTGATACACAGCACCCTTGACTCAGACATTATGCATCCATGACCTCATGACTCACCTCGGACACACATCACCCTGATAGTATATTTGAATACACAGCGTCCCCAGACATCGTGCATCACCCTCAGGCACTGTACCTCCATGACCTCGCAATTCACCTGGTTTGCTTTGGAGGGCGTCTCAGGGGCAGCAGGTACACCGCCACCAAGGCTCCCCATGGCAGCAGGAGCAGCAGCGCCTGCGGGCCCCTTGGCCGCCTCAGGCTTGGAAGCAATTGGCGCTGCTGCTGCAGCACCTGCTTTGCCTGCTGGTGGGCTGCTGACGTCTTTTGCAGCTGGGCTGCTACCCTTGATGACTGCGGATGGTAAGGTGATGGGCGTGGTGGTGGGGCGTGGTGGTGGAGAGATGCAACAGCCTATCCCCAAATCCAGTTGCATCTATCGCATCAGAATTCGGTGCTCTGTACGCCTTGAGCTCAAGCTGCAATGTTGATGCTTAGCAGGCAATAAGCAGTTTCCACAAACATCCCAACTAAAAAGAAATCAAAGACCCATTGCACTTTGCTGGCCAGACTGTTTCCTAAGCACTTCCCAACCAGGCTTGCAGGCAGCAATGGAACGTCCTGATGGTGTGAAAGCTTGTGAATGGAAAGTGTCTACACTGCTCCATGTACCCAGAGCATTTCTGCAGCAACCGCCTCACATAAACCGCTCCTGGATCGTTAAGTGCTCTGCTACTCTGTTAAGCAGCTTGAGCACTGGATAGGCTCCACTCTTCTGCCCTGAGCCTGTCAGTCCATGGTCAACTGCCTTGCGTTGTGAAACTGCGCAGCTCAGCGGCTGCCCTGCTTGCATTGCCACATTTGCCTGCACACGATCAACATGACCCCGCGCTTGGACTCCTACAACTTCCACTGGCACTGCTTCTCTACTGCCTCCCTTTCACATTGCGCACCAGCTGGGGACGCCATGCCATTGGAGGCCTGTGCTGCACCCTTAGCGTCTGTTGCCGCTGGCGCTCCTGGTGCTTTTGAAGGGGTGCTGCTGGTGGCTTTTGCGCCCGGAGCAACAGAGGATGGAGTGGAGGGCAGATCCTGGGGCACACGCAACACGTTGATCGCGTTCTGGTACTTGCCTGCGCGTGCAGCAACAGAGGATGGAGTGGAGGGCAAACTCTGGGGCACACGCAACACGTTGATCACGTCCTGGTACTTGCTTGCTTGCGCGCAATGCACATGCGGGAAGCCTTTATTGGGATCGCACGCTGACTGAGAGTCTGTGTTGCAGCGCGAGCATCCAAACGGATGAGGGTAGGTCAAATGTTATGCGATGAAGGAAGGCACGGATGAGGATGAGTCAAGAGTCATGCGATGTAGGAAGGCACGGATGAGGATGAGTCAAGAGTCATGCGATGTAGGAAGGCACGGATGAGGATGAGTCAAGAGTCATGCAATGCAGCGTAGCACGGATGAGGATGAGTAAAAAGTCATGCAACGCAGGAAGGCAGCAGGAGTTTGCGTGTGCACTCAGCAAAAGGCCCTGATGGATTCATCCTTTTGCCAGTGAGGAAACTAAGCTGCAGCCAATGGGACTCAAAGCACCCTGACGCCTGTGCCAGTTTGACTGCCGGTTAAAAGCAGCAAGAGGACCTTCAACTCTACAAGCTGATCAAAAGGGAAAAAAGTACTCCCCACTTCCTCTAAGGGGCCAATCTCATGCTGCGACCTCTGGGCAACAGCTCATGGGTTCCGCATCACAGTTACCTAAGTAAAGCATCACAGCTTGCTCAATGGTGAAACCCTCCTCCATGCGCTTCCCAAGCCTAATCACATGGCTGAGCACAAGTGCTGGTGAGGTTGCGCTGATGATCCCACAAACGCACGCGCACGCACGCACACACACAGTTGAAAATGAACACACACCATTATAGCCGCCGAAGGCGAGGAGCATCCCCATTTCTGGATCAGGTCCGGAGGCAGGCGGCGGCTTGCTGATGTTCCGGATGCCTACCATTGTGACACCCTGAGCATTGGGAGTAAATGAGGCAAGAAAAGGGAGCATATGAGGCAAGAAGGGCGAGACGAGAAGCAAGCGCAGGCCACAGTCATAGAGTAGGCAGGAGACAGGAGGGGGTCGATTCAGACAAAGCCAGGGACACTCTGCTTTGCTGATTGATGCATGAAACAAGTGTAATGTACTACACAGACATGGCACCAGCACAATCGCTTTTGAGCTTGGTTTGGAAGGTTGGAGCGCTGTGCTGCAGGGAAGAGTGATTTTTTTATAACAATAACAATAAAAAGAATAGAACTGTTATTTTACAGAGGGGGTTATCTGAGCAAATCCCCAAATATGCTCCTTTTTTGCATTTTAAGTGCGCCCACACACAGCTACTTCATCTGATTGGGACAATTTTTGCTCTTAAATGTAGCTGACTTTATAAGCTACTAGAGCATATGCTCAGATTTGTGTAAGTCGCCTTATGTGCTTAGATAGACTGTGCTAAAGCTCAATGGGGCGCATAAACCCTCATTCAGTGCTTTTTGACTGAAATCGCCACGTAACAGCAACCACTGGGTCTTTTCTCTCCATTTTTTTGCAATGATATTCTTTTGTTACAAGGACCCCAAATCAGTAAGAAGCACCCAATCTGGTGCAGTATGTGGACAGATATTGAGCTTTGGTGGTGACAACTAGGGTTCACGCCACGGCTAATTAGGCACGTGCACCAAGCGGTAACTTTGAAACCTTAAGTGTTGCAAAAAACAGACAAATTTAGGAATCAGCTGACCCCTTCTTGTACTCTTTATGTCAGGTCAGCCAAGTAGGTTTGAGTTAATGCCCCACTGCAACCAGATGATTCTGAGTATGCAGGACCTTTGTCTAGACCTAAATTAGCAACTCTGCATACTCAGTTTGTGCCAGGGGGTGCCCAGGGTGTGGGGCCAGAAATCAAGCAAAACCCCTGCCAAAATGGGGTCTCTAGGAAGCACCCCCCGGGCTTACCTGACCAGCACCAATGGCTGGGCACTTTTTCAGGAGCACATTCTGGGGGGTCCGGGGTGCTGGGGCGGGGGTCCAGAAAATCGCTCTCCAGACCTCGATTTTGGTAGGGAAAATGGTGAGTTAACATAGCAAAGCAACCACTGTACCATCTGGCAGTGTTTCTCATAGCTGCAACGCGTCGTGATTTGGCGACAAATGTGCATTTTAGGGTTCGACACAGGCACGCCCGGCAGGGCGTCCCGGAGCACCCTGCGTCGCCAAGGTGCGACGCGGAAATTTCTGGCGAGTACCCCGTGTAGCCAAAACTTACTATGTGTTTGTTGTGAGTTCATTACGAGCCTTAGATTGTTTTGGGCAAATGCCCAATGTCCCCCTGCCAAACCCCATCTCCTCCACCAGCAGCAGCAGCAGCAGCAGCACCAGGTGCAGGAGCAGCAGCAGCAGCAGCAACATGTGCCCACTGCTGTCCATGCAAGCACTGTTCCTGCAAGCGCAGAGGGGGGGCAGCAGCAGGAGACAGCAGCAGCAGACATCATGAAAAATTCATGCAAGCAACTGCAGCATTGGCAGAGCGCTATGGAGCCAGCTATTTCTCCAGTCCTGTCTTTTCTACCCCACTAAACGGCACCAAATTGCGTGAGGAAGCAAACGATGTCGCATCTTGACCACAGAAGCAGCAAGCACGAGCAAGTCCATATCAGAGCTCTGGACCAGCATTGCCAGCAATGTAAATCTCCGCATCAATCTCAGTCATGGTTCTGTCAGGCATAACCACTGTGCAGGTGCCCGGCTTAGTGGAGAAGGAGCGGCTCCTCAGCAAGCTAACCTTCATTGAGAATGACAAACTCAACTGCTTAAAAGAGCAGCACCTCAATGCTTGCCTCACCCTTGCTACCCAGCGCATGCGGGAGTTTGATTTCAGAGGGCAATGGCAAAATGGTCGGCTGCAAAGCAGCGGCGCCCAGTTGGGCAATCATCATCGTTATCAGCAACAGCAGCAGCAGCAGCAGCAGCAGCAGCAGCAGCCCATCACCACCTTTAATACTGATGATGATGAACAACTGAGTTGAAGTTTGTGGGCATGGATAGTAGGCAGTGGTCTTTCTTATCTTAGATGGCCGCTTGACCTGCCTAACTAGTCAGAGGACAGAGCTACTGACCACTCTCGTAAGGGAGCGTCCACATTGTGGGCGCCAAGTGTGTGGAATTTTTTTCTACTTGTAGGGTATTGTTTGTAACTATGATACATTAGCATATCTGCCAAAATTTTGGCAAAACAAATTTCGACCTTGCTACACTGTTGTTGAGCAGAAGCACCCTGTGTAGCCAATTTGCTACACACCCCAAAACCTTACGAGAAACACTGCCATCTGGGGTCGCGACACTTTTGCTGGGACGAATAAAACATTTAAAGAAAATTGGCTCGCTGGGAATTTGCACAGAGCTTCAAATTTAAATGATTTGGCCAACTGTCACCCCGGACGGAGCCCCTGGAGCACCCCCACAGCCCTAACATGTAAGTTCAAGCGAGCAAAATCATTCAGACGGTGCAAAATCGTGCGTCTATCAAGTGAGCACACGCTCAGGCGGGCTGACCAGAGCCTCATCTTTTGGTCAAACGCCCAGCTGTCACTGCTCGCCAGGAGCCACTCCCTGCTCATCTGGGCCCCCAAACCTGGCAGGCATACCAAGAAAGCATGCTGAACAAGTCCTCATACTCAGGTTGTGGCCAAACACAGTGCTTGCCTGGTTTCCCTGTTCATACCACTTTTGCCTACCAGGTGCGCACAGGTGACCATGCTCTAAGTGCTCCAGACCAAAATTTGCCCCCCCTTTTTTTTCACTCCGAAGGATCAGGCTTGACCTAAAACCTACGTGAGAGCCAAAATATGGGCAGAATTTGGGCCAGAGCAGGTGTTTTGGCACCCATTTTTCTGGAAATGGTCAAAAATGACCTAAAATGCCCATGGCTCAATCCTAGAGCCCCACCCTCACTTTTATGATGCAGAAGCACCAGTTTAGGCACCCTCAACCACTTAGCATCCTCAGTTTGCAGCGGGGCATTAACTCCTCATTTTCACACATAGCTTGGCTGAGCTGACTTTATGTATAACTCTTTTTAAATTTAAAATATCATTATTATATTACAGCGTAGGAACCCTTTGATTTCGCAACCCTACATCTTCGCGAGCTCCGAGAAATAAATAATAATAATAAATCAATAATTTTCTTTACGAACTTTACCACTTCGCGAGGCCCTCCAAATAATTATTCTTTTACGAACTCTACCTGTTTTCAATGCTATTTTGCAGCAAATCCACAAGAATGACAAGTGAAGTCCATCAGCAAATCAATCCAGGCCTGCACATACCTCTACTGTCAACAATTGTTGAACCTCCCTGAGTCCCCTTCTGACTTGCTGCCACAATCAGTGCCAACCTACTTCCATCAGTGCCGGCCTTTTTCCATCAGTGCCAACCTACTTCCACGCGTACCCAACCTGCTGCTCTGCTGCCTTTGCTGCTATGTGCTGACAGCTGGAGAAGGAAAAGCTTGCTTCCTTTCTGGCTCTGGTGGCGCTTGCTGGCAAGCGGCATCATGCAAGCAGCATCATGAGTGCTAGGCCTCCATTTGTCTCTTAGGGGGCAGGTGCAGGGCGCGTAGCAGGGCCCACGCACGACCCGACTTCTAGGCATTGGCTCTTACAGCCTGAGCTCCATGTGCTGCTGCTGCTGCTGCTGCTGCTGCATCCCTGCTTGCACCTCTTGTGATTTGCTTGATACTGAGCACGGGGCCATCCTCCTCAGTGCAGGATTTGAAAGCAATAGAAAGCTTAAGATCTTTGTCCCTGCCAGGATGGGCCTCAGGATGGGTCTATGCTAAAACGCTTCTTATAATTTCACGAGGTACCCCTCAACTTTATTTTTTCAAAATTCCAGTTCGCGAGAGGGTCTCATCATTATTTAATTATTTATTTCAATTATTTGCAAAATTGAAAAGTTCCTACGGTATCATATCATATATGGGTAGGTAAGCCCTAACCTACATGTATGGGTAAGTGTTGCGAAAAACTAGCACTTGCAAGCTCCTGCATTGCCCTGTCAAAATCCTCACCTTGAGGCGTCTGGGCATGTCTGATGCATTTAAGTCCAATGAAACATTTTATGAACACACACATCTACCTCTGAGGACAGAGCATGGCGAGGCGGGAACGCACCCAGCTGCCACAATTGCAGCGTGGGCGGGGAAGCAAGGGCGGGGGGTGAAGCAGAGAGGCCACGCAGATCAATGGCTAGCAGGTCCGTGCAGCCTGTGAGATCAAGAAGATAAACATAGATTAAAGCGCAGTGAACATGTGGGCACTTAGGCGTCAAAGCTCGCCAGGAAGTTCAGAGTTGCGTTTCCTTTTCAAACTGTTCCTCTTCTGTCCTGGTCTATTGTTGTCTCGACAGCAAGCAGGCCTGCATATCTTTTGAAAAACACGTGATACTTGTAAGAATGGATGCTTGTGAAAGAACAGAAAACCAAGGGGTGCACATTTTTGATGAGTGGGTAAGGTAACTGGGAAGGCGGAAAAGAAGGTATGCATGCAGGATGGAATGGCACATGAGCATAGGGGCTGGTGCAAGCAAGGTTGCGGAGCCTCCAGGGGTGGAGGAGTTAGGGTCAGTCAGAAAGTGCTTGGTAGCACCAGAGGACTCTTGCTCATGTTGAATCCTATGAGTTGGTTGCAACTTTCAAAAGCAATTTGGATGATACATGAAAAATGGGTCGGCCACATCTTTGGGCCTCGATCTGTATGACTCTCCCTCTTGTAGTACAAAGTAAAAAATGTGTACCCATCATGACATGCTCACCAAATTTGATTTACACTCAACCCAAAAGAACATTTGTCGATGGGCTTCCCCATAATCATGCACGCTTTGCACGAATGCACCTAGCCATGCATGTCTCTCATGCATACTCTCCATCATCCTTTTTCCAACGAGTGCACAGCCCCTCAGCACACCCACACATATGCAGCTGCCAGCAGCTACCTGTGATGAGTTGTGAAACTTATTGCGCACTGCACCCACCAGCCCAGCATGACAAATACATCACTCACCCTTCACATTGTTGCCACCACCCGGAATGTACCAGGTGCTGCCAACCAGCGCACCCACCACCTTTGCACAACTGACGTCACTCACCATTCACGTTGTTGCCACCACCCAGGATGTACCAAGTGCTGCCAACCAGCGCCCCCGTGTGGCCTGCTCGGGGGGACACCTGCGAGAGTTGCGGCAAACACCCATGCCACTTAGCACTAGGCTATTTCCATGCAGCAACGTGCAAGGGCATTGGCATACAATCAAGACCACTTTGCACAATGCTGTTTTCATGCACCGTAGATTGTCTGGATGCACCGCGCCAGATTGAAAGCACAACACTATCCCTCATGTGCGCGCGTGCGCACACATACATACACAAACACACGCTTACACACACGCACACATGCACACTTACAAACGCGCGCGCACACACACACACACACCTTGGGCCCCTGAACCTTGGCGGCAATCCAGCGCAGGCGGCCCCCCTCACTACGCGTGTCCAAGATGTGGACGTCCGAGAAGCAGGTGGTCACAGAACCACCTGGCGCACACAAGCATCCACCCTGATTGTTCAAACATTGACTTAAGGCTTTAGTCTATAATCTATATCACAAATACATGCTGACATAGCAAGAGGCAGGGAGGCATGACTTGCAAACAAGTCAAAGGACGCTGAGGTGCAATTCATGAAGGGCGTTTGTTGGACAAAAGTGGGATTCAGCTTGACTAATCACCTGGAAGTGTTTGATGCATGAGGGCAGCAGTAAGACATAACGGCTCTGGGGTTGCAGCTGCACGTGCAGGTTGGGCTTGTGTGCCACTTACAAAACTAAACTGGAGCTCTATCCTTTTGCTCTCTCATGATCTGCATATGCTGGGTACTCAACATCTGAAAGGGAAAGCGCTTTTTGCATGCTTGGAGAGATCACACACACATACACACACATGGATGCAAATCCCTGCCATGACTGGGCATGCGCATGGACATTACTATCACTTAATGAGGGCCCTCTAACCAAGCTCAGTTCACTCATGCGTGAAAAGGTAACGTGAGAACAAGCACGGAACAAAATTAAGCGCTTTCACCGTCAATTGTAACAGCAACACTTGACGCATCCGCATGAGGGCCTTTCGCTGCAAGACACAGCTGCCAGGTGCCCACCTCCGAAGATGACAATGTAGCGATCATGCACCACTGTCGCGATGTGTGCAGACCTTGGGGAGGGCGGTGTGCCTTCCACCTTGACCAAGTGGATGTCCTGCAGGCACGACACACATGGACACACATGGGCAAGTGCTATGCACATTCTCACACAGGCCTGAGGTACTGTCTGGGCATGCAGGGTGACTGCATGTCCTCTGTCTGTGTGTGTGTATGTGTGAGAGAGAGAGAGAGAGAGAGAGAGAGAGAGAGAGAGAGAGAGAGAGAAGAGAGAGGGGGGGGGGGGAGACGGGTCCTCATTATTTGCAGTCAAATAATAGCCACTGCATGCATGTCTGACGCTGTTACTGTGGGGAGGCTGGAATGAGAACTCATGGCATGCATGCATGCTGCACATCAGTCTAAGCCGTTGCTTGCTTCAATTCAGAAATCAAGGTCCCAAGCGAAGATGAGCATGCGTGCAGACCAGGGTCGATCAATTCTAAAATTAAGAACTATTCTACAATTCGAACGTGTTTGAACTGTTCGCAAACTCTAAATTGCCAGTTCGTCGAATTTTGAGCTCTCTGCAAGAAAGGGACCCCTTCACACCCCACTACAACCCCCCCTGACACCCTCTTGCCATGATTGACCCTTGTCCTTTCTCTCCCATCAAGAGGGGCCAAGGGGGAGAGGTGGGAGGGGCCTGGTGACACTTCCTTCCCCACCCCCCAACTGCAGGCAGACGTGCGTTGGAACTGTTCATCGAATCTTGAACTTTTTTGAACTGTTGGCGGATTTATTTTGTCTACCGGGCGAATTGATCAACCTCGGTGCAGACTAGGTATGTTTTGACTCAGATGCCTCAGAAATAGCACTTGACATAAGCTTAAAGTTACCTGCTCATGATTGCAAACAGACCCCTGCAAGCTTTACATGAGCACGGTAGTTGGAGCCTGTTATCCTGAAAGCCATCCCAGGATCTGGAGGAGACATCCATGAGAACCACGTGAGCATCAACACAAAATACGATTGGTGTTGATGGGAGGCTGTCACATCTACATGTAGAAATTGATACTTCAATTTTGCTGTGGTCAGTGCCATTCATAACCTTTCCAGAGTTCTTAGCTGGCCGCACACAGTGAAACAGCATGCAAGGAACCACCATGGACCTCATATACCCTAGGCAATCCAGATTATATTTCCATACACCTCAGGGACCAATGCTGGATGCAGATGACATCAGGAACAGGCACCTCATCAATAGTCAGGAACAAGGCCAAGGAAACAGCTCATAGGATTTCTAATAAAAACAACTGCCATGCAATCCCTGGACTGAAAAAGACCGGCTTCTGGATTAAGGCAATAGCAGGCAAGTCAGGGTGTCAACAGTTTGATGACTGGAGGGAGTACACATTTATGGATGTCAAGCCCACTTGCCGCTCAGAGGCGTGTCAGCAGAAGCGCGTACCTGCCATTAAACGCATTGCCTTCCAAATCCTTGGCAGCTCACGCAAGGCCTTGGTCGCTCATTGCTCTTGCTGTTGTCCGCCACTTACCTGCCCCTCACAAGCTTATGTGCCCATGGAGCATCATCCTGCAGCTCAAACGGCTTGGCTGCAATCAGGTACCACAGCTGGCTTTTGCTGCACAAGCGGCCACCCAACGCACCTGCAGCATGGAGGGCTTGCCCGGCGATCAGGAACCACAGCTGGCTTTTACTGTACAAGGGGCCACCCAACGCACCTGCGGCTTAGAGGGCTTCCCGGCTGCCACGCCCACCGTGCGCTCCCACATCATGCTGGGCAGGTCCAGGATGTGCAGGTCGCCCAGCGCACGCCTGGACGCATCCTCTCCTCCAAAGATGTACAGCTTGTTGCCCACCAGGCTGGACTGCACGACAAGGCATGGGGAGGGCTCAATGTTTGCACCCCGAGTGTGTGGCATGGATGTTCATCTGTATGCTTTGGTAGCGCACTCATATATATGAGACACGCTGCACGCAATGTAGCACAGAGCCAGGGCCAGGGCTTGCATCAGGTTGTCTTGATGAGAAGCCTATCAATCATCACCATATCCCCCAAGAAGTGCACACACACACACACACACACACACACACACACACACACACACACACACACGTCTATTCGTGACATGGTGCGGGCCCCGGCTCAATGCTGCAGCTGTTCCTAGTCATGTACGCTCGTTGCACAACCTTCACAGCTGAGATTCAGAAAGGTGAACATAGTGAAGCACAACAAACATTATTTGGGGGGGAGGGGGCAGACAACTATAAACATTCCCATTAACACAATGATGAAGTCGCAGCATGTAACAGGAAACCAGAGACGGCGCATACTTAAAACAAAAGACAATAACAGTAGCTATTGCCCACTTCCAGGTGGGGGGCCTCAAACTGTGACAAATTTGTCAGACAAGAGCAAGACTCCTGTGCCTGATCATTGCACTGCCTACAACACTCTGTAGCAGGCAAGGTCATGGCAAGCTAGTGTCCTTGCTTCACTTTGCCAGGTTGGTTTGTCTCAAGCACTCAAGTGCGACAACCACCCGGGGAAAGGCTCGTGCCCATGGTAACATCACCTCCCATGCACTGTGTCAAGGTCAATGCTTGCTGTGATAGCCATCCAATCCGTTTTAGGTATCTGTGCCAAGCACTCACGCTGTGGCCACCGCGCGGGGAAGGGCTAGTGCCCGAGGCCTGCACCACCTCCCACGCATTGCAGCTGGTGTGGTAAATGCGCACGGGCAGCGGGGAGTTGGCGTCCTTGCTCTGTAGCAGACATCAGGAGAAGGAGTGCACCGATGAAGGGATGTGGCCAAAATGGATTGGAGAGTAAGTTTGGAGGGGCACAACTAACAGAAGGATAAGCAAGCAGCCTCTTCAAGGAAGGCGCCCTTTGACTGGAGCATGCGAAAAGGATGCACGGGGCAACCCATGAGGAGAGCAGTGAGGTGCCCCCATGGGCGAATAGCGGGCAAATGACGTTGAAGGACGTGATCAGAGATGCTGCACAGGTATTGAGTCACTGACAATAAGTGGCAATACAAATGCTGTGAAAGGCTTGCTTCGTGACAAAAATTGATGCAGTGCATGGTATGGTGAAACCTGCACCATCTTTCCTACCAATCGTAGCCAGTGGCGTCTGCAGAGCCAAACTTGTGCTTGTTGTGCATGCATGCTCTGAGCTTACCCTCTCTGTGAGTGCCAGGGCTGAGGAGGTGCTGAAACCTGCCCTCAGCTAAAATCCTGTTTCCAAACCATGCATGCGGCTGCTTGGCACAGGTGCTTGGACTTCTACAGAGCTCATCCAATAGTCTCAGCGCACCTCTGATGTCCCCCATCAGGGAAGTGTACCACCCTATGCCCCCTTTCCGGGCATCCTCACAACGCCTCCTGACCTCCTCACCTTGATATGCCCGCCCAGAATGACCAGCTTGTCGCCCCACACATTCACGGAGTGGCCCGCCAGGGGCACCACCGTGGGCTGCACAGGCAGCACAGGAGCTGTCTGCACCTGAGGCTCTGTGGCTGCACCGTTTGCATTGCTGCTGCAAGGGGACCAGGAGCAGGGTGGTTGAGATCAATTTGTTTTGTGTTTGCTTACAGCATTGAGAAAGTGAGGGGGGGGGGGGTAGGGGGGGATGCTGGCACATCTTCATGCAGCTCTTAGCAAACACATCCCATGATCATGGAAGTTCCATTTGTTGGTAAGAGCGAAGCAGAAGCAGAAGCTTAGGCAGCTCACAGTTTGGAGCAAGGCACTGCCTATACTGCGGAAGCATGCTGTTATGGATGCCAAGCTTGTCAAACTCACTCTGCAGGGAAGGGCGTGGCAGAGGGGGGGTTGGCCTTGGACAAGCGTGTCGCAGGCACCGGCACCAGCTGCTGCCAAGTCATACTCAATGTGTCAAAGGACCACAGGTCGTTCAGGTAGCGCCCAGCTGCAACAAGAAAAGGCAACAGGGTGCGCAGCCAGTCACACCACATCCAGCACGAGCTAAGACACAACGTTCTCTTCTTCATTCTGCACGTCACTGTTGGTAGGAAAGGTTTCAACAGGGGCAGGGCAGCACGTGAGACGGGCACTGGCTGAAGATTGCACACACATCTCCTCCTCCTCCCCTAGGCAGGTGCAGACGTGGCGTGTAAACAGCTCCTGTCCTTTGCATGAGGCAGAGCGATGGCGCAACCCACCGTAGTTGCCACCAACAATGAACACCTTGGTGCCCACAAGACCCCCGCTGTGCTCGTAGCGTGGGCAGGGCTTGCGTTGTTCCCCCATAGGCAAGGCTGTCCACACATCTGTTTGGGCGTATGCATGTGCAGGGATGAGCGATGCACCTGCAAGCAGAAGAGTACCGGAAGCGTTCACATCAACGAACGGAAAGACATGAAGACAGGACAAGATGACACACACACAGATTAGCTCAACTCAGGAACACAGAAAGAAGAGGATGGAGGGGAGGCCCCTTGCTTTGTAAATATCTGCTCTGACTCCTTGAATAGTCCAGTATCAGTTTGTTCTGGTACTGGTGTAACAGTCAAGGTAGTGCCAAGACAATTGCTGCTGCACCCTGTGCTGGCAAACAAATGCCAACCCAAATCGGAGGGCGATACCATACCGTACAAACCCATGATCATTACGCAATATATATATTTTTTCAAGGGCTGCATAATGCGTATTGAGATTTTTCATGGGGGTGCGAACTTGTGCGGAATGGGGAAATTATTCCGTTTAAGCGGGGTGCGAACTGGTGCGGAATGGAAAAACTAAATAGCTGAATTCAATCCTGAGAGCCCCCCCCGAAAGGCAATGGACAAGTTTGTGCGTTGTGTAGATGGACAGACAAGGGATGCGAAGAGCTAGGAGGAGGCCAAGCAGTCGAAGCATGCGTACATGGTGAGCAAGAGCGAAGCGCTGCAGCAGAAGCGGAATAGGGAGGAAGAGCAGAAAGCAAAAAAGGCTCAGCGAAAGAAGGAAGGACAGGGACCTGGACGGCCTTGCAAAGCTGTCGGTCCCGCGCAGCAGCCCCCTCCTGCGCAGCCATGCCAAAATGAGACCAGAACAGCACAGAGGAAGAGGAAGAGAAGGGGCAGCAAGCCTGCAGTGAGCGTGTGGCCAGGACAGCTGAAGCGCAACTGGTGGAGGCCCCACATCATCAAGGACATCTTGTGGGCTGTGCAGCACTGCAGAAGCTACAGGGGAGCAGTGAATCACCTGCAGCTGACAAGGGGCCGCGCCTTTGAGGGCCAGTGCATGCAATATACCTCCAATGAACAGATTCTACTTTACCTGTGTAAGCGCTAAATGGGATGATTTTGCTTGGCTTTTGTGCTTGCATTAACAGTAGCCTAGGATCAAACAGTTTTCAGACACTAGCTGCATGGATGGCAAACAACTCAGATTAATTTCTTGCTCAGCTGCTGTAAGGCCAAAGAGCAACTGCTGAGCTTGTAAGTGCATAGTGAGGGCTATGCAAAAAAAAAAATGATGGAGGGTGCGTAATGTGGGGGCGTACTGGTTGAAATTTCTATGCAGGCTTGAGGGTGCATAATTCAGCAAGCGTAATACTAATAGTAATTGTGCAGGCTTTCCTGGAAGGTGCGTAATGAGGTGTGCGTAATGCAAGAAAAACTTTCAGCAGGGTGCGTACTGGTGCGTAATGGAGAAATTTAATTGCTGAAAAACGGGGGTGCGGATTGGTCAAGGGTCTGTACGGTATGTGTTTCAGGCCTAGCCATACTTATTCCCCTAAAAGCAGAACAACCTGAAATAAGTGAATAACAGGAAGAGCCAATGAGATGTATAATGCATTACAAATACATCTTTATTTTCACACATATCTTCTTACACTGGAAGGCTTTCTCTTCCTCTACTGTTGGCATTATCAAAGCTGAGTTCCAGAAAATGATCTGACGTGTCTCTCAGATATTGAGGCCCTATCCTGTAGCAATCTCCTGCCAAAGCGCAGCAGCAACAAAAGCAGCAGCATCTCGTTTACACACCCATCACTGCTCACCTGCTCCTTGGTTATGTGGCTTAGCTTCCTCTGCCAGCAGTAAAGCATACCAGTCCGACTGCATATGAAAAGGTAAACATTTAAGGATGAGTACGCGGCCATGTCTGACGTGTGTGTGTATGTGTATGTGTGTGTGCACGTGTGTGCGCGCGCACGCACATGCTGAACAGCAAAAGCAACATTTCTTGCTTGAGGCCAACACACACACACACATACACCCCATGGCAGCCACAATAATCACCCTGTCTTGATGATACCAAATAACCCATTATTATGAATTCCATTTACCTTTTTTTGAGATGTCCATTTGGACGTTCAAAACAAGAATTGATACCAATATCGCAAAACCAGTTTGATTCAAACATGTAGACAAGAGCAGTGCCATTGCACAGAATGTACCAGGCAGAAGAAGACAACCACTCCAAGGCATCAGCAGGGAATTCAACTATTCAGACCAAGAGCTCAGATGGTTAACGTTTGCAAACCTATGCAATGACACCCAGGTGGCAAGCAGCATAAACGCTTTTGACGCGCTGACAGGTGCAAGCCAGCAAGTGAGCTGACAATGCTGACATAGAGGAGGAATGCATGGACACTCACTACCAAAATACACACCCTGGTTGCGTACAAACAGCACAGCATTATCTTGAAAGATCCCACAGCAGCTCCTTCTTCTAAATTCAAAAGGCGTAGCTTTACGGTGCACACTCAGCAACATGTTCCTGCCACACCTGCTCCTCATCTAAGGTCCGGACGTACAAACGCATGGCCTCCACAGCAGACATGTTGCCCAGCTGGTTCCACGCCTGCCAGCATGGAAAACAAGGAAAGACATAGCGAAGATGGTTTGCTCTGTAGCCATACACAGTGGCTTTTAATCACCAATCCGCTCCAGTACACAGCGGTTGAACAAGCTTGCATGAAATGTCAGGGCAGACGTGTGACAGGTATGCATGCAAACATGCAGCCATAATCATTTTCACATGCTGCTAGCGCGCGTGATGATGCATGTCTTTGAGCCGCAAAGCTGCCTTTGTCCCAAAGAGCACCAGAACGAGCTGAGTCTGTATAACACTCTTCTTTGGAGGTCTGATACGGGGCGTCATGCGCAAGTGCTGACCATGATCACAACCATGATGATGCAGGAAATCCAAGGCAAGCAGGGGGCCTTACCATCCATTTTGTTGATTCCACCGCATTCCAACTCCATGGCTTTGGCACGTTGCAGGGGCCTTCAGTAATCTGGGTGCATGCACCATCATACATATTGATTATGAGTGCCATCAGGATTTTGATCATCTATAAGCTGTGCTGCAAACGTGTACTCAGCAGCATGTGCCTAGTTCTGTCTGCAAGCATTGCTCAGTCACCCCCTATGTGCACAAGCAACAGAAAATGAAAGCAGCAACAATCTGTGCTGGTAGATGACCGGCAAGGATGTGCAAGCACGACTGAAGCACATGTCCTGAGCTGGCCATCCATGCAGAGAAAAGAAAAGACTACGCCATCCATGCAACACAGTCGCATCAGCTCTCCTGCGTTTACACAGGACACACCTGCTTGCTCAACGAGAAGAGAGCAAGCTGTGTCTCTTGTGATAGCTCCTTAGCACCTGCATTGGTGGATCATTAGGCACGATGAAACCATCAGTGCTTACACTGACTTTTAACAGTAATCCAGGCTTGCAAAGCACAGTGAATGCTGTAGAGCACCCAGGAGCTCACCTTGAGGCTGGAGCTTTACGAACTTATGAGCTGCATGATATCTATCTGGGAAGGGCAGCAGACACGGGTTGGCAGCACTGCCTTGCTGCAGTGAGGCAGCCATCTGCGCCCTGTAACAATGGGAGCCCTGAGACAATAAAATCGCAATTAATTGTAAGTTTTCCCGCTTGGGTTTTAGCGGGAGCGTGTGTACTGACACAGAACTCACAAGCTCAATGAGATGGGTACGGTCTTAAAGATCCAAGGCTAATGGAATTGATTTAAAATAATCTTTATGATGCTTTCAAGTAAGGAAGAAGCTGAGCCACACGAGATACAAGCATGTACCCTACAGCCCTGCATTGCAGCTCACACCAAAAAGTTTGAGTTTCAGCAGCTTTCAGTCAAATAAACTTGACGAGATCTCAACTGGTCAGAGTCCCTCTTAAGCTCGTCACATTCTCATTCATTGGGTGTACAATGCACTAGCTAAACTTTTTCGTGTATTTATTACCTTACCCCAAGTCATGCATATGTTATATCCTTGACTGCGTCCTGCATCTTTGCAAGTCTGTTTTTTTCTTTCATGCAGGTATCCCATATTTGTCAACTTTCCAAATTTAACACATTGTAGATACAAATGCAGTTGTTAAGAGTGAACACAGCATGCAGCACTTCTTCCAGCTGCAGCATCCACATAAAAAGGAGGCCGCACAGGCCCCTGGTCAGATGTCAGCCCCCATCTGCTCCTGATGACCCTCAAGATAGCAGCAGCTTTGCCATGGGGATGGCAGCCAAAAAGCCTCAGAGGAAGGAAGTCCTGCAAGAAGGTTTGTGTGTGGGCGGATGGAAACGCAGCGAGCTTTGTCAGGTGCATTGTCTTCGTCACAAATGGCTTGATCTGTGCTGTATACGCTATGTTAATGGCAGTGTGGATGTGTGCGCCTTGCTCCATGCAGGCAACAGTGACAGCTCCCAGGTATGTCCAATTGAGCTGCAGCTTGCACTGAGGTTTTTCATGCGAAAAGAATGGATGCAGCCCAGAAACTGAGATACCAACACCAACCTGCCTTGTGATGCAGGTGGTTAACTCACTGCAGGTCCTTTCCAGGTAATATTGATGGCCCCCACTTTATGGAATGCTGGGGGCTTGCGCTTACAAAGCATGCTATTGTGCTGGGCAGAACAGCCCTCTCCCCTCTACAAGGCACTGGATTTCCGTGCCCCTCTGACTTTAGAGGAAGTGCCAGGGACAGACAAAGGGGCTCAACAGGCTGCTGCCACACATTTTGAGACGGCGCTCTAACTCCTTGCCTCCCATAATGCAGTGCCACGGGGCGGTCCAAAGGCTCAAATAACACCACCATCCTAGCCAGCGATGACTCTGAAGAGACATGGTGAGCACTTAAAACCGGCCAGTGTGGATCTTCTCATGCCTGCCCTAGTTTGTTGCAGTCGCTCCATGTTTCACCGCACCATTCTCTCGTTGACCTTCCGCAGGCGAAAATTAGACAAGCGGGTGAGTGTGCCTCTTTCATCCATTTCCTCTCTGTTTGTCTACGTAATTGTCTCCAAAGCTGGTTGCTCACTCCGTGATCATTTTGAGCTGCTGCCTGCTTTCTTCAATGCTCCTGACACACTATCCAATCCCGCGCGTACATCTCTAATTGAAGGTGAACAAGTACCCAACAGAGCGAGAGTTCACTGCCATAGGTGAGTGCTGCCCTGACTGGCCTGCAGCATTTACTGAGGCACGCAGCGTATGGCTCGCATGGCGCAGCGCACGTTCATGAAGGTACAGCATCCAAAATAGTCAAATGTTAATGCAATGGAGGAAGCTGAGGCATGCGCTCTTTAGCTGCTCAGGGAAGTTTCATTTACATGACATGAGTCTTGCAAGTCTGGTCCAAAAACGGCAAATGCAAAAGCGGATGATTCCTAGGGATGTTGCTCGTTTACTGAGTCTGCATCTGCATGCCTGTCTTGGTTTTCAAAGGAGCAGGGCCATCAAAGAGATAAATCGTCAGATGGCCCCCTGTGGCTGTCTACTTTGTGCCTGGATTCAGCCTGACTTCCGCCATAAGTGTACCTACGAAAACATGGGGGGAATGTCAAGAGTTTCAATGGAATTGCGATGAGAACGGAGGCTGGGTCGTTGGTGCTGAGGAAGCTTGCATGGGTGAAACACACAAAGGCTAGCAACCTGACCAACTGCAATGATGCAGGTAAGCTGGCCTTTACTGTCGACCAAATTTAGGGCTCTGCACATATTTTGCGCTGGCTGTCCTGAACTCTTGGTTTCAGGTACCGGAGAAGATTTCAAGGATTCAATGGTCAAGGCCATAGAGGAGATCGTGGGCAGCGTGCACCTAGAAAATGTGGCAGAGCGGAGGAGCAAGAATGGGAAGTACTGCAGCATTAAAATCATGGCCTACATTGAGAATGGTGAACAGGTGCGGCGCTCATAGGCTCATGGCTATGTGACTGAATTAAACAAGGTGCTCTGCTTTCTTTGCTTCTTAATGCCTGGATATTGTGTCCTCAGTAGCAAGGACTCTCTTGAGGCAAGGACTGAAGAGGAAGCATGCTTGTCCTTACTTGGCATTTTTGCAGGTTCTGCAGATCTACCACTCCATGAAGAGGGACACAAGGATGAGATGGTTTATTTAATAAATTATAAGCTGTTGCGCACTTCCCCTTGGAATTTTGCTAAAACCGGGCAAGAGAATCGGTCGTGCCATCGGCTTTTAATTAGCCTGCTTCCTTGGCCGTGCCATCTGTTTTTTTAATCATGAACTGTGACCACGACTTAATGTCAGCTGTGTTGCTTTGCGCACAGCCAAAAAGTGTTGATACTCTCTCCGCAACAGGCAATAAGAGGGATTGGTTGCCTTTTTTGTTCATATTTTGTGTTTTTTTATTTTGTTATCATGTCAAAGAAGCGCCACTGATGAATCATTGTCATGGCAGCTTATTAAAGGTGTGACCTGCATTCAAGTGCGTTCTTTTATTGCATGCCCTCTCTTACTTATCCTTGTGTTCCACCTTCAACCGAGGTTTGGCTTTGTTCCTGTCATCTCTGGCCAAGTGCCAGGGGTACTCATCCCTGATGTTATGCTAATTTGGTCAAAGCTGGTCTGGACCCTGGATTTTCTGGTGTGATGCAGCCGAGCTAGCCCTGTGCATCAAGACCAGGAAGACCTCTGTTAATTACAGTGTTAGCATGCATGTTGTTAAGCAGAATTGCCCTTAGTTGCATGGAATAGCGCGACCCTGGGCATGTTGTTGTGTGATATTCTCAAACTGCACGGTTCAACGCAATACATTGGTGCATAACATGAGAACCATTGTGAAAGGAAAGGAAAGGGTCACAAAGCTGTCCCTGCCTACCTGGGCAGCTTAGCTGAAGTAAAAGTAAAAGTCTACGCCAGCCATGAGGCCGCCTCATGCAGCGGCCTCATGCAGCGGCTGCATGCATTAAGAAAAAGTTCCCTGAATAGCAAGCTAGCAAGGGTCTTACCAAAGGGCCCTCAAACCGAAACTAGACACAGCTTGGATCATTTTAAAAGCACCCCATTTGGGGCCTCAGTCAGCCCCCTCTGCTAGCTTTCACAAGGTTGACAGCAACAAGATAAGTTTCTACCCCTAAGCGCGCAATTGAAGACAAGAGCCTCTCAGAGCCTGAGTGCTTAAAAGACTGCCAGATTCTGGAGCTGCCAGCACCCAGCGAATGCTTCCAGTATCCGTCAGATCCCTTCTAGACCTTTCTGTTCATAGCCATCTTCGAGAATGTGGTATTGAACCTCTTCAGAAAAAGAAAAGAAAAACTACGTAGGCAGAGGAAACTCTCCCTACTAGGGATGTAATACATCAATTAAGGAAAAGGGGATAATTGGCTCAGAAAAGCTTTGAATTCCCTCTACCATATCTGTTCAATTGGTTTTGTGCCACTATTAGTGGCATAACGTGAAACGTATAAAATGCGTTTCTACAATCCGCTCACCAAGTTCAACAGTCTGCTCCTCAAAAAGGTTCTCCACGAAGACATCAGCCTTTGTTCCAGAATTGACTCTTGTTGGACATCACACCTCTTGTCTGCACTGGATGGTCTGGCACACTCAGAGTTTGGTGAGATGTCAAATCACGACTTGCAACCCTGTAAACCTCAGTTAATTTGTGGTGGACCTAAGAACCAGACACCTTAGCTGCTGGAATCAATGCACAGCCCCTGATCCCAGAGTAAACAACAGTAATCGGCTGAAATATCATCAATGGTGCGCATTTCCTGTCAGAGATGCACAAGCAATTCACCCTCCTTATACAATGCCTAAGAAAAAAAGAGAAAAAACTACACAGGCAGTGAAAACGCTCCCCACATCAATTAAGGAAAAGAGGATACCAAGGGCAGAGGCACCATGTATCCCCTTCACCAAGAGGAACAAGAAATAAGTCAATGGGGATAAGGAGGGTTACCAGCAGTAGCCTGTGCCTGATCTTGGTGACGAGAGTTGAGAGGAGTCTTCTCAAGAGCGCGTCTGGTGCTAGAATGTTTATAAGCATACTGGACGGAACGGGCATGAAGCTTCAGAGCAAGCCTGGTGGCTGTATGAGTGTCAAGACCAAGCTCTTTAAGAGGCTCCAGAATGTGGGACGTGTAGATGACCCCTCTCACACCTAACAGAAATGTATGGAGGGTGACTTGAGCTGAGGCCCTTGAAAGATCGCGGCAGATGCCGCGGCGCTGTTGCTTGGAGGCCTCCAGCTGATTCTTGGGCCTGGTGTCTTCACAATATTTGATCTCCACGAGGTGCCTAAATATATGCACTTGGATCTTCCCCATCCCATCCTTCGCAACACTGCCAGAAATTCTGGCCCAGAATCAGGCTACGGGTTTGCTCTCTTCAGATTGAACAGAAGTACTATTTGGTCCAGTGTGCTTTTCAGATTTTTCAATCCCCAGGTCTGCTCTCTCCGTCAAAAGTACACCTCACTTTTTGAGCAGAATTTCTCTTTTTTACATTTTTCTATCACCTACAGGATGCCCTGTCTAGGTACCATTCACCATGTCAATTCCCAGGATATTAATATCTTTCTAAAACAGGATAACGTCAAGCTCCCTTTTCCCTTAATGATCTCATGTTGGCATTATCTAGCACCTCTCTGGCATGTAGTTTCCAGACGACAATGAGTTGCATGGGGTAAGAAGGTTGGGCAGGGTTAGGTATGGTGTTGAGCCAGCGTTGGGGTGCCTGGAATTGGATTTTACCAGCAGGGAATTCGGCAAGCACTTTTGCAAGACATGGGTAATGGTTAAGCCAACTCATATAAGCATTGCAGCTGAAGCCTCTCCAGTGGGGAAAAAGCAGAAAGATGGCAACTGGATCAGTGGTTTGGAGGGAGGAGTGCACTGCGTGGCGCAGTAGTCTGAACAAAGTTTCATCATCATGAGGGGGATGGCAGAAGGAGAAGCCATTATAGCGTACAGAGAGGGCATCTGTGTGTGCCCCAAAGACCTGGTCACGGCAACTTGAGCTGAAGTAGGTGTTGTAGGTACAGTAAAATTCTAGAGGGTTGGAGAACCTTTCTTTGGAGACCATGCACCATTTACGCAGGGCTGATCGAATGCGGGGAGGCGATGCTATCTTGGTCACTCTTTGCCCTACAAACCCCAAAAGACCACTTACTTCCCCCTCACTTTGGGTACTCCGCAGTATGAGGCGTAATGATGAAGTAAGAAGCGGCACAACTCCAGCCAGGCAACTTCATGAATTGAACATCCGAAACCGCCATATCCACTAAAAGCAAATCAAACACTGCAGTGGTACGAGGCCTGGTGCCCAGCTAGAAGCCTCACAGCAACAACACAGTGACCTTTGCAAACAACTCCGAGTCCTTGGAGTACTAGGTGCCGAGACCATTCTTCACACAATCCTCCTGGGTGTGGGTGGGACTATCTATATTGCCCATACCCTGGATCGGTTTCAAAAACTAGGATTGACCCGCAAAGGTCTGCCAAACTTGCATGAAAGCTCCATACCTATTCTGTTCTGCAATATGCATACAAAACGTACCTCAACCAGAAAAGAAAAGAAAAAACAAAATGAAAAACTACGTAGGCAGTGAAACACTCCCCACATCAGTTAAGGAAAGGGGGCCACATTGGTGCACAGACCGTACGACCAACCCACCACGGAGTTCAGACTGAGAGAAGTATGGCAGGCAGAGAAGGAAGAAAGGTCCAGCAACGAGAAAGAGAGCAGGATGATAGCTGAAAAACTGGAGTTCCAGACCTTCAACAAGCAGACTCAGCACTGTCAGCCTTCCAAACAAGGAAAGCCATGCCCAGCACCTGTCTGCTGATCACAACTGAAGTTTGCATTCTGGCAGACTAGCTTAACTAGCTGCTAGCAACTGCTGACCACGCAGAAGCCTGTGGGACAGCCCTTAGAGCACTGGTGCCGACACATGAAGTGCACGCCTTGCCCGGCCCCTAGACCATAGGCACCATCCTCCACTCGCCTTATATCATCCACCACCAGACAAGCCGTTGGAATCTAAAACACTCATTACAATTTTGGTGCCCTGGGGCTGAGTGCTGCTAGGAACCAACCAGACCCACACCAGCTTCCCACTTACCCTCTGGTGAGGGAAACTCGCGGCTATCGCCTCCGTGGTTTCCCCTTTTTATTTCTCTTCTTTAAGTTCAAAATCTGGTTCCTGAGCAGAACTCCGGTTCAAAGAAGAAAGTGTGTCTTTGATCAGATTTGCGTGCATTTGGGGAATGTGTAAAGTCAATTTATGCCTGAATACCACTTTCCTAGGTATGTGGGGAGGTCATCTATCCCCTCACATTCTGGAGCCCTTTAAAGGACTTAGCCTCCAACTAATAGAGCCTCCAAGCTTGCTCTGAAGCTTCATGCTTTGGCCAGGCCTGGTAACAGCCCTCATTCTTTTCGCTCAGCTGCCCTTGTAGGCGGATACAGCAATGAAACCTTACCCTTCCTTTCTTTCTTTGGGAGCACCAAAAGGAGGGTGAACAATGCAAAGCAGCAAAACCTACATTGCCTCGCCTTGCTACTCGTC
Organism: Dunaliella primolecta; assembly: GCA_914767535.2. Classification (NCBI taxonomy): domain Eukaryota; kingdom Viridiplantae; phylum Chlorophyta; class Chlorophyceae; order Chlamydomonadales; family Dunaliellaceae; genus Dunaliella; species Dunaliella primolecta. The sequence goes on from OU611765.1 coordinate 7,536,508, forward strand.
AATCCCAGACATGCTTGTATGCTCATGTGCCATCAACTGAAAAAAGTTCAACAAAACAATTACTTCCCAAAGGTTACAGCATTCTCTCGGAACAATCCCAAACAGGAGGTACCAAGACTGCTCAAGCACACATATCTTTGTTGCTCTCTTTTTCACATGTCTGACATGGACCACATGCGTGCCTCCTGCTCCTGCACCCGCCGCAAGTTCTGATACTTGAACATCTCGCGCTCAAAGCCGTTACTGCGGTCTACGCCATCCCAGTGTCGCCCGGGCCGGATGTCATAGCGGTTGCTTGGTGCAGCCACGCCACGCTTCATCCAGCTGTGAGGGGGAACCTCCTGAGGTATGATGAATCCTGGGGGCAAACAACAGGGGCCGTAGGGGATCACAATCTCGAAGAGGCTGCTGAGGCAAAAGTTCCAGAAGCATAATAAGAGGTCAAATATACACATATATACACAATATGATACAACATATATTATTATCTCTTTATAATATATATAGCTTATAATAATATATATAGTTTATGAAAATATAAGCTGGCTCCTACATTTAAACCTACCCAAAAGAATACCATAGAGATAATATATCATTACGCAAAAACAAGTTTTTTGGGGATGTGCGTAGAAATTGCAGCTGTTGAAAAAATAATTGTCTGAAGCGGTGCATATGTGGCGTAAGTGGGAAAAGTAATTTCCTTTAGCGATGAGTGGTGAGCAGCGGCAGCGGCAGCAGCAGCAGCAGCAGCAGCAGCAGCAGCAGCAGCAGCAGCAGAAATGAGGATGGCAGTGAGCAGCTGGAGCCCTTGTGCAGCAACCCCACTCAGCCTTTTCAGTAGCAAAGGCAGCAAAATAGGGTGCCAGCACCAGGGGCAGGGGGTGCAAGCAAGCTTGCAAGCACAAGTAAGAGCGCACGCACAGGCAAGGGTGTGCGCTTCAGGAGGGGTGAGCATGCGTCAGAGGAAGAGAAGGGCAGTGAGGAGATCGAGGGATAACAGCAGCAGCAACAGCAGCAATGAAGATGGAGAGCGAGGATGGGGATGGCAGCAGTGATGAGGAAGGGAGTGGGAGCGAGGTGGGTTTCTGTGGGCTGAGGCCCTTCTGGCACTGGGTATATTTGCGCATTTGAAAATGTTAACTTCTATCATTTGTGCGTAAGTGATGCGCATGTGTAACACTCATTTTTTTAAAAGGGTGCGTATTGGTCACGTCTCTCTACGGTAGGATGAAGGAAATCATGATACAACGCGCAAGAAACGCTGGCCGCACAGAGGTAAAATCAAAACGCAGCTTGACATGGCAATAGCGCTAGCAGATTAAAACACAACACGCTCCTCATTTAGAAGCAAAAAACAATTAAAGATAATGTCGACCCCATGGCTGGACCCCCCTTCTCAGGCAAGCCAATAATAGCAAAACCACTTGGCTTGCTCATTACCACGCAATTCTAGGACCTGGAAAACATGTTAGGTGGCTGATGTTGCGCTGTACAAGAAGGTGCTATGGCAGTGAAAGGGTAGGTCACACCCGTGGACAGGAAAAATGGTGTTTTAATGTTGGTTTTAGAGGCCTCCTTAACATCTTAACTCATGCAAGCCACAATCTGCCCACTGGGCCCAATGTGTGGCACACATTATCAAAAATCAGCAATGTGGCTTGTCAAGCATCTCAGCTGCCAGATCGTGCATGAGAGAGACTGCGGTCACAAGCGCATCGCAAAGTGACTGCAGCAAATATGTGGCTGCATATCTAATCCATTGTAATGGATGTCGTGCTTCATTCAGACGTTCAAGGATCCAAGAGCGCTGATGGCCATGCAACATATATGAGGATGTGACAACATATATGAGGGTGTGCTGAAGTTGCAAGGGGATGTGGCGAGCGCAAGGCAGCACACCCCTCTAAACGGGGGGCATCAAAAGCATGCTCCCCCTGAGTACCCACATGACATTTGCATCATTGCTCCTAACGCTGTTAGAATGGGTGTAAATGGCAATTGAGCTCTTCAAAGTAACCCCAGATGCTGAACTACTTCAGAGGTGGACAATCCTCTGTATTGCTGGACATGCTCTTTCCCGGTTTTGTCTCTCAAAGCTAACCATGCCAACCATTGTTATCTCATATAAATATCATGTTCACCCAGGGTTGGGTCATACGCGAGTTTGGGCTGAACAGTACGCGCATATACGTGTAAAATACGTGTATGTCACGTATATACGTGAATTGGGAGGGCCATTTTGGGCTGGGAGGGTCTTGGGTGGGAGGGAGGGTCCCGACTACCCCCCGACCACCCCCACACACACCCCAAGGCCCACAAACACTTACACATGCCAAAATAGAAGGGTCCTGGGTGGCGAAGTGCGCAGCAGCTCTCTCTAGAGGTCTCTCGAAGGTCTGTCGAAGGTCTTACAGGGCATGTCGAAGTGATTTACCAACGTATTTTCTGACGTTTAGCAAAAAGCCATTTTTTATGATACGCGTTTTTCATCAAATTTTATGATACGTGAAAATACGCGTATTCACGTATGACCCATCCCTGTGTTCACCAGAATATGATGTAGATCAGAGGACCTCAGATCACTCTCCTGGCCTCAGATCACCCAAGAACAGCTCACAGCCGCACCTTGGATTTTCACTTCCAAAATTATAAAACTTTTCTCCTCAATATACCATGATAACATCCTGCATACTCGGAAAAAGGAAAGAAGAAGGTCAAATTTTGACCTTTTTGGCACCCCTTCTTGTGGATTTTCTCTCAGGGAAATGGCTGGAATTATGTATCTGACCAAATACTGGGTTTTGGGCCAAGAAACATAACCATTCTTTTGTGCAAGTCATTTATTCTGTGCTTCCCCAACCAAAACTGTTTTGTTATTCCATTGTATTTGCAGTGATCTCCTTTTGGTACAAAAGCCTTGAAGGACTCCAAATCACTTGGTACAAGGACTCCAAATTACCCAATTCGGTGCATTGGGTGATCTGAAATGAGGTCCAGAGGTAACAGAGTAGGGTTCATGCCGCGGACCACTAGGAATATGCGCCGAAAACTGAAACAGTCAAGCTTTGTGCAATAAGCAGCTCATCAACACTAAAAAACAGGCTACATTTTGCAATCAAGCTTGAGTGTCCCAGGTTTATGGTACACCTATGTATTGAGCACTCTAATAATCCCTATCTTTGGGGGAGTAGTTGTCCACCTCTGGAACTTTTGAGCTAACATCCATGCTCTTGCAATGTTTGGTACGCCTATGAACCTTTTCAAAGCATGCAGGAAGCATGCATAGCTCAACGACACACTCTTTTGAGGCGTTCAGAGGGGGAAACGACCCAAAAGGTATCTGCGTAGGTATGGTGATTCTTCCTAAATTCAGGTGAGCAGCCTCACCAGAGCTCTTCAGCTTCTCCGCATTGTACCGCTCTGTCACTGCTGAAGCTGCTACGCCGTCTTTGCCTTTGCTCCTCACAGCGTTGGCCATGGGATCCCCAAAGCGGGTCTGCTGGCGCAGCAATGCATCACGCTCCACATCGTCCTCGTATCGCGCAAACGGTTTATTGGCCTGTGCGCAACATAAGTGCAAAGATCCTTCTGTTGAACAAGTTACAGCAGGTGTATCCACAGTCGAAGCTGGGTCAGGCATCCGGCTTAGTGGTGGGCAGTAGCGTGGCAGTCTTTCTGAATAATAATATAGGTAAAGAGTTTAAATATCAGGTCCAGCGCAATCTGCAAATTAATTACAGACTTGCAGGCAAGGGTTGAGGCTCCATTCTCTTTGCAGCTGTGGTTGATACTGACGAAAAGGGGTTTAAAACATCCTAGATGTAAACCGATTACGAGTGTGACTCTTTGCATCACCCGGCTGCAATTCCCAATGTCAAAGTAGCATCCTGGTACCGGATGTGCAGGGCACCAGGCATATGCACTACTCTCTGTGGAAGCCAAGCAGAGCTGCAGCAAGTCTGAAACAGGCCGATCCTGCATCTTTTTCTACTACATCTCTGACCTGCTGCTCAGCATCACAGCTAAACCACGATTTGCTTCTTTTGTAGCATGCTGCTCCCACCTTGCAGGTCAACATATCATCACACAGCTCTTATTTCTCCACCATGCATGCCAACCCCTCACATGACTCACCTCTTCCACCATGCGTGCTGCTCGCTCCTCTGCTGCACGCCTCTGCGCCAATCCAGAGCGCCACTCTAGGTACTGCAGGAGTGGACCCCAATGGAAGAGTAAGCTGGCAATTTACAACAGAGATGCATATATAACGAGGGGGCAGATGTGGAGTCAGCTTGGCAAACTGAATGGAGGTCGACGGGGAGCGAAAACAGGACAGTCAGCTCCTCACGGGAGCAAACGCTGTGACGAGCAAAGTGTCTGTCACAGGCAACAATAGAGGGCATTGGACAACCCAAGCCCTGAATTCGGGCACGCCCAGGTCATGCAGGCTATACCTGCTCCTGCTCCAGCTCCTCCTTGGTCTTCTCTGGCTTACGCTTGCCCGCGCGCTGCCGAGACTCTGCGTACGTCTCCTTGTCCACAATCTTGCCGGTCACAGGGTCACGGTACACAGTCTCGGCTCCCCGGCCCACCGCCGTTTTCCTGTGCATGAGAGGTGGTATTGCATGAGGCAGGGATGAGGTCCAAGGCCACAAAGCGAGGGAGGATACGGTGCAGTGCACCAAGAAAAGGGGGCGCCCGACAGGAAATCAAGCCACTCCTGCAGGTACGTGCTCAAAGATGGGAGACAAACCAACTCCTTGTATGATAAAAAAAACAGCCTACACTACCAGGATATCGAGATGACCCTCTCCAGTGCATGAGCTGGTTAGTGCGCAAGGGATGGATGGAGAGCACATTGCACCCACGTGCAGCATGATTGTTTGTTTGCAAATAGCTTTCCTTGTGTGCATTGTGGGAAACGGATCATGAGCTCAATGAATCGTCCACGTGCATGTGCGCATGCATACACAAACACGCGCACGCATATATAGAGTAGAAACACAATCATTAAAAAGAAGGACAAGCAGTGTGCATAGCCTTGGGAAAATGGGGTTTTCAATTTTTTAAGAAGGATCCCCTGAGGCCAGAAGAGGCTAGGCCTCTGTGAACATTTTTTAGTTGAAAGGTAATGATCAGGCACCTGCCTTTTGCAGGAGACTTTGACTGATCCGATGTTTTTTGGTCTGCTTATCAAAAGCTTTGAATGGAAAATCTCAAGTAAAAAAGCCACACCTCTTCTATCCCCCTCACTGCACCGGACCAATCATTAACATAAGCACCCCCCTCCATAATTAGCAACCCTCCAAGTCATTGGGATGAACTCCTTGCAATTGTTGCAAAAATAATCAGCTTCATTATGCGCTCAAGAGCCATACGGAAGCGTGGCGCTTAGGACAAAGCCGACCCAAGGCTGGCTACCCACGCTCACTGGTACATGTTGTGAAGTGCATACACAGCAAGCTGATTCTCACGACAAAGCACTGCCCAAAAGTAACTCTGCCCTATGTACCATCTCAAAGCACTTTCCCTGACAATTATCGTATTCCCGCTTCCTGGTTATTTCTGTGAAACCGTTGTGCATCTTTGAAGACCTCCCCCCGACATGTTGATGACGCTTTGTGCCAGCTGGTGTGAACCCATTCTCCTAAGAGGCTAGCCTAGCCTCCCCCAGTCTATGCGAGGCTAGGAGAATTGGCTAACCATTCTTAAGCATGCAGCATCAAAATGAAGATCAACACCAATGCAGAGCGCGCTGGGTTCTTTAAAGCCAGGTAATTTATCCCCTAACATTTATCTGACATACTCAAGAACATCTTAGAACTAGATTCAAATATCTGCTCTGTCAGTTGGAGCTGAAATCCTACACCACCTCCTTACCGTTTGTGCTCAATCTCTTTCTGCAGGCTAGCCATCTCTGCCTGCAGCTCCTTCCCAGTCACCAGGCCAGTAGCAGTACCGTCTGCCATGCGAGGGCCCGATCTGCGCGCATGCACGCCATCATGTCAGCTTGAAGGCACACACATCTGGCCACATGGCGGTTCCTCTGCCATGAAGGGGCTTGACCCACTTGCATGTCAATCGAGAAGCAGCACACATATACTTCTTGCATTGTACATCGGCCGCTAGCCGATTTGGGATCGGCTCAGTGATGACCAATCCCGAATGTCACCTCATTGCACACGCTTATATGATCTGTCCATAAATTCCAGAACCTGAAGGCTTCTGCAAAAAATGTCTGTATGCATGGGCTTGATCTACTTAAACCATTACGATCAATTTCCTCTCATGTCCACTAGTACTTCAAGAAAACAGTGCTGAGCAGTGATAAGTTTTTGGACCGTTAACATTGGGTATTATGCTTGTAACTGGGTCACTGCACCAGCACATCCAACCAAAAGACATCTCAGAAACGACAGGGCACCTCAAGGAGGCACAACATCATTTCATAACTCTGCACCCACATCCTTCATCTGTCCAGGATACCATTTCTCATGGGTGCAGCAAATCAATAATAGGTCTGCCAGCAGGTGCGCAAGCCTGTTTGCCCCTCACCTGGAGGGAGGCCCTGCAGGTCCTGTACGTGGTTGTTTGGATGGGGGCATGCCTGAGGTCCCTGCCTCCGCATGTGCACGCTTGCGATCGCTGATGGATGGCGCTCCGTCTGCAGGGCGTCGGGGTGGTGAGGCATCTGGGCTGTCATGGCGAGCTGCTGTCCGTCTTCTAGGGGGCGATGCATCTGGGCTGTCGTGGCGAGCTTTAGGCCGTCTAGGTGGGGAGGCGTCTGGGCTGTCATGGCGAGCTGCTGTCTGCCTTCTTGGGGGCGATGCATCTGGGCTGTCGTGGCGAGCTTTAGGCCGTCTAGGTGGAGAGGCGTCTGGGCTGTCATGACGAGCTGCAGGGCGCCTTCTTGGGGGCGATGCATCCGGGCTGTCATGGCGCACTGTGGGGCGTCTGGGTCGGGAGGCATCTGGGCTGCCGTGACGCCCACGCCTAGGAGGAGAGGCATCTGGGCTGTCATGGCGAGCGGCAGGCCTCCTTCTAGGGGGCGATGCATCTGGGCTGTCATGGCGCACTGTGGGGCGTCTAGGAGGGGAGGCGTCTGGGCTGTCATGGCGAGCGGCAGCCCTCCTTCTAGGGGGCGATGCATCTGGGCTATCATGGCGAGTGCGAGAGGAGGGCGCAGTGGCTGCCGCTGCTGCCGCTTCATTGGCATCTGCTTGGGTCCATCCGCTACCATCTTGGCCTCGTGCGTAGTAGTTCTTGGCCTGCAGTGAAACAGATGGTTGGAAAAGACGAGGCTGGTTTGAAGCTGCCAATGTTGCAATTTGCAGCTTGTAAAATGATGTGCACGTGTGTATTAATTGTGTGTGTACTACTCATAAGACTGGGCACTGTATTGAGCAAGCCTACATGCAAGGACAGCCGTGCTGGACTCAGGCTCAGTGCAGGCAGTGGCAAGCGACATTCCCATGAACAAGCAAGGACTGTGACACACAGCATACTGGCGCTGCTGAGATGTGGGACAGCGTGTCCTCCTCTCTATAATGCCTGCACTCCACAGCCAAATGCTCCAGAGCGCTGTTTGTAAGCAAGGCTCACAAATTAGACGGCAGATGCGGATGGACTTTCGAGCCACGGCCTCAGCTCAAGCATCCTCACCTTCTCAACCTGCTTCACCAGTGCACGAGCTTCTGCCTCATTGGCGATAACAGGTTGGTCACCTGCAGGGTGAGAGCATGGAGTCACGTGCAAGGTGTCACATGGGGAAAGATGTAGCTGGCGTATGCTGGAGGGAATGTCTCCCAGCTCATGCTGAGCTTAAAGCCCGTGATGCCTTCCACCTGGCAATCGCCACACCAGAGCTCCAAAATTAGAAGGCATCTAAAGCCAAGGACTTTGACCTCATCATGGATAAGGAGCCAATCCCCTAAGCATACATACATCAGCTCCCTGTCACTGAGAGGGCAACATCTGTAGCACAAGTTCTTGAAGTACTTGGCAGCGCATGCGTACTGTTTGCTCCACCACTGCCCACTTGGCGGCCCCAACACAGGACAAATCCCCAACAAACAAGCCCAGTAACAAATTTGTCCCGATCGTCACAACCCACCATCCTCTTCATCCCCATCCTCGCCCAGCCGTCCCATCGCTCTCTCATCTTCTTCCGCCGCCCCAGCGGCAAACGAAGGCGGCTTGCGCACACTGGGTGCCCCCATGACATCCTCATCAATGATCTTGATGGCGGCTGACCCACCACTGCCGCCCGCACTGCCTTTGGGCTTCTTTTTTTTGACCTTGGGCTTAGAGCCATCTGCCCCTGGATCCTCATACTTCTTCAGGTACTCCTGCAGTGCGGTGTTGACCTTCGGGGCCGCGGCTTGCTCGCGCTTCTTCTCCTCAGCCCGCAGCAAGGACATGCCCTGTTTGCACATGGGGACATGTTGTGCATGAGGATATGGTGTGGGTGACGACACAGCACTGTTTGTGCATGTGGGATGTGCCTGGTTCGAGCGTGCACGATGTTAGGTGCAAGCAAGGGGGAAGGGGAGAGGGGTGAATTAAGGAGGGCACACTGAAACTTGTAGAAGATTGTTTGGGAATGAGCGTGGGGTTCAGGGTTGTTGATGGTGATGAAGAGGAAAAGCAACAGGATGGGAGGCAGGAGTTTCAAAGACACATGTCTTAAGTGCATAATTGCATGCATATTCTGGTTTGCACTAGTAAGCATACTGTGAGAAAGCAAAAAGAAACAACTGAGCTAGCGTTTGTGCAAGCTGCAGGGGAAGGGAGAAGCGAAGAGAGACAGACCAGTTATTGGAGAACTCTAACAAATTGCTTCAAAACGGCTAGGAATGTTTGCACATGCACATGAAACTCTAGGTTTGAGTGTGTGCGTGTGCAAAATTATGCAAGTAGTGTTGTAAGAGAAGAAAGATCACAACATTCATTACATTCACAGCATTCACAAAACCACGTTTTCATGCAGAGAGTGAATGGGCTTGCACAACAGAGCACATGTCCATGGAGTGTTGCAGAGAGCGTGCATTTGCATGAGAGCCCTTAATTACACATTAACTGAGGGATGCTGAAGTTGTGTGCACGATGAGTGCAGGTATTTGCTGTTACGGCAACCCCTATTAACATAAACATGTGCCAAATTGTTTCACATGTAGCTTTGGCACAATACTTTGTATGCTGCATACCCTCTGTGTGTGTGTGTGTGTGTGTGTGTGTGTGTGTGTGTGTGTGTGTGTGTGTGTGTGTGTGTGTGTGTGTGTGTGTGTGTGTGTGTGTGTGTGTGTGTGTGTGTGTGTGTGTGTGTGTGTGTGTGTGTGTGTGTGTGTGTGTGTGTGTGTGTGTGTGTGTGTGTGTGTGTGTGTGTGTGCGCGCGTGCGTGCGTGCCTGCCTGCGTGCGTGCGTGCGTGTGTGCGTGTTACCTGAAACATGCTTGGCTTCTTGCTGGCGTCCCCCATGATGGCGTAGGCAAGACCTTAAATCCCAGAGATTGAAGGCAGTCAGAGATCTTAGAGTAAAACGCTCATGTAACACGAAAGAGGAATTGTCAGCATCTGATAAATGTATGGCTTGACCAAAATATGGCAAAAGGTAATAAAATTTATGTATTAATGCACTCCGGTCACAAATATGAATAATTTTCGGACGTTTTGATCGTCCCAGCATGGATTAGACTCTCTTCAGGCCCCTCAAAAGTGGGAGAGTCAACAATGGAGCATGAGGCTGAGGAACTGGGAGGGGCGTACGTGCTCACAGTAGATGAGCTTGGTAACACAGGGCTGTGGGACTCTGTAAAGGAGGTGTGGAACAGGGCCGATGGTGCGTTGCCAGTGATACTGGTTTTTGTGCAAGTGTGCAGAACCGTGCATGCCTGCTTGGGTTGTGCAGGTCTTCGAGGCACGCTCCCCTTTGCAACACATCACGCTGCACAACAAAGTTGGGCGTGCAGTGCAGCTGGATAAACTACCCATCCAGTAAGTTGGATCAGTGAAAGGGCACGTGCACAAGGCGTTTGATGAAGCACTTTTTGAATATGTGCTTCTGTCAATGCCTGTTTTCTGTGGACTTTTTGTTTTATTAGGAGGTACAGGCAGCGATGAAATATGACCGCGCATACAGGTTTGAAGCAAAGGCGTTTTATAAATACACCATCTATATGTTTATGTACAGGTGTATGTGACGCATATGTGAGCGCGTGCAAACGCGCACGCGCACGCGCACGCACGCACACACACACACACACACACACACACACACACACACACGCACACGCACACGCGCACGCGCACGCACACGCACACGCGCACGCGCACACACACACACACACACACACACACACACACACACACACACACACACACACACACACACACACACACACACACACGCACGCACGCACGCACGCACGCACGCACATGTCATCACGTGTGCATGTGTTCGCAGGTGCATGCTTGTGAGATAACCAGCAGACATGCAAATTTTGAATTGCAGGTTTGTTCAAGTGAATGACAAGCGCCTGTTGCGGTTGAAGCCCTTCTCTCACAGTCAAGTTGTATGGTTCCGAAATCCATATGTCCATATTGTGCTGGTGAGTAGAGGTGCAAACAAGGCCGCGAAACAATGATCAGTGTAGTCTGGAGATGATATCCACACAAGCAACGATAGCCTCATTATGCATGATTCACATGCATAACATTGCCTCTGCTTGCTGGTATGTTACAGCATTATGCTTGCCTTCCGTCTCGGATGACTTGTGCCAGTGTACAGAACGTTTAGCTTGTGTGTATGTGTGCGTGTGCGTGTGTGCGTGTGTGTGTGTTCATGTGTGCGTATGTGTGTGTGCGTGTGTGTATGTTTGTGTGTGTATGTATGTGTGTATGTGTGTGCGCTTGTGCGTGTGCGCATGCTTTTGCCTGTTTTAATTTGCCATTGCAATCACGGTCACTTATTGCTACTGCGCATGCCCACAGGTGTCCAGTGCAGACATTAACGAGTACCGTGCGCACATCAAAGCCCAAGTGCGCAAAGCCTTGGCTGATGTGGAGCGTGAGTGGGGAGGACCCACCCTGCAGTCTGAGTGGATGATCGTGTTCTTGCGCCCACAAGGCTTGGACCCTCAAGACAAGGTGTGCTGCACAATTGTGCTGTGCAGTGTTTGTGCTGTTTGTGTTGCCACTGTTCCATCAGGCTCTTTGTTTTGCAATGCCAAGCACCTCCTGCAGGTAATTCATGTGCAACTGAGAGCACACTCCGTTTGCGGGAACAATCTCTGTTGCTATGGTGGCTTTTGAGGGACTGCAGCTTCTGCTCCACCTCTTGTTTCTATCAAGCTTATTGAGCTGGTGCGTGCGTTGTTGTGCGTAGCAAGTCACTAGTTCTGACCGGCATGCATGTGCGTTCCTGCAGGGCGCCAACAAGGTGTACGACAAGCTGATGGATGACTTTGGCACGCCCCCAATCTTCAGCTCAGCTCAGGTACAAGCTGTGCAGGCTGACAAGAGCAGTGCAGTTGCATGGTGGTGTAGTCACGCTGGCAGGTTGATTCTACTGGCTCCTTGCAAGATTAGGCTCCGGTTTCAGGCTTTAACCCAGCAAGTATCCATGAATTAAAACGTTGACCCCAGCTTGTGGGCCTATGTTGTGCAAGTGTAAGGTGTGGATGCGTCAGCTCTGATGGCTGGCTTTGTCGGCAAACCAAGTTGAAGCTGTAAATGCCACAGCACAATCATCAGCAAGCTGCTCATTGGGGAACTGTCCTGATCATTGTCATGATTGTCAATGAGGTGGTCAATCCTGCCTTGCTCCCTGATAGAACACATAACTTGTTGTGTGAGCCTAGCCTAGGTTTTTGCTGGCATGAGGGCCAAGCATAGCTGCTGCTGGTTTGCCCATTGGATCTGTAGGTTTTCCTGCGCAAATGCAACCATGGCTTTGAATGGTGCTGAATAAGTCCACACCCAACAAGCAAAACCTCGCGTTGCCACTCGCTCATGACGGAGCTTGGCTCTGATGAATAAGCATTGGCATTGTAGCTTTTCACCAGGCTCATACCATTGTCCTGAGCTTTTGCCTCTTTGAAAGCATTGCTAAGTCAATCTTCCATTTTCCCCCAAAGTTCTATTAACTTGTTTGGTGTTGTTTTCCACTGGTATACAGCGTGCTACCGGACCTCGCGTGGTGGGCCTGAGCCTGCCCCCGCGCAGGGGTGCTGCGCAGTTGCGTGGTGTGATGGCATACGGTTTGGAAGAGTTGGACCATACCCTACATGCACGTGTACGCACGGCTTTCGAGGACCGGCAAGCAGGCTACGTGAATGAGGTAGGAGTTTATGGACTTGTCATGCATGTTTTGCTCCAAACGTTGTACAGTTGATACTATGCAGATATGGGCCATGACTTGAGCTTCAGGGTTTCAATGGCTTTTCAGGCTATACATGCAATCTCTTCAACGTTCAAATCAGCATCCGTATGTTTCTAAATAGCAGAGGTTGATCTCTGCATGCGTCAAAGATCGTGTGTTAGGCTACTTGTACCTATGTGGATTGTGGTTTTTTGTGTAGGAGCTTGGCTGCTCCACGGCGCCAGTTACCCTCTCTTATACCTGTCATTCTGGAGCACGGATGGTGTGAGTGTGCCATGTGTGTCACATTCAAGGGTGACTTAACTGTGAACATGCCTGCACGTGGTTCCCACTGCCCACAATGGTTCCTCTGCCTGCACTGCCATTGCGTTTTCCAATTTCAGATCAAGAGTTTGTCCAACAAGCGACTCGACCCGGGATGGAGCTTTGCCATGTTCTACTTGGTGAAAGACAGCTTTGGTCTGATGCTGGAAATGGCGGGCATGTATGCAGACGCACTCCAGGTGTGCTTGCTTGGTATGCTGACCCTGGATTGGCTTTGAAAGCTTTTCTGAGACTCAGCAAACCAGGCCACTGGCTCATGTGACATGTCTCTACTTGCAAAGCGAGGGGTGCTGCACTCTCTGGTGTGGTTGCCTCAAGCTTGCTATCGCTCTTTGAAGGGCCACGCACCCAGCAACAATATGCCGCTCATGGTGGTGCCTGATCCTGAGTCCGCACGCATCTCTTTGCCCTTGGCAGGAATATGTTGAGCTTGAGACATGCTATACAGAGTCCTTGTCTCGTGGCGCAGTGGCCAACAATGAGTTCGGTGAGTCTGTGCCAACCCAGCGTGTGTGTGTGTGCACGTGTGTGTGTGTGTGTGTGTGTGTGTGTGTGTGTGTGTGTGTGTGTGTGTGTGTGTGTGTGTGTGTGTGTGTGTGTGTGTGTGTGTGTGTGTGTGTGTGTGTGTGTGCGCGCGCGTGTGAGTGTGTGCGTGTGGGTACGCACACTTTTCTTGTCACAGCGCCCTGGCATGAATAATACACTGAGATTATGAATGGCTGGCATCTTTGTACATCAGAAAATGAGTGCACATATGACGGACGACATACTCCTAATTACCTAGTGCATTTTTTCACAAGTCAGCATCTTGAAAAATTTCCAAATGTTGGGCTTGTGTCAACTGCCTTTTGATGGTCTAAGGTCTGATTTTCAGTCATTATCGGTATCAATTAGCCTCATTACTAGGATTGGTCTACCCTGCTCATCACCTTGTGGAAAAGGCATGAACTCTCGGAACTTGTAGAGCCATAGGCCAGAGGCTTATGAAGCGTTTATAAACCACGTTTGGCGTGTGCAAAGCTAGGAAACCTTAGAGTACCAGGCGCATCACCTAAGATCCGGACTAACAACAGATGGATTTTTACGCATGGGATGAATCACATGCTTTGGCACAACTCCATTTCCGCTGTGGAGACTTGTGAGCTTGATCCATTTGGCAGGCCTGTTCACCATTGTTGGTACCCTACTAGCTTACTCCGCTATCTTTTCTTTAACAGACCCAGCACACCTATCCCATCTGAGTTGCCGCACACATCCCTTGCATTTTGCTTCAACTGTTCAATGACCAGGGGATTTACAACCTTAACAGGCGTTCACTAAGTGAAAGGACTGCTATAAAGGGGCAGTGACATAGGTGGGGGGCACCTTATGCAGGAGGCCATTGCCCAACCAAACTTGTTTACAGCACTGGTAGACTGGCTCACTCCAGCTCTCATCTCACTCAAGGAGACTGCAAACTGCTCAGTTGCCAGCATGTAGTCCCTGACAGGCTCTCACGTGCGCTCCACTACATGCATTCACATTCTGCTTGCATACACTGCACAACACCTTACATTGCACCTTACATTGCCTGCTCTTCCTGTTCAGGCTCGACCACCGGTGAGGGAGATGATTCTGCCACGCTGATGACGACCCCCTGGCGCCACATGCGGCGAGCCGTGCTCAAGCGCAACACAGTGCCTGAGTTTGCGTTTCGTCAGTACCTATTTGCTGCTCAGTCACGCCTGTTGCTCCGCATGGGACGCCCATTGGACACAGCAGAGCGTGGCATTAGGTTCATCGGCTTCATGGGACAAGTTTTGGAACAGCACCTGGCTGTGCACCCGCAGCTACCGGGCTTCAAGGAGGTGAGACATGACAGAGCTGCCTCTGAAATGCCAGATGTGTCATACTGCACCTGCCCATGTCCAGGGTACAGATGTTTGTAGCCTGCGTTCTAAGGTGTGCGTGCTGTACATTGTTGCTCATGCTCAGCCTGCATGTGAGTGTTGCTTAATTACTGCCTTCCACCTTGCTCATTCTTTTTGCCATGCACTACGACATCAGCGCAAAGCATAACACAACAGCCTGCACATCTCTCTGCCCGCCCCTCATAGACGATGGTTGTCAATCACCTGCATGCAGTGCACTATTGCAGCCACGTTCATGTTACAGCATTGCAACCAATCACACAAGGTCCCTTTGACGGACCTTTGTTCTGACCCCTGTTTACACACACAGGCATGGGTGTTCTCAGCCTGCTTGTCCCTCATCTCCAGCACTATTGCCGCTGCAACGCGGGAGCTGCCAGACAGCGATGCTGATGGCAGCAGCACCAGTGGTAGTTTAGGAGGAGCGGCAGCAGCTGGTTTTAGGGCAGGGCATCACTCGCGCGTGGCAAGCAATGGCAGTCTCAGCAGCCTGTACACCAGCAGCAGCAGCAGCGGCGGCATGGTACCTGTCAGGACGGCTGTCATCAACCCTGCGCAAGAGGGGGGTGAGGGCGGCAGCTCAGGTGCGCACCTCCTCAGGGACACTGAGGCCACAGTTTATCACCAAAGAAACTGCCTTCAGGTCTAGAGAATGGGTCAAGCAAAGCAGATGTGTGTGGGCATGCGGTGGACGACACGTCATCTTGTTGTTGTCACACAATGAACACTGTCTCATTGCCACCTTTTTTTATTGAGTTGAGAAGAGTGATGGATGATTCCATGCCATCTCCAAGCATTTCCAGTCTCAGTTTGCCCTTGACTGGGCACCTGTGATGTGCCACTTGGCCATTGGCCATAGATTAGTGCAGGCAAAGCTTGCTGTGCTCGGACTCTTGAACTCCCACAGCTTGAATGGCAGCCCCCACCTCCCATTTCTGCCCTCCCTGTTTCTACTCCTTTGCTGACTGTCCTAGCACTGGATGTAAACTTAAACTGAGCTGCCGAGTGCCAGTGCCTAAGAGTGCTATCATGGACTCTAGTATTGTGTGTTGGGGGCTGCGCTAAAGCCACAGTACTGAAGCCATGAGACGCATACACCCATGTACTGACGTGCGCTCACATGTCTACGCAAACTGCTGTGTGTGTGTGTGCTGCCCGCAGCCACTCCTCTGCAGCTGCATGATTGGCACCTGGGCGTGTGCATGCCTGCGGACCTCATGCCTCCCCATGTTGACACAAGCTTCTTGGGTGCTGCTGCCATCCAGCCCACCCGCCCGCACCTGGTTGCCTACAGCAGGAGGCCAGAGCTGCAATCCAGGTGTGTTCCTTTGGCTCATGGTCGCCTACAGCAAGAGGCCAGAACTGTAATTCTTTGCCTAAGGATTGCTTACTGTTGCCAAGAGCAGGAGGCCAGAGCTGCAATCCAGACGCGCTCCTTTGCTCTGGCTTCCCTGAGCTGCAAGCACACCTGCCCAGTCTGCTTTTCCTCCTGTGTGCTGATGGAGGGCCTCCTGTGCGGGAGTTTTGTGCTAAAGCCTGTGTACAAGCTTGTCTGATTACAAATATCAGTGATATTATATCACACACAACACACTCTCTCACGCACGCTTACATGCACGCGCCCGTCCTCCCTCTCCCCCTCCCCACACACTCCCCACACACGTGTTTTGATGCTTGCCATACAGGGATGCCACCTACTGCAAATTCTTCCTGGCACTGGCGCACCTGTACGACATTGCTCGCCAGCAGCTTGTATCGCTGGGCAAGATCGCACATCCTACTGGACCACCGCCTCAGCAGCATCAACAGCAGCCACATGAGACCTCGGACCTGCTGGATCAGGGCCTGTATTCGCTTTTTGCAGGGCATTATGCAGGGAGCAGCGACTATGAGAGCCGTTTTGAGGCCACACCCTCTCGCGTGCAGTCCACCCAGCAGCAGGTGGCCTGGCCTTTCCTGGTCCAACTTTGCCTTCTTTATTGTTGAAAAGCTCCCGTTGCCTGTAGAAGCCGGTGTTGTTATCATTATAGGAAGAGTCAATTGCCAGACATGAGTTTTGGGAGCTCCATGTTTGCATCCTTATCCCAACAGCTGTTGTGGAGTTGTGCTTGTTGCCCAAGGAGCGCCATGCTTTTGTTACGACACCAACTGCGTAACCCTTGCCTGCTTCCCGGTTGAAACGAAGGCCAAGACTTAGGTAGGGGTGGTGTCTGTCTGCATTCT
>OU611765.1:7555842-7568342 GCA_914767535.2 Dunaliella primolecta
CGACAAAGCCACACCAAGCTCTCACAGTCCCATCACTTTGCCTCTGTGTTTTTATTGTGTAGGCAGCGCCCATTCTTTCCTGGTGCAGCGGCTGCAGCACAGGCAGCTGGTATTGCGGTCCTCAACCAATTCCCTGGCTTCACACCCTCAGCACTCCCCACAAATGGGGATGGGGTTCCTGCAGCAGCGCAACCATCAACCAAAGCAACAGCTGGAGTTGAGACTGCTGCGCTCACACCGCCTGTTCACTTGCAATGGGTCAGCGATTGGCGGCTGCGAGCGGCGCTGAGCAGCCCAGAGCTGTGGGAGGACTTACTACTGCAGCTACGCGTGGTGCGTGTGTGCGCGCATGTGTGCGAGCGTGCGTCTCAACTACTCACTTGAGTAACACAGGGATGCCTTGCATGTGTGTTCTCTGCATAATCTGACCTGAAAAATTCCATTGGCTTTTATGCATGCTTCTCTGTGCGCCTCGAGTCCTGCACACTCATGGCTGTCTCGCCCCCCCCCCTGCTCTCATGCCTCTGTGCAGGTAAGCGCAGTATGCTTGAGCAATGCAGGCCGGCCCCGCAATGCAGCGCTGCTGTGGGCAGACGTGGGGCTGCTGTTCCTGCGGCTGGGCCACACGCACATGGCCCACAGGATGCTAGAGAACCTGTGCATGACTGCAGCTGCGGAGCGCTGGTGGGTCACGGCTGTGTGTAGGGATGGGTGGTGAGCAGGCTTGCAGTCATGCGCACTGAAAGCAGTTTTGCCTTCTTCCTATGACCCTCGTTGTCACGGTTGAATAAGACCTCTGGTATTCCTCCAGCCATGTCACTGTTGCTGCATAAAAGGAGGAGTGGGGACGGTGTGGTTCGCAGCTGATTGAGGATGCATTTGGCAAGGGGAAAGCGCAACATTGGCACAAACACACATCTTTGCAATTCACCTCACCCATACCTTCTTCCCCCAAAACTCGTTGCAAAATGGTGCAAGCAGAGTTCTCCGCCATCATGGCCGCGTTGCTTCCCCACTTGGCTCGGTGAAAAAGACTGCTAGGAAGGCATGGACTGATCTTCCATTGCCTCCCATAAGGGGATGCAGGGATGCCATCATGGCATCGCTGCTGCCCCAAATGATTTGGTGCCAGGAGTCCACGGACTGAAAACCTTCCATTCCCCCCCTCCTATTTGAGAATGCAGGGATGCCGTCATGGCATCGCTGCTGCCCCACATAATTTAGTGCCAGGAGTTCATGGATTGTTCACACACGCAACACACACGTGCACACACACCTGTTTGAGAATGCAGGGATGCCATCATGGCGTCACTGCTGCCCCACATGATCCAGTGCCAGATTCTGTTGGGCCATGTCATGCTCCCCTTCACATGCCTGCGCTACTTGGGCCTGCCACCAGAGGTGGGTGGGTTCCCACACCTTGGGTTGACGCTAGTGATGGGTTGCTTATGCGCTACTTGTATTTTGTATGCCATGGGTTTGTGCTTCTTAGGCCTCTGCCATCAGAGGCCGTTTCACATGCATTTGCAAGTGCCAGCCTTGAAGCTCGTGCCTATTTCTAGTTTGGTGTTGGACATGTATCTAGCAATGGTGGATGGATGGTTTATGTTTAGATTTATGGGCCCTGTCTCCCTTGGTTTGTTGGGATGCCTGCTTTTTGTTTGTCTGTTAATATCCATGCATTCCAGCATGGCTTCCCATGGTTCGCTCCAAAATACGGCGGTGGCTTTCTTGTGTACCAAGCACTGGCTCCGAGGTATGCAGCCTGTAGACTGAACAGCAAGGGCTTACTTTCTGTCGTTCCTTTCTGTACCTAGCTGTCCAGATTTCTAGCTTCGCATCTCCCAAACTGAGTGGTATCGCTGTGTATAAGGGAAGCATGCCCAAGCTTTCATCCCATGCAGCAACACAAGGTGTGGCAGGCAGGGTCATTTGTCCATGCAATATAGATCATCCTCAACATGTCCTCTCTTGAGCACAGTGCTTGCCCCTCGTTGCTCTGCTGCAGGGTGCTTCCAACCCTGAATTCAAGCAGGAAGTGTTGAGCCTGCTGCTCAAGTGTGCCCACCCAACAGATGGGCTCAGCCCTTGGGCACACGCGGGGATCCAGCTGCATGCTTTGCACGCACTCCAGGTATGACTTTGCACTTGACATGCGCTGTCTCTGATACCCAGGGTTGCTATTGCTTGATACCTGAATGCTAAAGCCTCCAACATAAGTCCTCAGGGCTGGATGAAGCTGCATGCATTGCTTTCCCTTTGTTCGCTTGCGGGCTGAACTGCTTTGCTGACAAGTGCTCTGCTCTTGTTTGGGTAACCGTGGGCAATGTGCTGTGCCCCTGCGTGTGCTATCAGATGGCATGATTTGTAAAGGCTCTTGAATTGGAGTGCAAGCAACGAATCGTATCCGACTGGCGCGCAGGTGGCCCCTGCAGCTGGGTGCTTCAGCTGGTTTTACGGCTCTGGTGGGAAGGCCTCCCCGAGTGCCAACCCCAACACCAGCAATAGAGGTGCATCGCCACAATGGACGTTCCTGCATCCTGCCCCTCACCGCTTGGGCGTCAATCCCCCACAAAAACAAGGCTTTGGAGGTGGTGGTGCCAACGAGTTGCACACACACAGATCCAGCATGCAGGGCGAAGGGGAGGCAACCTTGGGACAGGGGGCACACAGACAGCAGCAGCAGCAGCAGCAGCAACAGCGTAGTTATGCCACCTCCCAAGGTGCACGCTTGGTGCACGCAGGAGAGCTGGTGCCTGTGTGCGTGGACGTGTGGAGCAACCTGCCTGCACCCATCATGCTCACTGACCTGAGCTTGGTGCTGCGCACAATTGTTCGTGCAGCCGCAGCACAGCTCCCTCCTCCCTCTCCAGTCTCCCTCCCGGGAACCACCATGCCTGCGTCCCTGGCACACCCGCACAATAGCAGGGTCGATGCAAGCCCCCCCTCCTCCGCCCCCTCTACTTGGCCCACCCCACCCCTACCACACCACCAGCGCAATCACAGCACCGGCCACACTCGACCCCCTCCGTCTCCCCTCAGCCCTGCAGCTTCCACCACTCATGCTTATGCCACATCTGCCCCAGTGAGCAGTGCTGCCTCCATCACGGATGTCGGGCTGCTGGAGCCCCTCAGCCACCCACTGCATCGCCCCTCCCACTCCTCCTCCGTCTCAGACCTGTCCACCGCCTCTGAGCCTGCCACCACCCACAGCCATGCATCGACACACACGCTGGCCAGCAGGAGTGACTTTGGTGCGGTGGGATCTCCGCCGCACTCGCGCCCCTTCCTCTCCCCTCCTCATCACCGTTCTTCTTACGATGCCTCAGCCCTCCGCGCACCTGCTCACAGCCTACCTTCTGCCTCCACCACCACCAGCACAGGCCCCTCCTACTCTCCGCTCTACGCCCACTTGCATCTGACTGGAGGCCACCACCCCCACCCCTACAAACAGCCTGTGCATGCTGCGCTTCCCACCTCTGACATGCACCACGCCCACCCAGACAGCGCCGGACCCCACAACCCCCCACTTCACCTCCAGCAACAGCAGCAGCAGCACCTGCACAAGCAGCACGCTGCAGGGGCAGATGGCAAGGGGGCTGGCAGCAAGGATCCTAAGGCTGCAGGCAACAAGTCAGGCTGGGCAGCTGGACCAGACTTGGAGTGCAGAGCGCTGCTGCGTGTGGAGCCGCTTGGAGGGGCAAGTGCAGGTGCTGATGCTGCCTCAGCAATGCCATCACACCCATCCCCTGCTCCAGCCTGCGGCACTGCAACTGTGCATGGGACCTATGAGCAGCATGTGCAAGAGGGTAGCATGGCCAGGCCGCTGAGGGCTGCAGTGCTGCACCCTGGCTGGAACAGGTGACTCACAGTGGCAATTGACTGTGTGTGTGTGTGTGTGTGTGTGTGTGTGTGTGTGTGTGTGTGTGTGTGTGTGTGTGTGTGTGTGTGTGTGCTTTCGTTTAGCATGCTCTTGTCTGACAACCACCGCTGTTGTTGTTGTTGTTGTTGTTGTCAAGATCTCACACGCCTGTGCTCCACATCCACCTCAGGCTGACCTTCCTTGCTGCACCTGTGGTGCCTGGCTTGTGCCTTGTCCACCACATGTCTGCCCTGCTGGGCACATGCACCCTCCGCATCCAAGCAACACCTCCGTCCTTACGGCGCTTCTTGCATTGTCCTGCCTCACCTCCCCCCTTGCCGCCCCCTCCCACTGCTGGGCATAGCGGAGTGCCGGGAGCTATGAGTGCAGGCGTTGTGGACCTGGGTGAGTGGCCGCTTCAGCTTGGATGTGTTGAGAGGTGTCGATGGTTCCTTTTTCTGTCTAGCTTTGGTGCACAGTTCAGCAGTTTTGGGAGTACCTACTGCCTTGTTTCTGGCATGCAGCTGGGTGAGGGGCCTCATGTGCAGGAGCACGAGTGCCCGGGAGTCTGTGGGGATGTGGTGGATGCAGCTTTAGGCTATACAGAACTGCCCTGCTGCAGCTAAACCAGCACTTATGGAGCACGAGTGCCAGCTCCGGATATGCATGCACCAAACGATGCAAGCTCCATGATGAGTTGCTGCTCACCCTTGGAGATGTGTCTGTGCATGCTGCTCACCCTTGCATGCTGCTCACCCTTGCATGCTGCTCACCCATGCATGTTG
The DNA here is from genome assembly GCA_914767535.2 of Dunaliella primolecta. Taxonomy (NCBI): domain Eukaryota; kingdom Viridiplantae; phylum Chlorophyta; class Chlorophyceae; order Chlamydomonadales; family Dunaliellaceae; genus Dunaliella; species Dunaliella primolecta. The sequence continues at coordinate 7,560,490 of OU611765.1, forward strand.
CTCACCCTTGGAGATGTGTCTGTGCATGCTATGCTTTTGTGCCGGTCCGTCCAGAATGTCTGGTGAGAGGTCATGCTAGTTACAATCCTAGAGGGAGCACTTTCCTAGGTGGTAGCAATTTTCGGTGGGAGCTCCAATGCACATGAGGCATTTTGCTCACAATTTAGTTTTGGCGTCACTCAAGACCGAAGTCATCAGGTCTCTCAGTAAGAACATTGAGGAAAGAAATGCCTGAATAGATGGCGCCTGCGTAGCCTTAGGAGGAATTTTATTTCAAGTGTATGACTCGCATAAAATTAATTGCTAGGCTGCTTTCTGAACTCAAGCAAGCCTTGTCACCTAATGTGCTTCCCTGCTTGCTTCATGACAGCATATCCTGCCTCTTTTATTTGAGTTGCGTTTTCTTCCAAGTCAAAATGTGGATGCCCATCTTTTTCAATGCCGCAACAAAAGGTTGTCATCCACAAGCTGCTTGCATGCAAAAACCAAAGAAGCCTGCCAGCCAGTATTGCTCTCCTTTATTTGTTGTGCTTGACCAAAGTAGTGCGTCACTGTTGCTGTCATGGGTGCGTGCATAATCCCTGGTCCATGAGATTTTGGTTTTAATTTTGTTTTCCTTACGCATGTGCTGGCATTGCAGGGGTCGATGGAGTGAGCCGCGAGGCTGTGGTGCTTGCTGTGGCAGATGTGCAGCCCCGCATGTCCATGGCTGCAGTGGCCCTGGGAGGGAGCCTGGTGGCAGGGGCGCAGCAGTGGTTGGGAGTGGTGCGTGCTGGAACGGGGCACTTCCCATTTTTGTATGTGTTTGAATTGGTCTTCTTCTACCTGATTATTCCTACCACTGGTCATTCTTTCCAGCTTTCACCTTCAATTGGTGTCCCTGATGTGCTGCTTTGCTTGACCTGCCGAGAGCAGTGTTATGCAGAGAGCAGTGCCATGTTTGTCTGAGTGCTTCATGCGTGTCCCTGGGCATGATAACGGCTGCCTTCATGCCAGCTGGGAGGGTCAAGCTTTCGTGGCACCATTGACAGTGTGTTGGCGAGGAGGGGCATGCGCTGAGCACTGCAAGCTTGCAGGAAAGCAGCCTACTTTAACACCTTGTGTTTGCTGTGGCTTGCCAGTTGATAGACCTAGCACACTTTCACAACCAGCTGCTGGTCGAGAGCAACCTGCTGTACAATTGTTGCATGGCTCTGACCTGAACATTTGATGTGCCTCCAAGCTTATGCTATGATGATGTGCGCCTTCCTCTTGCAGGCAGTCATCCCTTGCCAGGACACGCCATCCCATCTACGCCTAGCTTTGCTGCCACGCACCAAGGGCCTGCTGCGGGTGGGAGACCACGTTGCGCAGGTGTGGCTCGTTGAAAGCAGTGAGGACAGACAAGTAGGGAACAGGTGGGATGATGAGGTGGGATAAGTGGGGAATTGTGATGCGCATGTGAGGCTCTTTGAAGAGGTCATGTGTGGGGTCTACAATGCTGTGGCTCTCCCTTCTTCTGCGTTTGTAAGAGCCACTTTGCGTGTCACATGCGTTACCGCGGCTCTCCTGCATGGCACTGTGTTCCCCCCTAGAGCCATGCCCTTCTTTTTTATAGATCCCTGACCTTCGATGATTAAGGTGCAAGTAGTCTACTGGCAGTGTTGTCACATCATTGCAGACCCCGCATGTGATATTATTGTGCCAAAAACTTGGGCTGGCAAGCCTGCTTCTCTCTGTGTTTTGCATCAGTGCTCACAACCGCAGCCTACTCAGCGTTACCCCAAATCCGGCCAGACAACATAAGCATAGGAGCCTGCTGTTCTCGCAAAGCACAACAGCTTATTTGCCTCACCTTATCCCTGCGCCCCTCCTGATATGGAGGGTTGTCTGGTATTTGTGCAAGCGCTCATGGCTTGAGCTGTGGCATCTTTTCATCCTTACCCGCAGCCTGCAGAGGACCTGCTGCTACCTGTGGGCCCAGGAGGTGCCTTGCATGGGGGCTTGGGTCCATGGGGCACTTCAGCTGCTGCTGCTGCTAATGCCGCGTCAGCAGCTGCGGCTGTGCAGAGTAACGCGTTGCTGCAGGTAAAATGTGGCAGCAGAGCTGTCGCCCCCCATCGGCGTAGGTTGTGGGGCCTGCACCCTGCGTGCGTGTGGGATGAGGGCGCCCGCTGGCCAAGCGCAAACGGCACAACTGCTGACCAGGGCAGCACTGGCAGTGGTAGCGGCAGCAGCAGCAGCAGCAGCAGCCGAGGTGATGGTCGTGGTGGCAGTGACACGCGAAGGGCGGGTGGGGCAGTAGCGGAGTCATGCTGTGCAGTGCTAGCACCTATGGCAACCCCTGCAAGCAAAGAGCAGCAGCAGCAGCAGCAAGCAGAAGTGCGGTGCAGGCTTTTGCGCGGATGCATAGAGCTTAGTCCTAGGTGGGAAGGTGTTTGGACCTGCTTTCACGTGCATCAAGCTCAGTAATTTTCAAGGACGCAGTGCTGTCCATGCTCCAGACCCAGGCTAAAGTGCCCTTCTTCTGTTTATTGCCTGCAAAAAACGTTGTCTCTCTTCATGCGCTGCTGTCGGCAACTACAGACTTTGTTCAAGCCTGCGCTTAAGTTAATTGTCCCACTCCTTGCTGCATCATCACATTATATATCTTAGTCATTGGTGGTGCAAGTCAGATTGCTTGACTTAACACGAACAATAGACCCCTCTACGTACATACGTAGCGCCACCTCTCTACTAGGCCAGCAAGCATCTAGGGCTTACAAGTTAAAACCTGTTTTTCAGAAACTTGACATGCATTCTCCACTGTCAAACGTACCCCGTCATATTATGTTTTGTGCCTCAGGCTTTTGGGCCGACCCTGCTTGGAGCAACCGGCCCTGCTGTGGCTGCCCGTGTGTGTCCCGCCTCTGCTGGGCTGGCAGACGCAGCTGGAGGCTGTGCAGGTGGAAGGCAGCTCCGCTGCAGGGGTCATGCATGAGGGGGGTGGGATTGGCAGCGGAGGCAGGCAGAGTCAAGCAGAGGGCATGGCTGAGGTGGGTGCGCTCTTCTAAGTTGCCCACATTGTGTGTGTCTGGCGGTGGGGGTGGGGGCCTGGATGGGTGAGGAAAGGGATGTGGGTTTGTGAGAACAGATGCACATCCTTCCTTTTGTTGCCAAGGTTTTGTGGCCCAAAAAGCAGCAGTTTGGCATTTTCTTTTGGAGCTGCTCCACTTACGAACATTACATGCAGCGATTGTAGGCTGTATGCCCTGTTTTTTTACATGTTCCCTGCTCTGCTTCTCTTATTCCTGTAACATTTGATTTTGTGTTTACCATAAGGTATTATCCAGAAGTGCTTTAAAAGCACAGGAATGGTACAGTGGATCTTTGTGCTGACTCAGGTGCAGGGGGTATATTTAAACACTTTCTCAATACAGACAGTTTTCACCCTGTCCCTGATTATAAGGAAGCAGCTGAAGTACCCATCACACGGCCATGCCTGCAGCAGGAGCAGCAGCAGCACGACCACCACCAGTTGCAGCAGTCCTCACGCCCAACTGCAGAGCTAGATGTGGCCCTGGAGTACCAAGGCTCAGACAGCTGCTGGCGCAGCCACACCAGCCTCATAAGCGTGCCTATTCGTCAGCCCTTCCTTGTTTCCTCACAGGTGGGTCATCCCCGAGGTTCCCATCAGTCAACCTTTCTGCCAGCTTTCTTGTTTGCCTCCACAGTGTTGGGTGCTCGTCGGTTCATTGGTAGACACTACTGAGTGAATGTTGATTCACTGGCGGAGGGCTGGTGTGCGTTGCCCTGCCTGTATGATCACCAGCACACATCATCAGCGTCACCCGCCTGCTTTCCAAGCAGGTATGTAACAGTTTTCAATAAGAGACAACCCCTGCATTTACCTGCCCATACATAAGTTTGCCAATTACTATTTTGACCATCTAGCTGACGACTGACTTGCCGATCTAAAGGTATTGGGTGGAGGGGGGGATCCATGTCATTGTCATACAACCACATGCACGTGATTGTCGTACCCTTTCACGCTGCAGGCCCGGGCGCTCGCAGGCAGCACCGTGCTGCTCACCATGCGCCTGCAGTACCAGGGCACGCAACCTGCGGTGCTGCATGACGCACAGCTGGCGCCCCAGGATGGCTGCGCTGTGGTCAGTGCTGCTGCGCCTGGCCTGCTCCCGGCCTGCGTACACCCCGGCACATACCTGAATCTCAGCTTTGTGTTGAGCACAGGCGTGCAGTACATTGCAGGCAGCAGCAACGTGCAAAAAGGCACGGTGGCACCATCATCCTCTGCTGCTGCTGCTGCTGCTGCAGACGCAGACGCAGCTGTGCCTGTAGTTAATGGGAAGGGAGTTGACTGCGAGGGGGATGATGATGAAGGCTCCGCCGCAGCAGCGCTGGCCATGGCGCGTCACTATGGCGCGCAGGAGAGCAAGCTGATATTAGTATATGGCGTGACAACAGATGCGCCTCACACATCCAGGTGCGTGACACAGGATGTTTTTTATTTACCTCTGCTTGTGGCAATGGGAAAAATGGTCGCCAACATGTCTTTCAAACCTTTTGCGGTTGAAATGAGGCTGGACTTGTGGCATGGGCTAGACAAATCAGAAGCGGTGGCCCCAGGCGACCACAGAGGTGATGCATAGGTTCCCAATGGTTCCCTCACCTTGCTTTGAGGCTTGAGCGACCAGCACGATGTCACCTTTGCACAGGAGTCAGCATATTTTCCAATGACTAGAAAAAAGGTTTTGCTATCACACTGTGTTTGCCCTTCTTGCGTCTACCTATGCTGTGCAAGGAGTATAGGATGTGTGAGTCTTAGGAGAGCCTGAAGCCACTCTGCATCATTCCTTCACACCCTCTCTGCAGGCCTGAGGAAGTTCCTGCCTGTGGCAAGCAGCACAAGCTTTGTGCTGAGGGCTCACGTCTGCCACTGCCCATGCCACCCCTCCTCACACAGCCGCCCCCATGCTTGCAGCTCCAGGATAATGCCCCTCAATCCCCTCCTTGTGGTGCTGAAAACAAGGGAAAAGGCAGCTCCAGTGTAGATGCCAGCGTGTCCAGTGGGGTTCATGGGAGTAAGCTGGAGGAGGGTGGTCCTCTGGTGTTCAGCTGGGCTTTCAGGTTGCAGGGGCCTGTTGCTAGTGGCAGTACCAGCGGTGCCAATGTGCAGCAACCAGGAACTGTGACATTGCATTTCCTGGGGCCCTTGGTGGCGCATGTGGGTGAACCCACAACTCTATCCTGGCAGGTCACGCGTGCACAAGTGGGTGGAAATGGGGAAGCGCCAACACCCGTAGCGCAACACAGCGTGCAATCAGGGCAGAGTGGGATGTGTGGTGTGCCAGAGGAAGAGACGGAGCTTGTAGGGTATGATATTGAGCAGCCCTGCTGTCCCGGGCAGCAGCAGCAGCAACAGCAGCAACATGGAAAACCCATGTGGCACATGGCCGCTGGCTGCAGTGGGGTGCTCCGACTTGGTGTGCAGCCGGGTGCCCTTGGGGTGGTGGAAACTGTGGTAGCCCCTATGAAAGGCGGCCTCCTGCCCCCTCCATGTATCACCTTCCAAGGGCTGCGGTCCGCAAGCACAGGCCAGGCACAGACTCACTTGATCCATGTGTTGCCAGCATAGCATCATTTTGAGCGCCTTTTTTTCGGACTTTTTTCCTGTTGCCCTTTGCCATAGTCTTTCTGCATGTGTGTGTGTGTGTGTGTGTGTGTGTGTGTGTGTGTGTGTGTGTGTGTGTGTGTGTGTGTGTGTGTGTGTGTGTGTGTGTGTGTGTGTTTGTGTGTGTGTGTGGATGTGTGTGTAGGTGCACGCCAGCCGCCCCGATCTTTTTCATATTGGAATTGTCGTATCGTATCTGCCAGTGGCTGTTATGGGCTGTTCCTTGCGTCTTCGTTATCAATGCAAGGCTTTGGGCTCGGTTTGCTACTCTCCGGTCCACGTTGTTAAGATTAGTTACAAGGTTACAGGGTTACAATGGGGTTTAAGCCTTCAGCCATTAAGTTTGGCTGCTCGGCTCTTATGTGACAGAGAAGCCCTGAGAAAAATCTAGAGAAGATAAAAAATTCAGGTCATGCACAAATAAACAAGAGTGTTCACAGGCATAGGTAGCAACTCTGTATTCAGGCTACCACACAATCCATAAGCCGTACAACACTGGAAGTGCTGCACTGTTCCATAACAAAGTATTGTTCCATAGAGTATCCAGTAGCAGTGCAGCACAAAAAAGCACCACACAATCCATTAGCCGTACAACACTGGAAGTGCTGCACTGTTCCATAACAAAGTATTGTTCCATAGAAAATCCAGTAGCAGTGCAGCACAGAAAGCACCACACAATCCATTAAGATTGGTCATAACACAATCAATGCATAAAATAAAAAGGCCACATAGCCAGCAAAAGCACTCTTGACATCAGCAAATGCAAAGGAAAACACTCTCTTGTAGGGCCGTGAGTATTCTTCACAAACAAATTATAAGGAGATTTAGTGAAGGCCTGGAGGGTGTTTAGGAGTATCTGGCTCCTGGTGAGGCATGCTGGACCAGCATTTACATGGTAAACAACAGGCAAAGAAAAAAGGAAAGACTGCGAAGGCAGTGAGCACATTCCCTATGTCAATTGAGGAAAAATAAACACGTAACAAGATGTGCGACGAGAAAAGATGTTTACATCTAATCTAGATTTATACAATGTTTGTGTGTGTGTGTGCTTTGAAGCTTCATGCTCATTCTGTCCTGTACGCTTATGTTAGGAAAGATTTGCATCGTGATATCTACTTGCCTGTAATTCCTTATGGAATAATCCAAAGATCACCCCTGAGCAGCAAACCTTCTTATGTACCACACTGGCACAATTTACACTCAAAAACACGCTTTCAGGTTCAATCACACATCTGGCTCTGCCATCTGCTGCCTATGTGGCAACATGGGTAGCATCAATCAAATCGTGTTATTTCCAATCTCATGGATATATTTTTGTGCAGTTGGAACAGTTGAGTAGACCGAGCAGCCAAACTACCTGGCTGAAAGTCAACCCCCATTGTAACTTGTAAGGGAAGGGAAGGGTTACATAGCTGTACCTGCCTGCGGGGGCAGCTTAGCTGAAGCAAAACGTGCCTGCAACCAAACCAGTCCAAACTAAAAAGCAAAATGAGCTAGAAGCTCAGTCACAGCATTTCAGGCAAGCAGACACGAACTTGGCTAATCCTAGGGCATCATCATGATTCATGAAGTCTCTAAGGTTTGTAACTTGTTCAATCAAATTGTTCTCGGGCGCTCACATCCAACATGCCGAGGAGTGTTCATAAGCAGACACTGCCCTCAATCTCTGCTGTGAAGACCCTCAGCAAAGGTGAACATGGCTCATTCCTTGTTGCCATAGGCGCTTGCTGAAGAGAAATGCTTCAAGAGCAGGGCACTGAAGTCCCAGAAAAAAAAATCTTTAAGTATTCCTGACTGGTTTTTTCCCAACGGTACTGGCCCCTCTGTCCGACACCAGAGCCGTCTTGATGCCGACTTTGTACGCATTATCAAAGGGAGATCCATCCATCTCGACTCTAAGATGACACCTGCTCATGATAGAGATATCCACCAACGTGCCAATAAACTTGCTCGCAAACTGCATGCCCATCCTGTTATTTACACTAACAGGCTTTTTACCACAAGGCGTGCTATTAAAAACAATAATACTTCTTACAGCCAGGTTCTGGAACCGGGTGCTTCTAGTAACCCTCAAGGTCCCCATTAGCATCATGATGTTCTGTCTTGAAGCTTTGTGGTGGAGGGGACTCATGGCTCTTCTGATCTAATGTGTCTCCTTTTCCTTAATTGATGTAGGGAGAGTTTTCTATGCCTTGTAGTT